>CM070662.1:11748667-12210917 GCA_036346575.1 Dendrocalamus sinicus | reverse complement strand
TTATTTCGCTTCATGTTTGCAAGCGTAGGTTATGACTTTAGATCTGTGAACAATGGTTGTTCTCTTTATTTCAAAGATATGTTCTATTGTCATACTCCATTGGTGAATGAGTTATATGTTCTTACTCTTGAAGAGTCACCGATCTATAACATTAATGCAAAGAGGCAACGTCAATGATTTAAATCCCACGCTTATTTGGCACTTTATCGCTTAGGTCACATAAATGAGAAACGCATGGAGAAGCTCCATAGAGATGGTATTATGCACTCATTTGATTTTGAATCATTTGAGACATGCGAATCTTGTTTACTTGGCAAGATGACAAAGGCACCTTTCACCGGTCAAGGTGAACGGGCAAGTGACTTATTGGCACTCGTACATTCGATGTATGTGGACCAATGAGCTCAATAGCCGAGGGGTTTTCAGTACTTCATAACTTTTATCGATGACTTTAGTAGATATGGGTATATCTACCGATGAAGCATAAGTCCGAATCCTTTGAAAAGTTCAAAGAATTCCAAAATGAAGTGCAAAATCATTTAGGCAAGACAATCAAGTTTCTACGATCCGATCGTGGAGGCGAGTATTTGAGCCATGAGTTTGGCAATCATCTCAAGGATTTTGGAATTGTTTCACAATTGACTCGCCAGAACACCTCAATGGAATGGGGTATCTGAACGGAGAAATCGCACCTTATTAGATATGGTGCGCCCATGATGAGCCAAAGTGATCTTCCGTTGTCTTTTTGGGGTACGCTCTGAAACAATTTGCTTTCACACTAAACAGGTTCCATCAAAATCAGTGAGAAAAGACACCATATGAGATGTGGACAGACAACGTCCTAGCTTGTCTTTTCTTAAGATTTGGGGATGTGAGGCTTATGTAAAACGTTTACAATTTGATAAGCTCAGTCCTAAATCGATAAATGCTTCTTTATCGGGTATCCTAAGGAAACAAAAGGATATTACTTCTATAATCAAGGAGAAGGCAAAGTGTTTGTCGCCTGGCATGGTGTCTTCTTAGAGAAAGAGTTTCTCTCAAGAAGGGATAGTGGGAGCACGGTGCAACTTGAAGAAATTCGAGAAACACTGAAAACATTTCAGCTCCTGCTGAGAACCACAACAGATGAACAAACCGTTGAAGAACTCTGTTGTGGACACACCGCACCACGTAGGTCGAGAGGTCACGTTGTGCACCGAGAGGTACATGTTCTTGACTACTCAACAACGGGACATATTGTTGTTAGACAACGATGAGCCTAAGACCTATGAAGAAGCGATGGTGGGACGGACTCGAGAAATGGCTTGAAGCCATGAGATCCAAATTGAATCCATGCACGATAATCAAGTTTGGAACTTGGTTGATCCACCGATGGTGTTAAAACCATTGAGTGCAAATGGATTTTCAAGAAAAGATAGACATAGATGGAAATGTTCACATCTATAAAGCGCGACAGGGCCAAAGGTTTCAAACAAATTCAAGGTGTTGATTATGATGAAACTTTTTCGCCTGTCGCAATGCTAAAGTCTATTCGATCATTCTAGCGATTGCTGCATATTTCGACTATGAAATATGGCAAATGGATGTCAAAACAGCTTTCCTTAATGGAAATCTGAGTGAGGATGTGTACATGACACAGCCCACGGGTTTTGTCGATCCGCAATCACCGAAAGATATGCAAGCTGCAAAGATCCATTTATGGATTAAAGCAGCATCTCGAGTTGGAACATTCATTTTGATGAAGTAATCAAAGGGTTTGGTTTCATCAAGAACGAAGAAGAGCCTTGTGTTTACAAAAAGGCTAGTGGGAGCGCACTCGTGTTTACGGTCTTATATGTGGATGACATATTACTGATCGGAAATGACATTCCTATGCTCGAATCATTAAGTCTTCATTGAAAAATAGTTTCTCTATGAAAGACTTAGGAGAGGCGGCATATATTCTGGGCATCAAGATCTATAGGGATAGATCAAGAAGGCTAATTGGATTAAGCCAAGATACGTGCATTGACAAGGTGTTGAAAATGTTCAACATGCAGATTCCAAGAAAGGCTTCCTACCTATGTCACATGGTATAAATCTTAGCAAGAGTCGGTGTCCTAGTACACCGATGAGCGGGATAAAATGAATGCGATTCCATATGCTTCGCTATGGGATCCATTATGTATGCCATGCTTTGTACACGTCCGGATGTCTCAGATGCTTTAAGTGCTACAAGTAGATACCATCGAGATCCAGTGAAAGTCACCGGATTGCCGTAAAGAACATCTTGAAGTACTTGAGAAGAACTAAAGATGTGTTCCTCGTCTATGGGGTGAGGAAGAGCTCGTTGTAAATGGTTACACCGATGCTAGCTTCCAAACCGACAAAGATGATTTTAGATCGCAACTGGATTTGTGTTCTCACTCGAATGGCGGTGCGGTGAGTGGAAGAGTTCCAAGCGGGAGACTGCTGATTCTACAACGAAGCCGAGTACATAGCAGCTTCCAAGCTGCTAAAGAGGTTGTTTGGATCAAGAAATTTGTTTCGAGCTTGGTGTGGTGGCTAGTGCCTCCACCCAATGGACCTCTCTTGTGACAATAGTGGGGCCATTGCGCAAGCCAAGGAGCCTAGATCGCACTAAAAGTCCAAGCACATTCTATGGCGATTTCATCTCATCCGCGAGATTGTGGAGAGAGGCGATGTGAAGATATGCAAAGTACAAACGGATTTGAACATTGCAGATCCGTTGACAAAGCCGCTTCCCACCAAAGCATGAGGCTCACACTAGGGCAATGGGTATTAGATACCTACATGGTTGACTCTAGTGCAAGTGGGAGATCACAGGTGATATGCCCTAGAGGCAACATGGAGATGTTGAATATATCACATACTATGTTTATGATACATTGCTTTGTTCCTTGAAATAGACATTATCATTATTGATCAATGAGTATGTGACTTATTCATGAGACTCTTAATGCCAAAATGTTGCTATTTCTAAATGATCCATGATCATATATCATATGAGGAACAAATATGATTCAAAGATCAGCATATGTATTGATTGATGATCATGTCTCATGGATCATGGTATGGAGATACCAAATCAATAATATGGACATGTGTTAGTGAACATATGTTGGATAGACCCGCCATGAGACAACTGCGCAGATTCCATGTGTCATTAGTTGGTCTCAAGTAGTGTTTATGTAGAATCCTTAGACTTGAGATCATCATGGTTCCCAACATGCGTAGTAGCCTATTTTGGGACTACTAACCACTACTCCGTGAATCGGTAGTCATAAAAGTAGTCTTCGGGTTTGCTATGAAACATGTAGTGGGATGTGAATGATCAAGATAGAATTTGCCCTCCTTATGGGAGAGATATCTCGGGCCTCGATGTAATGGATTATGAAAGTGCATGGCCATGCCAATGTGATTGAGGAGTCAATCACAAGTTTATAATCTATCACGGAATCGAGAGAGTGATTGAGCTATTAAGAGGATGACACAGTCTCGCCTTGAGCTTAATCTATATCGTGAGGCAAAGGATTCGTACATGAGAACATTACAGGTTCAGTAGATATGATCTTTACGTATACTTTGGGGTTAATATGTCTTGCTAGAGGCCGCTATTAACAGGGTGACCGGAAAGGTGTTTCCGGTCGCGACCAAGTATATGTGAACCTCTGTGGTCGCACACTTAACGGGTTGGAACACTAATTCGAATGTGATTCGGATGTGGGCTCAATTCGGATAGAGATCCGGATAGACTCCTATTGGGCCTCGGTCCACGAGGCCCAAGTGAGGAGGTCTATATATTTGGAGGCGGGGCCGAGGATGTGCGCTCGCTCCTCCCGAGCAAAACCCTAGCCGCCACCTCCCGAGCCAAACCCTAGCCGCTCGCGAGTCTTTGGTACACTCGCGATCGGCGTTCAACCGGACGTGTGGATACGGTGGAGGCGCTGCTCGTTGCGGCGTTGATCGGCATCAACAAACTACGATTGGATCCGCTCGTGGTGTGGTTGATCGCGTGGAGGAGACGATCGTTGGGACGATCGGCTACTTCCACTACTACCTCGACGCCGTGGTTGGATCGGCTTCTCCAACTCTTCTTCCGCGCCGCTGCGCGTCTAGTGGTAACGATCTATGATCCCTCCTTAGCATGATGTCCGGTGTGCGCGGTAGAAATTTTTATTTTCTCGCTATCGTAGCCTCACGCGCGTTCCTTCACACTATCCTTCGAGCGGGTGGCGTGGCGCCGCGCCTAGTCGGCGTAGCGCGCGCTCCGTCCCCTACCCATCGAACGGGTGGCGCCGGCCGCACCTGGTCGGGCGAGCGCGCGCGACTTGGGCTCTTTGATGCGGCCTTGCGCTATACTGGTTCCTTGAATCACGCCGGTCCCTGGCCTGACAGGGTTAGGTTCCCGTACCGTGCGACCCGACACGCCCGGGGCACGCGGCGGCCTATGACTGCTGGGCGGCGGGATGTGGACGGTTGCGTGTTTGCAGCCGCTCGTCTCTTCCCTAGGCAAGGGGGACACGGGGCGGGCAGCGAGTGGCGCCTGTGGTCGTGACCTTCCAGCGTTAGGTGGGGCGCTGCGCTGTACGGGCGCGCCTTGTGCCTGGACCTCCGCGACTCTTCGCTTTTGATTACGGGGAAGCGTGCGGGGTGGGCCTTTACACCGCTGCAGTTGCACCCTGCACGCGGATCGTTGCGACGCTTCAGTAGCGACGGTGTGGGCGAGGCGGCTTGAAATAGCCCCCCCGTAATAGCGTCCCCGCACCTTTGCGCCCTCTTTCCTGTTTGCGCGGCCTTCCCCACCTTCGCGCTATCTTCACCGTATTGGTCTCGTCGTGGGAAGCGATGGCCTCCAACAGCGAGCGCGGCCAGGCGGTTGGTGGCCCTGCCATTCGCCGGCGATCCTCGCCGTTGGAGGTGAAATACGCGCTCCAGGAGCGCGACCCGGCGGCGGCTGACCAGGAGCGGCTGGCGGCGGAGGAAGGCATGTTTTCTGGCGAGCTAGGCCCCTCGCTCGTGGCCGAGAAGACGATCCAAGGACTCTTGCGCGCGGGGAAGCTGTCCGGGCGCCACGACATACGATTGCCCGCCAGCGACGAGACGGAACCGCATCCCGAGAGGTCGGAGGCGATCGTATTCGTTGCCTTTTTCGACGCGGGGCTCCGGATCCCGATGGCGGCGTGGTGGCGCGACGTCGCGGACCTTCGGCCGAGCCGGCGCAGCGACTCAAACGCCGTGGCTCGGCTCGCGGTGTGCAGCTGGGCCTGCGCTCGGGCGTGCTGGCCCAGCCGCGTCGCTGTCGCCTATCTCCACGAGGCGCGATGCCACCGGCGGGCCGCGGGGCGGACGCTGCCGAGCTTTGGCGGCGTCTCTTTTACTCTCCGCTTCGTCTTGCAGAAGCTCTTCCTGCGAACTCAACTCGCGGGAAGTAGGAGTCTTCTAGATGAAGCGGTGGTTCTACCACCGTGTGGAGAGCGGGCGCCCTCCGAGTGTGCGGGCGGCCGATCGCGTTCAAGCCTTCACCCTACCGAACGCCGATGATGAGGACAAGCGGAGGGTCAAACGGCTCGTAGGCATGGCCGCCCGCTTCAATATGCGCGACCTTGCCGAAGAGTACGTGATGTACGGCGTGGCCCCGCTTGCCTACGACTGGCATCTTGCCGCCGAGAGGCGTCGAGATGATAATGTTTCGCCGTGGGTTTGCTTGCTACCAGCGCCGCCCGGTCCCCGTAAGCCTCGATTGCGCTCCTCCTTTTGCTGACGCGAAATGCGTTGTATGCTGATGCTGTTCTCCTTTGCTTCAGGGATTCCTTTGGAGGAGGCGGAGCAAGCCGTGCGCGTGTTCCTGGGTCCGTACACCACTAGGGAGCACGAGCAGCATGCGTCCGCTGTCACCAAGGCGGGGCTGGGGCGATTAAACCGCGTGTGCGAGGTCCTGGGCCTTGCCGCGTCGGACCGTGTCGCTCGAGCCGATGGTGGAGCGAAGAAGAAGACCTCGTCTCGGAAGAGGGGCCGCGGGGCACTGCGCGCGCTTCCGCTAGTGTTTTGAGGACGCGGCGGGCGCGGAGTCGATCTCGCGAGGTACGCCGATCGGGCGTGGATGGCGCAGTGCGAAGGTGAGTGTCTTCGCAGCGCCCCGACGGTGGGTTTGCGCGGCGGCGGAGGGGGAAGCCTCACCACCCGCCGGAGTCACCGAGGCGGATCCCGTGCGGACCAGCGATGCCGAGGTGGAGGCCTCAATGGCGGCCGCTACGGTGCCAGAGGCGCCCTCCGCGGGGCGCGCGTGGCGTGCTATCCTTGCCCGCCGCGCTGGGACCGAAGTGCCCCTTCGACTCATCGCTACCATGGGACCTTCGCCTCCGGGCGTAGCGCGCCGCGGTCTTCCCACCACGGCTGCGAGGGCAGTGGCGCTGCTAGCTGCCCCGGCCAAACGGCCATGCGTGCGACCGGAGCTCCACCGGACACCGCGGGGATTTGTTGTGGCCACGGGCATCGGCTCAGGACGCCAAATAGCGGCGCCGAGGCCTGCGGCATATGCACCTTCCGCCCCGACGACGCCGTCCACCGCGCGGGGGCAGCCACCGGCCTCCCCGAACGCGGAGGCTTCCGTCCGCGGCGGAACCATCCCTTCGGCCACCGAAGGTAAGGTGGCCGAGCTTACTCTGGTTTATGATTTTATGCCTTGGAGTGGTCACCCACCTCCTTCTTTACAGTGTTGCTCATCCCGAAGGGGGAGCATCCGACGGAACCCGGGGCCTCCGTGCCCGTGAACCCTGCGGACTTCGTGCCGCCTCCGGAGACGCTAAGGGCGTGGCGCGGGATTGTGGATGACGCGGCCAGGAGCGTCGACCCGCAAGTGCTGCAGGCCTACGGCGTGGGGCGCCTCGAGGACGCTTTCGAGGTGTCTGGGGTGAGGGTAAGTACTCATGCGACCACGCCTGAGTCTAGCTGAGTTTGCTAAGTCTTTTCCTTCTGCGGACACTCGTCCGGGCAGGCCCCGCAAGCGGCCTATGCTCGTAGCCAAAGCGCCGAGGATAGGCCGCGAGCCGCCGAGGGGCTGCGCTGCCTCGGCGCCCGCTCGCCGGGCGCCCGCATCCGCCACCGGAAGCGGAATGCGCCGAAGCGAGGGCGCACGCCGACGGGCTTGTTGCGTCGGCGCAGGAATCAGCCGCAGCAGCTGCTGATAAAAAGTTCGCGGTGGAGCGGGATGGGCTCCTGGAGTAGGTCGGCGCGCTAGAGAAGGAGAAAGGCGAACTTGCCTTGGCTCTAGCGGAGCGCAACCGGACGCTGGGCGACGCCTCGGTGGTTGCCTGGGACGCCATCCAAGTGCTGGAGAGCCATCTTCAAGGGCTGGTGGCGGAGGTGCCGGGACGCGCCTTCGGTCCGGAGGAGCTGTCTCGGGCGCTCCGTTGGATCGGGGATGCCGCCAACGTCGCGCGCGACGTGGCGACGTCCTTCGGCACCCACTGCGCGTACACTTCGCTCGCGCAGTGCGCGCTCCTCCAAAGACCGCGGCTGTCGCGCATGTCGCCGGGCTGAATGACCCCACCGAGATGACTGGCGGGGCGGAGTAATGTCCGCCGCCGCCTCCGCTTCGCCGTGCCCTTTGGGCCCTTCGCGACCGGATCTCGGGTCCCGTCGGGCGGAAGCATGCGGATCGAGCTCGGAAGTCGCTCTATGGGATGGGAGCCTCGGCCAATTTCGGATGGGGTCCTCGACGCGATGATGGCGCACCGGGCCTCCGGCGCGCCGGAACCCGCAGTCGATGCGCGCGCGCTAGGTGTAGGCGTGCGTTGTATCGTCCCTTGTTTTGTTAATAAAGCGCACACTTTCGCATGCATGCTGATTTTCACCTATATCGGGCAGCTTCCTTGCTGGGGCCAGCCGGCGGCGACCTTTCAACCCGACAACGCCTTCAACGCCGCGAAGGGCAAGATTCGCTCGACTTTTGGGCGAACCGGCCTTCCTCGAGCGAGGTGCCGCCTTTGGCGCGTGTTAAGGACGAACCCGCGGGGTAGCGGCTTAGAGCGGCCGGGATGTTGGCGGACCTTTGTATATGTGACTCTTCCGGTAAGCAGGCCTCCTGGCACTTTAAGTTGTGTGCTGTGTGCTGATGCCACCGTTGGCGACGTAGCTGCGCCAGGGTTCCGTAGAAAGGACAGTCCGCAGACCGACGTGTGCGGAGGCGGACCTCCGCGGTTTGCCTTGCTTTATAGTCCGGAGACTCGCGCGTGCGGAGGCGGGCCTCGACGCTACGTCTTATTTAGAGTCCGTAGACTAGTGTGTGCGGAGGCGAACCTCGACGCCGCGAAGACTCGCGCGTGCGGAGCTACGCTCGACGCTACGTCTTATTTAGAGTCCGTGGACTATCGCGTGCGGAGCTAGGCTCGACGCTACGTCTTCTTTATAGTCCAGAGACTCGGCGTGCGAGCTCACGCTCGGCGCCACGCCTTATTTAGAGTCCGTGGACTATTGCGCGCGAGCTAGGCTCGACGCTACGTCTTCTTTATAGTCCGGAGACTCGCGCGTGCGGAGCTACGCTCGACGCTACGTCTTATTTAGAGTCCGTGTACTATTGCGTGCGGAGCTAGGCTCGACGCTACGTCTTCTTTATAGTCCGGAGACTCGCGCGTGCGAGCTAGGCTCGACGCCACGCCTTATTTAGAGTCCGTGGACTATTGCGTGCGAGCTAGGCTCGGCGCCACGCCTTATTTAGAGTCCGTGGACTATGCGTGCGAGCTAGGCTCGACGCCACGCCTTCTTTATAGTCCGGAGACTTGTGCGTGCGGAGCTAGGCTCGACGCTACGTCTTATTTAGAGTCCGTGGACTATTGCGTGCGGAGCTAGGCTCGACGCTACGTCTTCTTTATAGTCCGGAGACTTGCGCGCGCGAGGGCATCCCCCCGGTGCGTATTTTGTTTATACTCAGTCCCGTCGCCTTGGCGACGGCGAGTGCACACGCGAACGTGCGTCTTTGGTTTATACTCAGTCCCGCCCACCCTGGCAACGCCGAGTGCACACGCGAACGTGCGTCTTTGGTTTATACTCGCCCCGCCCTCCTGGCGACGGCGAGTGCACACGCGAACGCGTCGTCTTTGGTTTATACTCGTCCGCCCCCGGCGGCGGCGAGTGCATACTCGATCCCGCCCTCCTCGGCGACGGCGACGCACGCGAACGTCGTCTTTGGTTTATACTCGCCCGCCTCCTCGGCGACGGCGAGTGCACACGCGAACGTCGCGTCTTTGGTTTATACTCAGTCCCGCCCTCCCTGGCGACGGCGAGTGCACACGCGAACGTGCGTCTTTGATTTATACTCAGTCCCGCCACCTTGGCGACGGCGAGTGCACACGCGAACGTGCGTCTTTGATTTATACTGCGGGGGCGCGTGCGCTGGCCAAGCCGGCGCGCGCCCTCACCGCGTGCTCGTATGTGACGAAGAAGAATTAACGGCAAACAACGATCTTCATTATATCCCCGTTTGCGCGGGTGAGCGACTACAAGGGGTGAATATACTGACCGTTTACCCTTGATGCTGCCGCAGCCTCTAGTCGCTAGACGTCTGCAGGGCCCGCGCAGGCGCCTATGGATGACCCCACGGACCTCCGCGCTGTGACGTCGGCTCTAAGGGCGTCGCTGGGCTTCGCGGCGCGGGCATCTGGTGCCTGGCTCGATGCGCCGAGCCATATCCTGGTCGCCTCGGACGGTGATGATGGTCCTGGGGCCCGGGATTTTCATGCACAGATAGCCATGATGTGGTACCGCGCCGAAGGAGTTGAGGATTGGGCGCCCCAGAATGGCATTGTAGGGATACGGGAGGTCGACCACGTCGAAGGTGGCCTCTTCGGTCCGCACATTGTCATTTCGACCGAAGGAGACCGAAGCCGATCCGCCCAGCCACCGCAGGCTGTCCTCCGAAGCCTGCGCAGGGATTCCCGAGGCCCCAGCGGCTTCGAGAATCCCCATCCGGTCGAAGGCGCGCAAACGATGCGTTCGCGGAACTACCCCGCCCACCAAGGCGCGCCCACGCCGCATCCCGCGATGGTGACCGGATGACCGAGGGGTCTCGATGAGGGAAGTCCACACCTTGGGCGCCATCGTGTGAATGTAACCTCGTCGCGCCCATTCCGGCGGTGCTTGCGCTGATATGCCGCCACGTGATGTAGTCTTCACGCGAGGCCTTCGCTGCCGCGCCGAGGCGAATTCCAGCGCAGAGCCGCGGATATGACATTAATGACCTGCGGTAGGTTGCGTCCGGGCTGCAGCGATAGGAGGCCTTCCGAGGCTGCCAGACGTGAGCTTGGATCCGCAAGGTGCCTTCACGGGTTGCATTCCCGCGCTCAGCACTGCATCCCCGCGCTGCACTGCATGGGGCCTCGTATGGGAATTGGACGTGGGCCACCGCAGCGGCGCGCCCGGGTTCTGCCCCGAAGCGCTGCGCGAGCGCCGCGATGGAGGTGCTTTATTACGGGTATCATGATTGTCGCGCCGTGGACTAAGCACCACACCCACGATCTTTGGTCGTCATAGTCTCCACGACCCTTATCGCCGCGGCCCGCCACGGCGCGCCCCGCCGCGCGCCCCGGCCGCCTCGGCCCGCTGGAGCGCCCTCGTCGGACCCGCCTTCGATGTCGAGGACGTACCGGTTTCGCCTCGACCTTTGCTGGCCGCGCTTGGGCTGATCCGATGACTCCTTATGCGGGTTGTCCCTGCGGTCGGGCGCGTCCCTGGATGACTCCTGCTTACGCTTCCCTTTCGAAGAGCCGCCCTTCGGTGGATCTTCGGTTTTTGCCGAGGCTCCGGCCTGGTTAGTGTCGGAGTCGTCACCTTGCCTTCGCCGCGCGTCTTCCTCCGTCCTGGCGTATTCTTCCATCTTGTCAAAGAGCTTCGCCACCGTCTTGATTGGCTTCCACGCATTGTATTCGGCCATCGGGCCCGGATGAAGGCCCTGTATGGCTGCATTGACGATGGTGGTCTCGTTGACGTCCTTCACTTGACATCGAATCTTGGCGAAGCGTTTGAAGTAATCCCGGAGTTTCTCCGAGGGTTTTTGCTTCACGGCGAAGAGTTGGTCCGCCTCGACCCGGTCGACGTAGTTTCCCTGGAAGTTGTTGTGGAGGCGGACGCAGAGCTGCTCCCACGCGTAGATGGAGCCCGGCTCTATGGTAAAAAACCAAGAGAGCACCACTCCTTGTAGCGCAAGAGGGAGTCCCTTTTCCTTCGTGGCGTCGTCTCCGCCCGCGGCTTCGATCGCGGTTTCGTATACGCGCACGAACTCACGGGGGTCCGTGTTGCCTTTATGCGAGTCGATGGCGCTAGGGAACTTGAAGTCTTCGGGCCATGGCGCCTGCTGCAGCCCCGCCGAGAGCGGGGACTCCGGATCCACGCGCCGCAGCGGCACGCGGCTGGACGTGTGGGCTTCGCGACCGTCCGCCCTCTCCGCGCGCGGCTCGACGCGATTTTGGCGCGCGCCGGCGACTCGAGCCTCTTTATATCTCTCGACGGCTCCACGAAGGTCCCCGCTCCCGCCGAACGCGTTGAGAGCCGCCACAGGCACTTTCCACCGCCGGTGCAGCGGGTCGCCGTACTCCCGGGCGGATCGGCGCGGGACGACCGCGTCGCGAGGTCCCGAAGCTGCCGGCCGCCCGTCGTGGCTACTTCGACCACCCGGTCCGCGCCACCGCCGAGGTTGCCGCGGGCGGCGAGGTCGGCCGCCGTTGCGTCGGCGGGTCGGTTGTCGCCGCACCGCGTCCGACGTCTTCGACCGCGGGTCGGCCGCGCCCGCCCCGCGACGTCGGTAGCTGGGCGGTCGTCGCGGTGCGGTGCCGGGCGATCGTCGCGGTGCCGGTGACGAGGTTGGTCGTCACCGCGCGAACGCCGGCGTCTTCGGCCACCACGCTGCGCGCGACGCCGCGCCGCGCCGCCGATGCCGGCCCGTGCTCATACGGTGCTCCGGGCCGACCACCTTCTTTCCCTTCGCCGCCGCTGAAGAAGCTTTTTTCGGTGCCATCTTTTTCCTTCGGTCTTGAGGCTTATCTCCGTCCTCCCCACGGACGGCGCCAACTGTTGTGGCTACAGACCAAACAGAGAGAGAGATGGTAGTGGAGAGTAATGAAGATAAGTGTAATGGCCTGGGTCCTCCCCATGGCTTACCGCCATATATATATGCATATGAGGAGCGCTTTTACAATAGTGCCCTTACATTGGAGTGTCCCTTTAGGGGTGCTTATGTCATTACACATGGCCTATTCTGGGCCTTGTAATCTCCTGCCAGGCCTGCTGGGTTTAGGTGGGGGCCACCCCTACGACAGTCGGCTTTCGATCCAGATAAAGACCATGTTAGATGCGTAGGAAGATAAATATATAAAGGTTAGATTGTATTAATCTCAGCCTAAAGGGCTATATAGAGAGTACAGATGACACATAAGATTAAACTCTAAAAACTAGAAAATACTACAAATATCCTTATATCCTTAATACCCCCTCAAATATAAGGCATATGCAATAGCATTGTATTTGAAAGGGTTACCACTTAATAGGGAAAATTCAAAATTCGAATCTTACGATATCATCATAGCATGAAGCTTTTGAAAATTATGTCGAGACCAGAAGATCTCCATCCAGATTCATGCGGCAGCCCATAAAGTAGATCGAAGCTTGAGACGACATTGGCACGGAAGGAAAGCGTGGTAGCCTTAAAAAACTCGGTGCGGCAGCTTAGAGGGAAGCGGTGGCAATATAACTTCTACAATTTGCAACAGCTCAAAGAGAAGAGTGACGGTTGTGGTCATACGAAAAGGAGAGAACCACACTCGATCCAAGAGAATGAACCATAGCTTGCAAAGCCATCGGTTGACTAACATAGAAATTTGTAGACTCGCACGGCTTGGACAAACTAAAATAAATAAATACTATGGATTTAGATGGATAAAATGGAAAACTCAAAAGAAAAAGACTCAAAGTTGTAGACACTAACAGCAGCAACATCAACATCAAAAATCTAAAGATGTAGATCCTAATAGCAGCAACATCCTTCAGCAGCTTGAAAAATACTTGAATGGTGCAGCCACAGTGTTGACTAGAGGAGAGGCTGGAGGAGGTTGCTGCTGTGCAGACCAGAGGAGAGCACTAGAGGCGGTGGCCGGATCTGGCCAAAGTGACGTTGGGGTGGCTGGATCTAGGCAAGGCACTGGTCAACGGCCAGAAGACTCACCAGGATCCTGCTGCAATGGGATCTAATGACTGCACGCTAGCCGAGGAGGCGATGGCCAACAGAGTAGCTAGTGTGAATGTTTAATCATTAATTTTGAAGAAAGAGGTATGATAAACAAGGGTGTTCTTGGGGGCATTCATATTGGCTTTTGTTGATGGCTTTTGGCTTTAGCTTATGAATAGTAACAGCTTGTAGAGAAACGTGTAGAGAGAGACGCTCGCGTACAATTTTGGTAAATATAAATGAAGTCAATACAGTATGTAATACAATCGTAAGTACACTTCGTCTTAAAAAGCCATTTTGTTTGAAAGCTAGGTACTGTAAAAAGCCATTTACTATAAAAAAGCAGCTTTTAGAAGCCAAAGTAAGCAGGGCCTAAAAGTTTTATAGATCTATGATTGGTAATTTGTTTTATCTTAACGCATCTAGGCCTGATATCATATTTAGTGTTTTTATGTGTGCACGTTTTCAAGCATCACCAAAAGAGTGCTATTTGATAGGTGTTAAAAGAATTCTACTATATTTAAAACATTCCTCTAGTATTGGCTTATGGTATCCTAAAGGTGCTAAATTTGACTTAATTGGATATTCAGATTCTAATTATGCGGGTTGCAAAGTGGATAGAAAAAGCACATCAGGAAGTTGTCAATTGTTAGAAAGGTCTTTAGTTTCATAGTCATCCAAGAAACAAAATTCCGTAGCCCTATCCATCGTCAAAGCCAAATATGTCTCTGCGGGTTATTATTGTGCTCAATTGCAATAGGTGAGGCAAATATTGATGAATTATGAAATTAAATTTGATAAAATGTCTCTTTTTGTGTGATAATGATAGTGCTGTGAAAATAGCTAACAACCCAATCCAACATTCAAGAACCAAGCATATAGATATACGCCACCACTTCTTGAGAGATTATGTGAGCAAGGGAGATATAGTCATTAGCCACTGAGAGACCATGTGGAGGTGACCCCATGTGTGTGATGAGTAATTGACACGTGTTCTGAAAGTTTGAGTTTGATTTGTGCGTTTCAGGCATGAGTTTCTTCTTCTGAAGCTAATGTATGATTATATTGTTTCGAGCAGTGCTATGTGATGTTTTCTTGTATGTGATGGTTGCAGGACTTTGAAGCTCGGTCGTGGCGAGGCATGGGATGGCCGGACTAGGCACAAGCGGTGCTGAGGTTGAAAGCGGTCGGGAGATGTCGAAGACGACGAGGCTTCGAGGTGGTTGCGAGGCTTGGACAACAAGAAAAGAGGAAGCTTCCAGGAAGTTGCAAGAGTGGCGTTTTGGAGAATACGCAAGGCTGCAAGAGGAAGTGGATCTTGTTAAGGCTATTGGGTAAAGTACAGGAGTTAGTTGGTGTTATTGGGTAAAGGAAGTAGTAAACCCAGTATCTAGAGGCTATAAATAGATGCTAGAACTCAGGTGCATGTATGGGGGTCTCTTCGTTTTCTGGGAGAGTAGTTGGCTCTGGCAGAAGTCTGGTTTTCTTGTTTGACCTACGTGAGTTCTTGTGTGTGTTGCTCAGGATGTAAGATTGAGGATGAATTGGCTGTAGACAACTCTATGTAATCATTCATATATATGAATCCATTTTGAGAAAACTTGAGCTTGAGCTGTTATGATTTTCTTGCATTTCTTTCTTTGTGCGAGCTCTGTTTTCAGTTCTGCTCTCTGCTCCTCTTTGCATCCTTGGTTTTGAGTTGATTTTTTGATGAAATAACTATAGAATCTTTTTTCTCAGAACTGGTGTTCTTCATTAAAGCCATTTGGCTAGCCTATACCCGAGAGCAAGAAATTCAAGAGAAGTTTTCATCCCAAGAAATTGATTGCTTCTCTTCCTCTGTTTTTCTCAATTCTAGGGTTTACTATTTCCACAAACATAGGAGTCTTGTTTCATGGTGATTTCGCTTGAGGAGATTCTTTTATTTTGTGTTCTTGCCTTCAGAGGTTGTGCTCCTACAGCTTGTGAAGTCTTGCATCCAAAAAGATTCATGAATCTAAAGTTCGCCAAGAAAATTGAATCTTGTAGCTTCCTCTGTACTCTGATCTGTTGTCGGGCGAAAATCTCAGTTATTGGTTAGCTTCTCTGATTTCCAATGGAACATTGATTTTATCCAAGCGATTCTATTGTTCTCAAGATGATTCTTAATCTCTTGATCACAGAAAATAGATTAGAGTGTTCAGTCTCTGTCTTAGGACTACTGCTGCTCTCATTTTCATTTGGTTATTCTCTGAAAGTCTAAAAACAGTGTCTCATCCTTTTCAATCTGTTGTTCCAAATATGTCTCTCTGAGGTGGTTCTGCTATTTTAATTTGAAGTCTGTTTAGTTGATCTGAGAAGTGCAACAGTTGTGCATCCATTTCTCTGTTTTATCCTATCTTCCGGTATCTACTGTTTGTGCAATTTTCGGTCAGCAGGTTTCAGCGCTTGTTTCTTGAATCAGACACCGGCCTCCTGTTAGACCGGACTCTCCATCGCGGTCGACCGGTTGTTTACGATGGTCGATCATTGCAGCGCTTAGCGGTCGACCGACCACCCATCGGCGTTCGACACATGCAACACCGGTGGTCGACCGCACGCGATCTTGCGATCGATCGGCACGATCGGGCGGTCGACCAGTGCAACATCGGCGATCGACCGGCCGCGCGATCGGCGGTCGACCGCCACCTTCGGTCGACCGGTTTACGTTGTCTTGCTCTCGAGCCTTTTAATTTCTTTGTCTCTTTTTCATGTCTGATCTATGTTGATCTCCAATAAGCTTGAATCTTCATTCTTCATAGCTTTTGTAGCTATTGGAGAAGAAATTTAAAGTGGATTCTTGGGGCGATTTTGAAGGCACCATTCACCCCCCCTCTATTGTCATTTCCGATCCTACAATTGGTGTCAGAGCTGGTTAGCTCTTCCATATAGATCTTAACCGGTCTATGAGCCATGACGACAGGCAAGTATTCCACCAAGCCCCCTATCTTCGATGGGATCGACCATCGCTCCTGGAAGAGTAGGATGGAGTCTTACATACATGCTTAGGGCTTTCTTGTTTCTGCCGATGAGAACATCAATGCCGGAAATATGGCTGATGTTGAGGCGAATGCTAAGGCAAGGAACATCATAATCCAAGTTTTGAGCCGAAGCGAATTCGATCACGTCGGCCTTCGACATTTGGGTGACCCTCGATGCTTACCATGAGGGCACCACCCAAATCAAGACGGTTCGACAAGACCTGTACAAGCGAAATTACAACAAGTTTGAAATGCTCTCTTGAGAGTCCCTTGATGAGTGCTTTGCGAGGTTTCACAATATTCTGAGCAATCTCCGAGCAGTCGGTCTCACATACCCCGACTCGGACAACGCTCGTCAAATGCTTTCCGCATTGGATTTGCATGTTTGGGAGATAAAGGTGACCACCATCAAGGACACGACCGATCTTTCGACCCTGACTCTTGATGCGTTGAACTCACGCCTCAAGACTCACGAGATTGACATAGTCTCTCGTAGGTCAAAGTCACAGTCGATGGCCTTAGTCACTGATCCTAGTCCAGCTTCTGGATCTTCTTCTGATGTGATTTCTGGATTCTCTCTTGCTGCTCTTTGTGAAGTAACCGACGATCAATTAGAGCAGCTACCAAAAGACCAGTTAGCCCTTCTAGTCAGAAAGTTCTCCCATGCATACAAGAGAGTGAGGGACAGAAAGAGATGAGGGCCTGTGATTTGCTTCGAGTGTGGTGGCCCCAACCACATTCGGGCAAATTGCCCCAAGCTGGAGAAAGGCAAGAACGATTACGGCGGCGTGAGCAAGAATGACTACATCAACAAGAATTGCAATAAGAAGCCTCCAGCTCATGCCCAAGGCAAAGAGAAGAAGTTCCGTAACCTTAGCAAAGCCAAGAAGTTGTTCCACCGTGTCCTCACCGCCTTCGATGACATTGACTTCAGCGACGTGGAGGGGTGGAGCGACGACAATGGCAAGGATGATCAAGACCCCAAGGACAACGACTTCATCGGCATGTGCTTCATGGCCAACGAGATCGACGTCAGCGATGACGAGCTCTACACCGACACCGATGAGATAGATCCCTCCTATGAACAGCTCAATGATGCATTTCTTAAGCTAGGAAGATTTTATGATAGATCTAGAGCTAAGGTTGTTGATCTTGAGAAGGAAGTAGAGAGACTGTCACGGGAGCTTACTTCACTTATATCTGCTCCCTCCTGTGACGACTGTGATGTATGTTCTTCCCTGCTTGGAGATATGGAGAAACTAAGGACCTCTTATGATAGTCTGACTTCTGAATTTGAAATGGTTAAGGTGGAGAATGTTAGTCTGCTTGTTGAACTAGAAATGAATAGGGTAGCCGCTCTTTCATCTACTGTTGTTGAGACTACATCTTGCACCTCATGTGAGGATAAGGACAATGCATTTAGATGTCTTTACACTATGCTCCTTGATCTGCCAGAAACATGTGAAAACTGCAATAACTTGAAAATGAACCTAAAAAGGGCAGATCATAAAATTGCTGAATTGCATACTTCCTTGCTTGAGCCCATTGTGTCTTACACCAATTATCCCAAATTGACTGCTGAACTTGAATCTGTCTCAAAACAGTTTCAAGAAATGATTGACCACAACAACAAAATGGCTCATTATGCATCTAAGGACCCTATTAGCTCACCATGCAATAATTGTGAAAAACTAAAATTTAAACTTGTTGCTTTGAATGATAAATGTGTGAAGTTAACTAAGGACCTACTAGAGAAGCCACAATCTTGTTGTGATGTGTGTGCTGTGGTGGGGGAGAAGCCTAAGGAAATGGTAGAGATGCTTAGCGACGAGAACCGAATGGCTAGAAGTAGGACTGTCCCCAGTACGTCTTGTGTAGCCCTCAAAGTTGGGGCGGCTATGCATGCACATGCCATTCCTTCTTCTGCTATTGGTTCTTCTTCCTCTCCTTCTGCTGTCTCTTCTTCCCCTGCTCTTCTTGCACCTCTCTTTCAGGAGTGTCAGTATCTTATGAACACTCTTGAGAGATTTGTAGGAGGCAAGAAGAAGCTGAATCTTATCCTAGACAGATCCAAAATTTGCAAGTTCAATCAAGGTCTAGGATATGATTTTCTTGAGGATGTTAGGAAGCATCCACCTCTTGTTCTCAGATCCATAGCAGTAGGTGTGATTAAGGTCAAGTCCAGAACCAAGAATGTTGAGTTCAAATCTACGGGCTTTGTCCAAGGGATCTCTGATAGTAAGGTGGCAACACTTGGTGCTTCGATCTCCCAGAAGGCGAAGTTTCATTGTACCTTCTGTCAGAAAGATGGACACAGAGTGGATAGATGCTTCAAGTGCGCCAAGATCACGCGAAGAGACTGTGTTCAGGCTCTTAGGCGTATTCAGGGTCAGCCCCAGACCTTGAGTGCACCTAAGACCAACACGAGATCTATGATTGATTAGTTTGAGGTTTTTAGGCAGAGTCGAGGACTTGGCTTTTCTGGTTTTTCTGATTTCTGTTCTTGTTTTGCCTCTGGTTGTGATATCCGCCGTCTTGAGGGTAGGTCTCGCTTTCTCCATCAAGATAGCTACCCGTGGCGAGATTAGCATGTTGCTGGTGCTCCGACTCGCTCTTCCATAGCTGTTGGGTCCAACAACAGCTTCAGGTCTACTCGTAGACCTTCTGGTTCTTTGAGCGACGGAAAGCGTAGGGTAGTTAGAGGTCAGTCGTGTGTGACTACTTCTTCTGCTCGTGTGACTCAGTATTGGGTTCCAAAATCTCTTTTGATTTATCCCAGTACTGAGCCATTTCTCTCTCGTTGACTCAAGTTCACCGGGCAGAGAAGGGAGAGGTCTGGTTCTAGACTCTGGGTGTTCTCGACACATGACTGGAGATTCTTGTTGGTTCCCTTCCCTAGCCCGAGCTCCACGTGATGAGACGATCACCTTCGGAGATGCCTCATCTGGGCGCGTCATCACCAAAGGTACTGTGCGCGTTAATGAATCTTTCATTTTAAAAGATGTTGCCTTGGTTAGTAAGCTGAAATACAATTTTCTCTCGGTTTCTCAGCTTACCGATGACGGTTCCAAGGTGAGCTTTAAGAAAAATGCTTGCAAAAAACTTGATTCTTCGGGGAGTCTGGTTTGCGGGATTTCTAGATATGGGAGGATTTTTTGTGCTGATTTTGTTGAGTCTTCTGGTGATCCTCTCAAGTATTTAGTTGCTTCTGAGTCCCGTGACCTTACTTTCTAGCATAGGATACTTGGTCATATTGGATTTGATCATTTGACTCAAGTTAGCAGCCACGATCTCATTCGTGGTCTGCCTAAACTCAAGATGGTCAAAGATCTAGTTTGCGCTCCTTGCCAGCATGGCAAGATGGTTGCCGTTTCTCATCTTCCAGTCACAGTGACTATGACCGATGCACTAGGACAGCTGCTCCACATGGACACAGTTGGTCCAGCTCGAGTGCAGTCAGCAGGAGGGAAGTGGTACGTTCTTGCTGTGGCGATGACTTCTCGAGGTACTCTTGGGTATTTTTCTTAGCCTCGAAGGATGAGACATTTACCCATTTTCGGGGTCTTTTTAGTAGGCTTTCTTTTGAGCTTCCGGGTGCCTTATGAGCGATCCACAGTGACAATGGCACGGAGTTCAAGAATTCCTACTTCGAGAGATTCTGCGATGAGACAGGTGTAGAGCACTAGTTCTCTTCTCCGCAGTCCTATAGCAAAATGGCGTAATGGAGAGAAAGAACCGTACCTTGGTCGAGATGGCTAGGACGATGCTTGATGAGTACTCAATACCTAAAAAGTTTTGGACTGAGGCTATAGCCACCGCGTGCCATGTTTCTAACAGAGTTTTTCTTTGGGCACACTTGCATCGCACTTCTTATGAGTTGAGATACAGGCGAAAGCCCAGTGTCTCTCATTTTCGCGTGTTTGGTTGCAAGTAATTTATTCTGAAGTCCGAAAACCTAGATAAGTTCGAGTCACAATCTTGTGATAGGATCTTTCTGGGTTACTCGACTTCTTCACGGGCTTATAAGATCTGGAACTGCGAGTCTAGCAAAATGGTAGAAACCTGTGAGGTGACTTTCGATAGGCTAGTCCGGGGACTAGGCCCGATATCTCAGGTTCTGTAGAGCAGTCCAAGCCTATCTTTGTGGATGATGAGGAGGATGGAGATGAAGGTGGCTTACCTAATCCAGTCCCTCCTCCCCTTTTGGTGCCTGCTTCTTCCACCGCGCCTCAAGGAGATAAGCCCATACCTTCCACATCTTTTGGAGTTAGTGGCTCTGTTCCTACCTCGTCTGCTCATGAGGTAGAGGCCACTTCTTCTTATCTTGGACTACCCCGACACATCCAAAAACATCATCCTTCAGAACAGATAATAGGAGATCTCTTTGAGTGCGTCACACGCTCAAAATTTGGCTTGTCTCACTTCTGTCTCCACTCTGTCTTCATTGCCTCTTTCGAGCCCAAGGATGTTAGTCATGCTCTTTCTGATGAGTCTTGGGTCAATGCCATGCATGAGGAGTTAGAAAATTTTGAGAGAAGTAAGGTCTGGTCGCTTGTTGAGCCCCCTAGAGGTCATAATGTCATAGGTACCAAGTGGGTATTCAAAAATAAGCAGAGTGAGGATGGGGTTGTCATTCGAAACAAGGTTAGATTGGTAGTTCAGGGTTTCTCCCAGGTTGAGGGTCTAGATTTTGTGGAGACCTTTGCCCCTATAGCTAGGCTAGAGGCCATTAGGATCTTACTTGCATTCACAGTGTCTAAGGGCTTCAAGCTTTACCAGATGGATGTCAAGAGTGCCTTCTTCAATGGGTATATTGAGGAAGAGGTCTATGTTAGGCAGTCTCCAGGTTTCGAGAACCCCAAATACCCAAACCATATCTACAAGTTTCCAAAGCCCTGTATGGACTTAAGCAAGCCCCTAGAGCTTAGTATGAGAGGCTTAAGTCCTATCTGTTGAGTCATAGGTTTGAGATGGGTAAGGTAGACAAGACCTTGTTCATTCGCAGGCATGGCAATGACCTTCTACTCGTCCAGATTTATGTGGGTGACATCATCTTTGGTGGCTCCTCTCATGCTCTTGTTTCCCAGTTCTCCAATGTCATGAGCACAGAGTTTGAGATGAGCATGATGGGCGAGTTGAGCTTCTTCCTTAGCTTCCAAATCAAGTAGACTCGGGATGGTACCTTCTTGCATCAGGGCAAGTATACTCGTGACCTCTTGAGACGCTTTGACATGAGTGATGGCAAGCCGGTGTCAACTCTAATGGCGTCATCAGCTTCACTTAATCCAGATGAGGATGGCGAGCCAGTTAATCAGAAGGAGTATCGCAACATGATTGGCTCTCTCTTGTACCTCACTGCCTCGAGACCGGACATACACTTCTCCGTGTATCTGTGTGCTCAGTTTCAGGCTTCTCCTCGCGTATCTCACCGCCAGGCGGTGAAGCACATCTTTCGGTACCTTCGAGCTACCATTGATTATGGTATCTGGTACTCTTCCTCTTCCTGTCTTTCCCTCAGAGCCTACTCGGATGCAGACTTTGCTGGCTGTAGGATAGACAGGAAGAGCACTTCTAGCACCTGCCAATTCATTGGCACTTCTCTTGTTTCCTGGTCTTCTAGGAAGTAGTCCAGTGTTGCACAGTCCACCGCAGAGGCTGAATATGTTGCTACTGCCAGTTGCTGTAGCCAGGTACTTTGGATGGTTTCGACCCTGCGGGACTTTGGGTTAGTTGTAGATAGTGTTTCACTCTTTTGTGATAACACTTCTGCTATCAACATTACCAAGAACCCAGTGCAGCACTCCCGGACCAAGCACATTGATATCAGATATCACTTCCTTAGAGATCACCAGTTGGCCGATATCTTTACCAAGCCTTTGGATAGCTCTAGGTTTTCAGCCTTGCAGAGAGAGCTTGGGATGGTTTGTCCTTATAGACTGTTGTGAGGGGGAGCGTTGTGTTTCATGGTTTATCCTGTTTATTATGCTCTTGCTCCTTTCTGTTGCATTGCATGTGGGTGCATTTGGGTTAGTCCTTCTAGCATAGATTAGAGTGGTTCTCTCGCGTAGTTGCTTAGACTTCTTCCTCTCATCCTGTGATTCTAGGATGTTACTTATTAGCTGTCTCTCTTCTCACTAGGTTGAGTTCACTCATTTCTTATAGGTCTAGCGAGGGTCGGGCCACCCTTGGGTAGACAGGGAACGTGTTTACTCCCTAGTGTGTTAGAAGTCCAGCTGATAGTCCTAGAGTCATATGAGGTAGTTGAGAGTCAGTCTGAGCCATAGTATTCTCTATCTTATCTATGCTTTAAGGACTGCCTTTTCCGTTTTTCTTGCCAGCGTCTCGTGTGTGTTTAGGGTTAGGCTTGGGTCGTGTGTATTGAATGGATCAAACACTCGGGTGTGAGTGGGTTAATCTTTGTAAATGCTTTAAAAAGCATATATGTGAGTGAAAAACCTGATATTCTAGGGTTTACAAATTTCTCCAATTCTTAGTGGATCTAGAGCCACTAAAAGGCTGGTTAGCCTATATGATGGAGGGGAGGAGAGCTAGAGTTTGCAAGGAAATGTGTTAGAGATCTAAGCTTAGGCTAGTTCTGTGAGAAGTTTTATCAAATAAGAACCCAAAAAGATCAAAATTTTAATGTGTATATATGCACAGTATTCAAGCCAACTACGTGCCCGATTGTGGACAATGAATTGATATTGAACCTGAAGATTTATCTTTGACTTTTGAAGGTAACATAGTTAACACACAATCATTATGATAGCATCGAAGTTAGCACTATGTATGCTGCTATCTTTTGACAACCATATGCCATTTTCTGTCCAATGATGTTTCATTACATAGATGAGAACATGACAATCCACATATTGATGTTTGACATTTGTGCATCCAATAGTTCGACAAAAGGCACACATAAGTAGCAACATACTCACAATCTAAGAACAAAAATATACTTCCATAGGTTCAAGTTAGGATGAACTGCTCTAGCAAAACTGGCAAGCTATTCATATAATTTGAGAACTAAACTAATTACTCAGACTAAACTTAAGATGAGTTTCTCAACTAAGTTTTGCAAATCCTACATGTCCTTTTCCAATACATCTACTAAAACAGAAGGGCAATATTTTTTGAGATTTGCATGACATTGGGTTGCCACCGAAGCATCCATCCTATCTGAAGAGGCGACAAATTCAATGCAAACATACTTAGCCTATCATAGTTATGCTGATTAGCTAAAGCCAACGTAGTTGCCATGGTCTCCACATCAATATTGCGGGCAAGGATGTTTTGACATATCAACTTCAGCCTATCCATGGCATTTCTATTAGCAGCGACAAGTAAATGCCGGATCATTTCAATGTAATCATCTCCCTCGATATCATCCATGTCAGGCAATGAATCAGTAGGCTGAAAACAGGACCCTGAAAATTACAGGTTGCTTGTCCTCGATTGTTACGCACCCTGTCCTCCTCTCCCTCGTCTACCCATAGAACTCCGCCTTGAAGATAGGAGATCGTGTGGAAAGCACAATCTTGCGCACAGGTATCTCCTCCAACACAGAAAGTCACATCCGCTCCCTCCTCCAACAACAACTTGCCATAATGCGCCAATAAATGAAAGTCTGAATGCGCACTTCAATTTTGCCCCCGCCCCCCGCGGTGGTTTTGGATTTGAATGTTACACACTCGTCTTTTCAACTTATAATTTATGATTTCTTACAAATAAATAAATAGGTATAATTTTTTAATTACCTTTTTGAAGTAACATATCAGGATAACTTTTTTAAAGCTGCTTATCGTCATTCAATTTGTTTGCACAAGCGCTCACGCTAGAATCAAAAGCCTTCAGCCGTAGCCAGAAAAAACCCACCCATGACCTTTAGCTTCTTTACTCAAGTTTACTTAGTTTTAACTAAGGGAAACAATTTCTGTTTGGAAAACTTTCGGACCCCTCTGAGAAAGCTGATTTCGGAAATTTCATAATTTGTTTGGAAAATTTTGGTCAAAATATTCAAAAATACAACTTGAATTTAAAATTACAAAATATTCAAAAATTACCTAATCCAGCGAACTGTCGACCATGGCCATGACGGATTTGTGCTACCTCAGCTCGTCCGTGAGGTACGGGGGAAGGAAGAGGCGGAAGCGACGGCTTCTAGTCAGAGGTAGCAGTTGCATCAGATGAGAAGAAGCGGTGTTGGGGCGGGAGCCATGGGGATGGGGATTGGGGCACGGGAGGTGGAGAGGGGAGAGGAGGAGGCGGCGGTGGGGGAGGAGGTGGAGCGGCAGAGGAGCACGGTAGCGATGGTGGAGGAGGCCATGGGTTTGGTCGGGTTAGGAGGAGGTGGCCGGCGCCATGGGGGTGGTAGGAGGAAGGAAGAAGGGGAGGGGAGAGGCGGCGCGCAAGAGGCGGCTCCGATGGGGAGGTTAATGCACGTGAGAGAGAGATGGGTGGTGAGTTGGGCCAAAAAATTCAAAACGGTTCAAATTTTTCACTGGATTAGACATTTTTTGGGGTGGACGAGAAAACCGAATTTCGACAAATTTCATGAAATTCAGTCTGAAATTGTTTTTCCTGGTTTCAACCTTAGGTGCAGTGAGGCAAACCAACCCCTGAAGCTAGAGTTGAAGACTCTTGGTTCTTTTCGGGACAACGTGTAGACTGGCCGCCCGGAAGCCGAGTATACAAATCTTAGTTGATAGGACGCCCACACATCTACATTCTTGCTCTTGAGTACGAGATGGACTGTTGCGTGATCTTTGCAAGCCTCGGTGGCTCCGTCGGGGTAGAAGCGGCGGGCCGACGGTGAAGGTGGCCGACACGACAAACTTGCCGACACCCATCCCTTCTTGAGGCTGTACCCGACGATCTCGAAGACGTCAGTTCCCTGCTCCGCCTCAGAATAGGTACTGGGATTGGGGCTCGGGGAAAACCAGCCAGAGATATTTTCGTCAGGTTAGCTTGGGTCGGGGAAAAAGGAGGAAAGGTGCGAAGATGTTAGAAATAACGAGATGTGGCAAATCCTCGAGAATTGTAATGGTACGGGGTCAAATCCTCAGTTACGTTGGAAAGAATAGGGCGACAAAGCAAACGCAACAACAGATGAGAGTAAGTAAGAAGCAAAGAAGATGGCAGAGAAGAAGACTTGCTTGGAGCAACAGATCAGGAGGTGAAGTCGCTGGGTGATCAACTACAAGAGATAGATATACATTGATGTGGAAGCAAGGTTGTTTCCATCTTCGAGTTCCTCGCCGTTGGGGTCCAGATCTCGTGGCAGAGACGCCATCACCGGTGATCGACGACGGGGAGGAAGGAGTAGGCCCCTCCTTCACTCCAGTCTACGGAGAAAATGGAGGTGGTGGCGCTGAGCCGTCTCAAGGATTCGCCGACAGCAACGGCAGAGGTCGCCGGCCAACTTCGCAGATTCGTTGGATGACCTTCAGCCTTGGATGACAGAATAGCATCCAGCGGACGTCCAAGAATTAGCATAATCTAATGCCTTTGTGCCCAACGCTGGGCACCGCCGCTGACCTTGCTCTTGATGAGGCCCTCGACGTGATCACCAGATCTTAAATCCCATCAGGAAGCTATGAATCCGTTTGTATGAATAAAAAAGAGTATTGCAAAAACGCCATTTATTCTGGTCCAGTGTTCAGGATCCAACTCCAGCCATAAGCCCAAACATTGTTAGCATTTCCACCAGATAAACACCGAAGCAAGTTCTAAAGAGTTATCATATGCATTCACAGATACACCATCCACAAGGCAAGCCAACACAAATTCTGCGTGTTACCCATAATACACGAACATCACAGAGAGCTAGGTGTTTCCTGAGCTAAATGGCCTTCTGGAAGCAGCAACTGGTGAGACTTGTGGATCAACATAGTGCCAGCTTCATATGTTTCAGAATAAACTGCTGAAGCCAGTATTTACTAAACACATGATGGGCTTGATGATATAGCAATTTATACAGGAATCCTTTATTTTGCACATGCGTTGTATAATGTACACCGCCAAACCAAGATGTTGAAACCTTTCTAATCCTTTTTTATCAATATTTATTATAACGAACCAAATTTAAGTTAAAACTCATGTAAGCCTCTCTTTCTGATGTTTCTATCATAAATCTTGTATAGGGGCTGAAAATTTACTAGGTGTTCTGTGCTATGGATGGATTTTCCATTATATAGCGTATTTATCAAGTCTGGAAAACTGCATATCAAAATTACTTTCCTCCAAAATCACGCATTTCATTAGAAGAAACAATTAAATTGGGATTGCTACTTTCCCATTATTGTTAATATGTAGCACCTACATTTTGTTATTTGCTGATTGATACCATGTAGTTTGGTGATATAACTCAACCGAGCATCAACAC
Organism: Dendrocalamus sinicus; assembly: GCA_036346575.1. NCBI lineage: Eukaryota > Viridiplantae > Streptophyta > Magnoliopsida > Poales > Poaceae > Dendrocalamus > Dendrocalamus sinicus. Next base: position 12,184,318 of record CM070662.1, on the reverse strand, counting down.
ACAAAATTACTAGCATACCTGAATGACTGAGATATGCAAAATCCTTCATGCCAGGTGGAGTAATTAAACCAAGATACATGAATTTTAAGTTCTACGGAACAAACTTCTTTCGCACAGGGGGAACAAGATTCAGAGCAAGGACCCTAATAATTTAGAACAGAACATATGAAGATGTTTTCTCATATGAATTCTAAAAGTCACAAATTTAATATGCAGATAAATTCACAGCATACAAGCCTCCAAGAATTATGTGCCAGATTGTACATGAAGACTTATCTTATGACTCTGGAGGTAACATAATTAACACTATGTTAGTTGCTATTTATCCTGCTATGTTCCCTCATCAACATGCTGCTTTTATCCAACGTTGTTTCATTACAATTGATGAGATCATGACAGCTTCATATATTAATGCCCGACTATTTGTGCGCCCCATATATAGTTTGACAAAAGGTGCACACAAAAAGAACAGAAGGCATTCACAATATAAGAACTAACTTAATCATCCAAAGGTTCAGGTTATGACAAGCTACTCTAGGCAAAGAGGCGGGCTATTCATATATTTAAAGAACTAAACTAACTACTCATAGACCAAGTTTAGGATGAGCTACTCATCTATGTTTTGCGCAGCCTACTTGTCCTCTCCAATACATCTACTAAGACAGAAGGGCAAGTCCTTTTAAGATTCATGTAACCTTGGGTTGCCACCAGAGCATCCATCTCATCTGAAGAGGCAATGAACTCGATGCAAACAACTTTAAGACTGGCGCAGTTATGCTGCTCAGCTAAAGCCAATGTAGTTGCCACGTTTTCAACATCAAGATAGTCAGCAAGAGTGCTTTGACACAACAACTTGAGCCTGTCCATGGCATATCTGTCTGCAGCCACAAGTAAATGCCGGGTCATTTCACTGTATTCATCATCATCAAGATCATCCATGCCAGGCAACCAATCATTGTAGATGAAATGCAGCAGGGCCCTGAAAACATCAGGTTGGATATCTTCAATGGTTATGCGTCGTGCCCTACGCTCCTTCATCTGACCATAGAGCTCTGCCTTGAAGACAGGCGACCTTGCGGCGAGCACGATCTTGTGTGCAGCAAAAGTCTCTCCTTTTACACTGAAAGTCACATCTGCTCCCTCCTCCTCCAACAACAACTTGCCAAAATGATCTGATAAGTCTGATGGTGGCACTTCGATTTCAAACCCCCCTGTGGTTTTGGAAACCTGCGATTCCTTGATGACAGTAAGGGCACATTCAATCGTCAGGCAATCATCCTTAATGTAACCTGATGCTTCTAGCTCCAGCACATCTCTTTGTAAGAATGCTGGAAGGCCAACACAACTGCCAATGCAAGACTTGAACACTGTCGGGGTTGCTTTAAACCAAATACTCTCTGGCAACCCGGTAACCTGGTTAACCAATCTGAGGTCGTAGGACGCCCGCACCACGGCGTCGTCGCTATTGAGCTCGAGACGGACTGACACGTACTTTTCGTAACCCTTGGCATCTCCGTCGGGGTAGAAGCGGATGGCCCACTCGTAGCCGCCGACGTTGAAGGTGCCCGAGCGGATGAACTCACCGACGCCGATGCCCTTCTTGAGGCTGTACCCAACGATCTCGAACGCGTGCGTGCCCTGCGCCTTCTCCGTGGTGTACCTCGACGTCGTCTTCTTGGATTCGGACCCCATTTTTGGATCCGTGGTGTGCCTGCGACCAAGACTCGAATGACTGATATCAGAACAGGTCGGGATCGGATGAAATGAGGGGAAAAGAAGCAGGAAGAAGCGAGCGATAGGAGGAGGTGGAGGGGAACCTTGGATGCGGAGGGGAGAAGGTGATCGGCGCCGGCGGTGAAGGAGGGGTGAGAGCGACGAAGGCGAGGGGACTTTCTTGGGGATGGTGGTGGGAAGGCGAGGCGACGGTTCCTTCTGCTCTCTCCAGATCAATGATCATTGGGACGGCATGTTATTTTTGATTAGTAGTGTGCCCGTGCTAACGCTACGATAAAATACAAAATAAGATAAAATTTGTAAAAAAAATAAAACGAACAATCAGATTCATTAAGATGGTTTCACAGGATAGATAATGGCGTGATGAACTGAATATCTAAGATATGACTTACGAACAAAACTATGCTTCCCTCCCAACAATTCAGTTTGTGTCAGTGCTAGAACCAACAGATAAGAAAAACCATTTAAAATCAACCAAAACAGAACTTACTGATTGAGTCGACAGCCATGACCAGTTAATCTAGAATATCTGCTCAGATTGAAACTGTGAATTTGGTATAACTCCGAAATGCTTAAGTTCATAACCAACTTTGCCTACTAAATAGGTGCTTACTACTTATTAGTTCTGCTAAGGTAACATTATATCTGACCATATAAGAAATTTTGGCCCATATTAAAGAAAAGGAAATTGTCGAAAATAGAAGGGGTTGAAGAATCGGGGAGCAAAGTATGCAAACATAAAAAAAAAATGTCAAATAAAAATAGCAAAAGTAGTTAGAATGATGGAGAACAATGGTTAAAAACTAATGCAAAGATTCTAATTCTATGCAAGCATCTAAATAAAGTGTAAAGCCAATAAATAATCACAATACAGAAAAGCATGCCCCACATACACACTTACAATCTCAGTTGTCGCCCTTTGGCAGATTCTACCGCTTCTGGATCTGAAAATTACCAACATTTTCAGAGCATGTTAGATCAAAACTTGCAGTAAAACAATCTCAGCCTGGAGAACCTAGGAATGAATAACATTATATTTTACCAGTCTGGAGAGCAGTATGCACGAACAGAGGCCCAAGAAAACTACCACCTATTCCAACTGACACAACATTCGTCAATGCTTTTCCAGTTGCCCCAACCTGCATTTCCAAGAATTAGCAGTGAAAAGTCTTTTATGTTTGTACCACATTTACTTTCAAGAATTGTCTCAAGGTCACCCATGATCCACTCCTAAAAGTTTCTGAAAACTGCTTGATTTTATCTTTAGCACTCCAAACTTCGGGGACCACATTCACGTCATCACTGTTTATGACTGCATCTCTTGGAGCCCTTAGAGCTACATGAAGCACTGACCTGTTCTCCGTGCTATTTATCTAACAAAACCAATCAAAGTTACGTTAGAAATTTATTCCAGCAATTTCAAACAATTTATGTGGACCTGGACAACTTAAAAATAGTCAAAATGTTTGCCCAAAATTATTCCATCAGAACTCAACTTTATTTTTTTCTCAAGAACACACAAACTGTCAAGCTTTACCAAGCAATTACATGCAAGCTAAAAATATATGTATCTAAAGCTCCATGGCAATGTACTTTTCACATATTAGTATATACTGAACAAACAATTGTGATGGATCAACTGAACAATGGTTGCGAATCGTAGTACTTACCCGGTCACCTCTAAACATCTTTTCAACCTTCTCCTTGAGCTTTGCAGCCTATAATAAATCCAATAGATATCAAATTACTACGCAAGAGGGCAATCCCACCACCTAAATGATGCAAAGAGAGTATCGAACAGGTATAACCTCTGCCAATTTGAATAGCTTCTCCATGGTCTCCCCAGTCGCCCGCTGCCTCGAGTAATCCAGAAATTCGACGCGACCGCCGGAAAAGCAGTTCACACGTACGGCAAAACGAGGGAGAGAGAGGTAGAGAGGAGAGAGAGAGAGATATGGGTGAGATATTCATGGGAGAGAGATTGAGAAGTTTCCTTTCTTTTCTGATACGTGAAGGACAAATAGTTGGATTACCCCTACAAGTTGGATTCCAATGTTTCTTTTTTAGTTTCATTATGAATGGAAAGAAACAGCTGCGGAAACTGCTAGCAAATTTGCTTTGTTAATACGGGAAATTTACTTTGTTAGTTTCTTTTTGTTTCCAATGTACATAACGCTAATACGAAAACGCACGGTGACGATCTCTCTGCGTGCGCTCAGTGCTGCCCATGACTTCTACCCGAGCTGCTTCTGATTAAACTTAATTTGTGGTTAAAGTTTAATGTGCCATGTCTCCCCTGACGTGCTAATTACTCATCCTTTTTGTTAATTATGCCACCTGAGTACCTGACCTGCCTGATCAGTTAACCAAACAGCAGCAATGCTCAGGCGCTACCAATTCCTAGGTAGCTCCGGATTGCGAATGTGCTCTATCATCGAGTCTTCCTAGCAAAATAAATAAATCGAAGTGTGTAAAACTCATATCTATTCCTGCTAACATGAGAGCTCTTATATATGCGAGTACGTGAGTTGTCTGAGGTCGGAGTATGATGTATGAATGGCAAATTTGTGAATAATCGATCTCTTCGAACATATATTAGGAAACTGCTACGTGTGATGGATCAAATGTCCTCAACCTACGTACGAATTTAGCAATATCTCGGATCACAAAATCTTGAGTGGTAAAAAAAATTAAATATGCATCACCTTGTCTAAGTGATAAAGAGTCTCACCAACCGCACGTTAGGTAGGTCTTCTGATTAATATTGTACATGCATAATGCGATGGAATACAAGCTACAATGTTGCAAAAGAGTGAAGAAATTGCAGAGAAACTATAGGCCGCCGGCTAAATACAGGATTTTGCTAAGAATACCAGCATATAAATTCATCTTATTTATACACAGCAATGCCAGTCTCTCGATTACAGAAAATATGTGATCTAGAAGCAAAGTGAAACATACAGATCGAACAGCAAGAAAGCTCGCTGGTACTTGAACCATGCATGAACTAACATCACAAGGCACATACAAAATCCCCACTGCTCTCAATGTCAATGTCTTCGATATCATTGATCGATATCAATGTCTTCAGGGCCCAGCAAGCTACCTGCCCAGGCACATTAGGTAGGCTACCTGCCCAGCAAGCTTCAGGGCATCGCCTGGTATCCGTGCCTCCTGAATGATCGCCATGACTTCCTCCAGGTTCTGTGAAGGCGTGTTCATGTCTGCCAACTGCATGCTCCTTTGGTACTTATTATCAGTCATCTCACTTGGCAGGTTTTTTAGGAACCATGGATAGTTCTTGATCTCGGATGGTAAGCGCTGCACAAATCAAAAGGTGACTATTAACACTTGCAAAACTGATGCTTAATTCTTAAGAACTGAATTATTTTGGGACAAGAATTCAGGACAGACAAACAAGCAAACAGAGATGTTTCATTATGAATGGAAAGAAACAGCTGCGGAACCTGCTAGCAACATTGACAAGGCTCCCATGTTTCTAACCTCCATGCTCAACAGGCAAAGTATATATTCCCGAAAGGAAACAGACAAAGAATCTAAAGTATCCCTGATCACAACGGCGCATAAGCAAAAAAAAAAGGCCAAATAAGGTAAAGACGTTTCTTCCTACATGTGTTGTTTAACTGGAAATGCATGTCACATATAAATCAAGGATTTATCATCTTCATCTATACAGGGCATCCTATAACAAACCACAACAAAGCCCTAAACAATATGATGGGAATCTATGCAAGCCATTTTCAATCTTCTTTGTAAGTACGAATCCTACATTTGTGCTCCAGATTATGGAAATGCAGATACCATGATGCACCTCATTTTTGAACTCGTAATATGTGAGGTCTCACTAATTTTACCTCACATATCTGCATCGGCAAAGCCAACAAACATCCAATTATACAAACACACATTTCTTAAGTACAAATACATATGCTAATATGCTAAGAACAAAGTGAAGTACTGAATTTACATGGCTCAGAAACACTTACCCCGAGTCGATGTCACTCAAACTGGGACGATCCACTACGTCCTCCTTCCCCCACTGCATCAAGACCAAAGCACCAAAAATCACAAGTAAACCATCGAACTCTAGTTCTTCATCTCATTCTTGGGCATCAAATTATAGCAAAAATCACAAGTAAACCATCCAACTCTAGTTCTTCATCTTATTCTTGGGCATCAAATTATAGCATAGAAATTGGGCAAAGGCCATGGGATCATCTTGGGAGAAGGCGGAGGGTTTGGAGGCGGATGTAGCACGGCAAGGCGCATCACCGATGGATTTGGGAGGCAGACCTAGTGCTAGAGGAGGAGACTACTTGGGTTCCTAGAGTTGAACGGTGGGGATGAGGGGATAAGGATCTGCGCTGCCGCCATGGATACACCATCGCCATCCCCTTGGACCGCCATCGTGGTCCAGTGCCACCAACACCGCCGCTTCTTGCGGACCATGGAAATCTCAACCTTCTTCCAACCCCCGACGACGAGACGAGGAGGAGGAGGAGGAGGATGACGAGGCTGATGGTTGCGGCGCGGATCGGGAGGGACGGGGGAGGGGAGAGTGGCGGTGCAGATTGACAACCGCGACCAACATGGGCGCCTTGGACCCCGACGACCGCAGCGATGGCGAAGAGGACGAGGCCGGCGGGGGTCGACGGCGGAGCGGAGGGGTGGGGGGAGGAGGAGGCGGCGGCGGAGCGGAGGGGGGGGGGAGGAGGCGGCGGAACGGAGGAGCGGGGGAGGAGGCGGCGGAGCGAAGAAGTGGGGGGAGGAGGAGGCGGCGGCGGCGCAGGATGGGGAGGAGTAGGCGAGGGCGGAGCGGCGGATGAGGGAGGGGAGGAGACGAGGGCGGAGGATGGAGGGGAGGAGGCGGCGCGGAGAACCGAGGGGACGCGGAGGGGGAGACGGGGGAGAACGGGAGAGAATGTGGGGGAGGCGCGGGATTCGCGCGGGGTGGGCAGCGTACGCTTTTGTGAGGCATGGTTCAATGATGTGCATGATCCAAATGATTTTGGCCTTAGGATCTTCAATGAGTAAGAGAAGAAGACTTGAGGAGAGATCCGGCCATTCATTTGTATGAAGTTGGATTACTTTGGTATAAAATCTGGGTGGACTTAGATTAGGCATGACTGTGGGGGTGGTTGAGGAGGGTGGATTTAGTAAAGAAAATTTTGGTGTATTATAGAGGGGTAGAGATGTCACTTATAGTTTTTAATTATACGGTTTTGCTATTGCACAGGTGACTGAAATTTTTTTATGTTTCAGTCGCCTAAAATTGCACTCTCAATGAACTAAAATTACAGCCCCCTAAAAAAAACAGCTGCAACTTTAGGTGATTCAAAGTGCAACATTAGGTGACCTAAAATTGCACTCTCAATCAACTAAAATTGCAGCCCCCTCCAAAAAAAACATGTGCAACTTCAGGTGATTCAAAGTGCAACATTAGGTGACTGAAAGATAAAAAAAATTTAGTCGCCTGTGCAATAGTCTATCCCTTAATTATAATTTATAAGCCCGAGGGCCACGGAAGAGGAGGAGAATGGGCTGGGCTAAGCCCGAGGGGTTTGAAAATTTTGAAATTCAAGTGAAATTTGATCGGAACAATTGAATTCATCTTTTGAATTTTAGTTTTTATTCAAGCAAACTTCAGGGTTCCTAAAATGGGATGTTACAAAATTACTACACTATTATACACCAAACAACCCCTTAGAATAAAGGAGTTTCGTTGAATGTTGTTACATTTTCTTAGAATCCCGTCAAGAAGCTACGAAATCGTTTATGAGCAGGCAGTAAATGAAACATCATACATTTTGTGCAACGTTCAGGGTCCAATCCAGTAACAGAGCTCAACTATGTTAATGGATCGGCATCCAAATCCAATCCAAGTATCCAAGTACTGTTCAAGATAAAAGATACATTCTACCTTCATGTTTATACTGGTTAATACATGAACTGAAATGTCAAGCTGGCGTCACAGAGTAATCTACAAAAGGGAACAAAATCAACCCAACATTGTTCTTCACGATAAAGATATTGCTACAAATTCTTCATTGATGCAATACTGAATAAATCCATGGAAAAGGTAGCAACAACCAACAGTACGCAAACACTAGGAATCTCATATAGTCATATGCACTCCTACTCGAGCCATAAGCCAGAGCATTCCCTGTATGCAGTAGCAAAAACAGGGTAATCAACACTGTCGGCATTCGATCCAGATAAAGACCGAACCAGTTCTGAATAATCATCGTGTGCATCCATTTTTTTTCAGAAAGGAAGATAATTGATTTATTAATCATTCACAGATGCATCATCCACACTACAAGCGTTGACAAAGCCTGGGTGTTACTCGTAAATCGTAATACATGAACATCACATACAGCTTAATTTTTCGTCAGCTCAATGGCCTTCTGGTCTTCTGGAAGCAGCAACTGGATTTATCATGTACACCGCCAACCCAAGCTGACAAAACCTTTTTCAATCCTTTTTATCAATATTTATATAACAAACCAAATTGAAGTTAGAATTCGATACGGCAATGGACAGTGAAAATACCAACGTGGATAACACACGGTTTAGAACCCAAAAAGCTGTTTGGAGAATCTGCTTCAAGAAACCACCCCGTTTATTTCAACTTTTGGAGAAGCCAAAAGCCCAAAAGAACATAACTATATTATATTGCCTCTGCATCTCAAAGCAAATAGGCACCTTTTAGTAATGTGTTCCGGTAAAGACATAAAAAACTAGTATCCCGAAGCAAATGCCACAAATTATGAGTGTTCCGTAGCCAAATTTGCCTTCATTATAACCATCTGGTTTACATTTAATTAGCTTACTGCAGGATTAAAAAATAGCTTACTACATTATTTCACATACACTTAGTTCGGGTTTGTTATATCTGATCGGAAGGCTATTATATTCCTTTGCACTCGTAGGTCATCAGTAGCATGGACCTGCCGCGCTTCACCAAGCTCAAAACGCTATCGTCCGCCAAGAGAGTGGATATGTTAGAGGGATAGATACGGCATGTGGACCAACTATGGTGAAATTGGAATTACTATGAATGAATGGCAAACTTGGTCAATGCCACCAAAATTTGAAAGCCACAATGTTGACATGAGTTACAAGCAGGAGTGGGAAAAAAAGCTCGTTAGTGAGCTCTTGGGCTATATTCAAAATTATTTTAATTATGTTTGTTGATTGATTCAACATTGAAATAGATTGATTTCAAATGAATTTTAATTACGCTGCAGCTCGACTCAGCCCAGTCCGTTAGCTCGATTATAAAATTACTTCTAAACTATAAATTAGCTGATATAAAAATTAATATGTCAATTTCGGGAAAAAAACTAGATAAAATTGGAACTTACTCAATTTCCACCCCTATTACCACGGTATGTTTGGTTCTTGTCCAATGACAACTGTTCTAATATATGTCAAATTTTGGTTAAGAACTCTGCATGCACTCGAATTGGCTAAAGTTTAGCGATAAAATGAAAGTAGAGACTCAAGTGTAACGAACCAGATGGAGGTCAGATCTAGTAAAAAACGGGTATAGGGAGAAGTTGCATTTACTTGTTTTTAAAAGAAACATTTGATCATTTGCCCTATCTTTCATATGTATTTAATAAAATACCTTGTGATATCTCACTTACATGTAGATCCAAAGTCCATATGTAAATGGTATATCGCAGGACATTTTATCAAATGTAATATAACATAAGGCAAATGATTAAATCCCTCGTCAAAATTACCAAATAATATATGGTCATGGACTATCAAACCAAGCAACCCTAAGATTTAGAGAAAATATAAAAAAAACGAACCATATCAAATTTTGGCAACAAATCAAATTGAGATCGAATCCATAAGTCTACTCGCACTACAAGAGATATGACCTTCTACGACAATCAACTTTTGTCGTTGAAGAGTAAATTTACGTCAAGTTATGGATTTTGTGACGGTTGCGTGACGAATTCGCATTTGTCGCCTATCTGACGTGTCTAAACACCTTTGGTGACGAACACGAGTTTTTTCGTCGCTAAATTTTTGATGATACTGCTTTGTCACAAAATTTGTGACATCTCCATATTGTCGTTGTTTCAGGAAGAAACGTCGCTAACTATCAAGTGCCATAATGCCACGTGGCAAGATATTGCGACGAATTTTATTGTCATAATTCATTAAAATGCCTCTTAAGACCCTTTTTAGGCTCAATTCAAGGCCCAAATGTAGTGATATAATATACGACACAATTATCTATGGGCTAAATCCATAATCAATACATAGATCAACACAAGCAAATACATAATAAAATATAGGTCACAAATTGACCATATCATTCAGCAGTTAACTAAAGCTCAAACTCACCAACCAAAATTACAGCAGCAAGCCACAATACATGTTTCAATGGCCATATCCACTGACAGCAATAGCAGGCCAAAGTTTTGTTCACAGGCCACAATACATCTCACAGACCATATACACTGACCAAAATTATAGCAGCCACAAGTTCAAAGTTCATAGGCCACATAATACTTCTAGCACACTCAAAGGTTGCAAAACAATGCAATCAAGAAGACATCAAAAGTTAGAGCTACTAATACCTAGGTGTAAACAACCACCACCAAACCAAGTTCAACCATCTCTAGGACCTAGCATTTGACGAAGGAAGGACATGGTTTCTTGTGATGCCTTTTAAAATTTTCGATCTCCTCACTGTTTGCCAATGCCATTTCGATTCTTTCTTTAAAGTGTCCATTGCCATTTCAGATTCTTTCTTCATGGCTTGAACTCATGCCGAAGGTCTTCTTTTGATTGTTTCTCAATCTCAAGCTCACCTGAAGCTCTTGCACTGTGAATGAAGACCATATATGTTGATTTCTTTAGTATTGTGTGCAAACTGAACAGCTAGGTACCAATAGATTCAAATTGGGTTTCTTGTTTCATGTGCAGACAACTAGGTACCAGAGATTCAAACTGAACAGCTAGGTATTTATTCCTAAATCAAATGCATATGCCCACTAGGGACAACAATTCATGTGCAAGAGCAGACAGCTAGGTACTAGTATATTCAAACTGAACAACTAGGTATTTATTCCTAAATCAAACTGAACAGCTAGGCATTTATTCCTTATATCGAATGCATATGCATCACAAGGCAGCTTTTTTTTTCTAAGATTCAACCTGTGAAAATTGGTGTTGGATACCTAACACTTGAACATATAATTTGGGTAATAAAAATAATATCAATACTCTATGTCTTGATGAAGCACAAATCTGTACAGAAAATAACTTCAGAGAGCATGCATGGTAGGGACTTGATGCAGTTGTACCTTTGCGGAAGTGCCACCTTTAGAGCTATTATTGGAGTTTGATTGAATTCCTGCAACTTGAAGAAACATAGTCGATTTCACAACTTGAGAAACAGCATGGTTCGCTGACTTTGGTTGCTCTCCATCTTGTACTGGTTTAGCCATGATCGTTTCCATATCAGCCTAGCAAAACAAAATTACAATTGAGGCTTAAATCTTGTGTGCAGTTTATTTTTTCATATGTACATCATGTAGAAAAGAATAAATATATGTGCTTTCTTGGCTGCTTCCTTAAATCAGCTGCATTCAACTGAACTGAACCAAAAAAAAGTATAATACAACACAGCACATCTTGCTTTGAAAAGATAAGAACATCAGGAAAGTGTTGTTGCTGAGATATAAATAATGGACTTGTGGACACTAGAAAATAATCTTGAATACATTTGCAAGATGACCACTTTAGCAATTACACTGAACTATGGGAATAGAACAAAACTAGTTTGCAACATGCTGCACATCTGACTAGAACTATGTATGAAGTATGAACTATTTTGTACACATGTCACACAAAGCTATTTTTCATATGTACATCATGTAGCAAAGAAGAATAAAAGGGAATCAATCACTCACAATAGCTTTCTTGATAGGCTCATTGAATCCTTTGTTCTTGCTGCAGTGGAAGTCCTTGAAAAGATCAATCGCAGTGGGTTCTACATCTTTGTATTTCTCTTGTTTCTAAATTATTTGCAAAGAATTACAAACAATTCACTCATGTATTGCACCTAACAACAATATAATGTTAGTCTTAATCTCGTAGTTGCTATTTGCAGTACACATGCAACTCATGTATGTAAGCTATCAAAAAAGAATATTTCTTGCTATTGTACTAATTGAACACAAAAATACAGCACGGTTTCATACATTTACACAGGTGTGAAGCACAAATGACAATACAATGGCAACATTGGTTCATAGATTTACATGTAACAAAAATACAGCATGTCATCAAGAACTAAAGAAACTAGATTCAGACTGCAATTTTTGAACCAGTCCATTCATGCACAATTCAAAGGTTGTGGATAGGAATAGATGAAAGTAAAGAAAACCTAGTTAGAAGTACAACTGAATTTAGAAGGCACTAAATTTATGACAATGACATACTAATATTAGCATTCAGCATTGTACTAGTAGATACAGTCACATGTGGACAAAGGATATTACTAAAAACTAATCATTACATCAGAATAAATTGCAAATAATGAAAAAAGTGAAAGGTTCATGCACAAGGTAGATACAGTCACTAGCCTTCATCTGTAATGCCAACCAAGTCTTGTTGCTGGGAGCGATCATGTGTGGGCGTGGCATTAGACAGGCCTAAGTTGAGCACTTCCTGTGGATCTGGGCTCAAAGCTGGGGCACATGTTGTTCTTTGCCTAGTCATTCTTGCAGGCACATGTTGTTCCTGAGGTGCTTGTGCCACCACTCTCTTTGATGCTTGTGCTCCTCTAACAGAGATGTTCTCAGAACTGGTTGGATTCTTTGTATGTGCAACCTTAGCAACCTGTGAAGCCTCAATAGGCAGAAAACAAGCAGAATTGGTGCCAAATTTGGTAAACAGCATACTGACACATAATGAGAAACAATAAAGGACAAACAAACATATGCTTAGAAGACTAGCTACCTTGCTAACCTCCACTTCTTCATAGTCTTCACTCTCCTCACCGGTATACAACGACCCAGAAACTTCACGGTCTTCACCCTTTCTCTTCACTGATGCATTGTTAACTATGGACACTAATGTGTTGATACCAAGCCTTTGTAGCTCTCGATTGTTTCTTATTATTTCTTCAGCCCTTAAACACTCATATTCAGTAGTAGGCGCTCAGTAAAATCATTTGAGAATAGTTAGAAAGTTGGAATATAATGAAATTATATGCCTCTGTAAAAACAGCCTACATCAAGTCTCGTCGCTTGGCGTGCATGAAGTCTACGTCTTTGCGATGGAGTAGTTGGTCTTGGACTAGGAAGACCTTGTTATTTCCGCCGTTGGAGTCTACTCTCACTTTCAGCTATGACTAGAACTTGAGCGATAATACGCACAAACGCAAGAGGATTTGGTGCTGCCCACAGTCTGCAGCATTTTCATTTTTTACTTCCTCCTTATATAGCATTTGTACAATAGGAACTGACCCACTTATTACAAGAAAAAACTGAACTAGATTACACTTGAAACCTCTCCGTTTACTCTCAAGTACAGCCGACAACATGATTAACATATCAAAACCATTAGCCAGTAAACACAGGCTTTGTAAAACTAACTTCATGCACAACTCGTTTACCCAGATAAGTTATTAATTGAGCATAGACATAATATATACTACTCCAGAGCTATTAATTATTCCAGAACTCTTAACTAGGGATCTAACTTATTAATTATAACTGATTACAAATGGAACAGTAGTAGTACGCAGCTGTCTCAGCAGAAGGCCTAAAACTTTATTATTACAATAGGGGAATGAATTAACTATGATATATACTTTATTATTACAATACTTGGACGATTTCAACACACATAAAAGTCTAGACTCAAATGTAACAGCAAGTTAATTTATAATTTAACTATATAATGTAACAGCAAGTTAATTTATAAAAGTCTAGTCTCAAATCTAACATGCATATATCAGCACACAGGATGTCATCCAAATTGTGGCACATGCTGCTCTCTACTTTGACAATAGACAGGTATCCTTCAATTTCACCTAACATAGAGATCACACATAAGCACATAAACTGCTTGCCAGACCACCACGGCTAAACTTCTGACTAATCAAGAGATCCCCACCACATGGATTGCAAAGTAAGAGGGACCAGTGCACGTGTATTACCTACTGGTTGACGGGAGGTTGAGATCCGGTTCCTCGCCCTCCGGCAGGACCCATCTTGATGCAGACTTCGTTGGCGGACGAGGAAGGCGGGGGGCGTCGTCGGTTCCTCGTCGGGGGAGGAAGGCTCGCCGGGGAGATGGGTGGAGGGCGGTCGGGGGAGAAGGACGGAGGGCGGTCGGGGGAGAAGTGTGGACGACGTCGTCGGTTCCTCGTCGGGGGAGGAAGGCTCACCTGGGAGATGGGCGGAGGGCCGTCGGGGCAGAAGGACGGAGGGCGGTCAGGGGAGAAGTGCGAGGGCGGCGGGAGGAGGGCGGGGGGCGGGGAGGAGGCGGAGGGCGCGGGGAGGAGGCGCGGCGCGGGGGAGGCGGGCGGGGCGCGGGAGGAGGGCGGGCGTCGGGAGGAGGCGGAGGGGGCGGGGAGGAGGGCGGAGGTGGCGGGGAGGAGGGCGGAGGGCGTCGGGGGAGGAGGGCGGGGCGTCGGGCGGCGGGGGAGGAGGGCAGATTTGGAGGATTGGTCGGTGAGAGCGTGCGACACGGCGATTTTGTTATCGCGAGCACGCAGACAGAAGCGGCTGAAAAATTTGGAATCGGGAGAAAGAGCGAGCGCGCGGCGTCGGCGGGAGAAGAAAGAGCGAGCGCGGCGGCGGCGGGAGAGAAAGGACGGTGGCGGCTGAAAATTTTGGGGACGGTTTTTAGCTAGGGTTTTGGCTAGATGGGTGCCTGACTGGTGGGTCTAATGGGCTGGTTTTTGAGAACGGAAAAAATTGAGGACGGAAAGTATTGACTTTTCTAGATATTGTAATGATTCTTTGAGGCCCTAAACGAACTCAAATGAAAAAAAGTTTCAACTGGAAAGTTTTATAACTTGTCGATATATACACTTTTTCTTCTGGTTGTTTTTCCATCCGAGGTCGTTTAAAAATTTTGAATTTCAACATGTGACAACTCAAATAGACTATTGGACAATTCAAAAAATTGTATTCCAAAATATGATACGTGGAGTTGAGCTTATCATGTTCAAATTTAAATAATAAATTGTGACGATTGTCTGTTGGCATAGCATGACAAATTGTAGTTCGTCATAATATGGAAATCCTTTCGTTTACGACGACTGCTACTAGATCTTAGTGATAGACATATAATTTCATCATAAAGTCATACCTCCACTAAAAAACGTCGTAAAACAGAATGACTTAGCGACAAATTTAGCCTTCGTTATGAGAAAATTGCCGTAGAAGGTCATATCTCTTGTAGTGTCGCCTTCTTCGCCGTATCCGCCGCCGCATTCTCCGGTCATCTTCTGAGCTCGGAAGGTTCGATCGACTCGACCACCACCTCCTCTCCCCTTCTACTTCCGCATAGGATTAATGTACTTCTCTTGCTCAACATCAGATTAACACAACGGAGTCTAGGGCACGTACTCGTCATCGCCGTCGTGTCGATTATTTCCCCTCGGGCCGGCCATCTTCCTCGCCGCCGACGCCTTGCCACATGCCGACATCAAAGACGGCGTCTACGTGCACCCCGGAGACGGCGCAAGGCACGCATGTGTTTCACATCTTCGGTTACAGCCTGCACAGGGGCATGGACAGGGGCATGGCCGCATGGGCAAGGACAAGTTCATAAGGTCCGGCATTTTTGCCGTCGGCGGTCACGACTGGACCATCGGCTTCTACCCTGATAGGTTCACCAAAGGCGCCCTAGAAGAAGAATAGCGCCAAGGTGCGTGTATCCTACGACCTGAGGTTGGTCCACCAAAGCACCGGATTGTCATCCTCCGTGCACAGCTGAGGGTGTTCAATTCCAAT
The DNA here is from genome assembly GCA_036346575.1 of Dendrocalamus sinicus. NCBI lineage: Eukaryota > Viridiplantae > Streptophyta > Magnoliopsida > Poales > Poaceae > Dendrocalamus > Dendrocalamus sinicus. The sequence continues at coordinate 12,168,560 of CM070662.1, read as the reverse complement.
GATCATTGTAGGTTTGCTCCACTGACTGCTAAATTTAAGAAACAAGCGAGTTTGAGGCGTCGGCGTACCTTCGGGATGATCACCTCACGATTGAATGCGTTGTCACTGTTATCAAAGAGCCACAGGTATCTCAAACCAAATTGTTCCCCGTAATCGAGGTGCCCCTGTCCGACATCACAGAGCATTTTGGTAAGCTGTTGGAAGAAAAGGAGGGATTGGATGTCACTTTCAGTGTTGGAGGAGAGACTTTCACAGCGGATTGTGCTCGTGATGTGGTCACTGGTTTTCAAAGCAGAGCTCTATGGGTCGATGAGGGAGGCAAGGATGCAGCATGTAACCGTTGAAGACATGCAGCCTGCTGTTTTCGGGACCCTGCTCCATTTCATCTATACTGATTCATTGCTTGACAAGGATGATCGTGAGGGAGATGATAACTGTGAAATGATCCGTCATTTACTCGTGGCTGCAGATAGATATGCCATGGACAGGCTGAAGTTGATATGTCAAAGTATCCTTTGCAAGAATCTGCGCGTCGAGAAAGTGGCTACTACATTGGCTTTAGCTCACCAGCATAACTGCAACAGGCTTAAGGATGCTTGCCTTGAATTTAGCACCTGTTCAAATGTGATGGATGCTGTGGTGGCAACTGAAGGTTATGAAAATCTCAAAAGGTCTTACCCTTCTGTCGTAGTAGATGCATTGGAGAAGCCAAGAAGGTTTCATAAAGCATGAGCAGCTTATCGTAACTGAGTCTATTAGTGATAAATTAGTTCTTAAATTATATGAATAGCTTAGCAATTTCAGCTAGAGCAGCTCATCCTAACTTGAACATATATGGTCATAGATGAGAATCTAATAGTGGTTGGTTATTTTTGTGAACAGCTTGCTGATTTTATCTGTTGATGGGCTAAATCTATAAATTGTATGCTTCTCTGCAAGGTTGATGTTCCCACTGTATCAAATTTACTGTTCTGCAAAATTTTCCTTTTTGTGTGCACCCTTTGTCGATATTGGATACCCTGATGGTCTACATTTACATGTAGCGCTATGATGGCCTCATCCATCACCATGAAACAGCATCAAACATAACAATAGCATGTTGTGGGAAAATAGCATCATAAATAGGAATGATGATGAAACTGTCAGTGTTAATTGTGTTATCTTGAAAATTAACTTTCATTGTTCGTATTTTACATTTGCAATTATGTCATGTACTACTGTCTTGGTGGCTTGTATGCTATGAGTATATCCTCAAATTAGAAAATTTGATTTTCTAGAATTCATGTTTGAGAAAGATAATCAGACTTCTAATGGAACTGAAGATGAAATGTTGAGGAACGAATCCTTCTGTTGATCAACCACTTTAACCCAAGCTGTACGTCTATTTGTGTTTATGTGGTGTCCCTGTTCTTAGCCAATTTATGATGACCCCCTGAAGTCAATATTGAACTTTGGGAACTTTCTCACTTTATGAACTGTTAGATTTCATTAGACACCACACTAGGATTGACTCCAGATTTGGTTTTTATTGCCCAAGTCCAGACTAATGAATATTTTTTATATGCCACTTGTTCTACTTTTGTATTTGAGTCAAACTAATTAAAAATGTTTGTGCAAAGAAGAGACCTAATATTAATGCATCACTAGATATAAAGTATAATTCAATATAATAGTAGGTATATTATTGTATAATGACAACCACAAAATTACTATCTGTAATATTTGTTGACTGAGGCATATGGTCTTAGTGTCGAACATTTGAAGGGAACAGTTTTAAGTAAAGGAATTGAGACAGCATCACCTTGGTCCTTGCCCCAGTTTAGCTCTGAGGCTTCATGTATATTGTGATTCGAACTTTTATTTCTACTACCCTCTTAAACTCGAACTGTGTGTAGCTTCTTCAATATTTTTTGTAGAACTAAAAGCTTAAAGTTTGAGTACTGTAACATTGCCCTTTAATTTGTGCAAGGATTAATGACACCAACTTCTTTTACACTGTTTTTTAGCATTGGCTTAACTGTAGATCATAACTTGATGAAGGGGACACCTCTTGATTTGATGACTTCATGAGGGACAGTATAATGTGCTCCACAAATCATTCTTATTTTCCTATATAGCTATCTAGTGTGTGATTTGTTTCATCTGTTTGTATTCATTATATAAGCATTCTGTGAGGCTGGTCAATCCATGAGTTGACACTAGGTTGTGAGTTTCATTGTGGCACTAGATTGGTACCAATCAGCAAGTAATATAGGGATGCTGCATATGTTAAAAAACCATGAGCAAGTCCTATTAATTCCTTGTTTCGTTTTATACTATTTCTTGAGTTTGGAGAACTGATGTTGTCTGCAGCTTTTTGTGACCTGATAGTTTGTTATGCTATATAGTGCAAATTTATCCATAGTTTCATAATACTGAATTCCTAGTCAATAGTCATCATCTTCTAGACATGAACTATAATAGAAATAGCAAAACAAGTTTCCCTGAATTTCTAGTTCAATTTGGTTTCTGGTAATAAATGTTGATTAAAATGGATTAAGCTAGGGTTTTGTACTTGTTAGTTTGGCCTGGCATTTTTAGCTCCTGTCCTTTAGTAAAGAAGAGTGCCTATTTTGGGTAGCTTTCTAAGAGAAGGTAAAAACAGGTGACATTATGATGAAATTAATTTAAGATCATCTATATATTCCGCCATACCACGAGCATGTCTTGTGTTTCGTAAATATCATGGATTAAGTGGTTTGTCCGGAAACATATGCAGTTGGGGGGGGGGGGGGCTGGTTCTGGTTTTTCACCAAAATCAGCCAGATTTTTACAAAAAAAACAGCTGTTTTTTATATATAATTTTCATCCTTTTTCTGGCAGATTTGAAGTTTGGGTTATAAAATAGTCGCAATTATAAACCTCTTGATATAGAGGTTGAATTCAAGAGAGGGTCTTACGGGGTGAACCGGATGGACCAAAACGGCCAATGTTTCTCCTGTTTTTTTTTTCTGAAAACCGACTGGTTCAGTTTTTGCCGGTTTCTGGAATCCTGGTTGGCAGTATGTTCATCAACGAGGCTCATCAGTTGCTGCTTCATTCCAGAAGGTGATTGTGCAGTACATTCCTCGCGAAGCCAATGTGGTTGCATGTGTATATATGTCAGTGTGTCAATAGGTAATATTCAAAAGCCAATTTGTTTGTTTGTTTCCAGTTCTTGTTAAAGTCAACACACACCGTTTGCTGTGTCTCCGAAGTTAAAACCATCACTCAGTATAAGAAGTACTATCCATTAGCAAGCTACTATTTTTATTGTATTTCAAACTTTTTTTTTTCTGTTCTGTGTGTTTTAGAAAATAATTTTTTTTTCGTTAGATGACCGTTAGATGCATTTTTCTGTTCTGTGTGTTTTAGAAAAGAATTTTGCATGAATTTGGATTTTACATGACCGTTAGATGCATTTTAGTTGCGCTTCTCATGCCAGTTTTGACAAAGAGCACTCCCTCTATTTTCGTTGCGGCTTTGCCACTGTTTCTATGTGTTCTTCCTGTTTATGTGTATTCTATAAAAGAATACTTATGGATGATTTTAGATTTTACATGACCGTTAGATGCATTTTTTTGTACGCTTTGTTTCATGCTAGCTTTGATGACCAGCACTCCCTCTATTTTTGCCCCGGCTTCGTCACTGTTAATCATGATTTGTTGCTTGCTGTTTAAATTGATCATGATCTCTTGCTCCATCAGATAATTACGTGCTTAAACAAGATACAATTAATATATTGCGATGATTTTGTGATATTGGAGCGACGAGATTGAACCACGTGGCACCACACCCAAGACCCTCTACCACTATAAATAGCCAAGGCAAAGGATGTGATTGTACAGGCAGGGAAAACATATTCAGACTGAAATAGGTGAATTTCAGCTAAATTTGGATTTCTTGGTCTCCTCTGAAAAAACCTATTTTGACCACAAATTTCAACCCATTTCAAAATTCCGGCCCATGGCCAACCCACCTCATTCTCCAGCCACCGCACAGAAAGCCGATGCGGCGCGGGCTGCGGGTGGGAACGGAGAGGCGGCGCTGATAGTTTCAACTGAAATTGTACGTATTTCTTAAATTCGAATAGTATGCTAGAATATTTCAACCAAAATTTTTCGGAGAAATACAAAATTTCTAGGAGGGATCCGAAAATTTTTCCATACCAAAATTGTTCTCCCTGGTGTTGCATTCAGTTCGTCACCTCTTCGATTGTGATGGATGATGTGGTGGCGACCCGAGGCTACGCGAATTTTTTTTGCTTTTTAGCCCAAATTTTAAAAGTTTTTTACATATGGACCTCTAGAGAAAAGATTTGCAAAAATGGACCCTGTAACAACCCACATTATTAATTAACCTTAAGCAACGAATTGCAACGTTAAGCATGATTAATTATGTAATTGCGAATCTAAAAAAAAATCCGAGGGAATTTAAAATTTTCTACCTAGTTGTATAAATTGAAATCACCGAGCGATAAACTAATGCGTTGTTCTCACAACTTCATCGACGAGGGTGAATATCAAACGGTATAGACTAAGTGAGAAATAAAATTCAATTGCACAAGTAAAAGTTTCCAACTCAATTAACATATATATGACAGTCCGTAATACAATTGTGTAATTATTACAATTCTTGTACAACCAATCAAGTCATATTCCTTCAACTACAACTAAAACTGGCTTAAATTAAATAAAGATATTACAACTCTTTTTACATTAATAACGAAACACAAATTACTGTAAGTTTACAAGTCTCGTTCTTAATCAAATTACCGCCTCACAAACTTAAATAATTGAGACATAATTACAACATTAGAAACTACATTCGAGTAACCTACAATATTCTGTATACAACAATATTAAGAGAGAGCCAAATTACATTCAGATCATCTCCTACATTAGAGATTATCGTCGAACGGCCGCCACACCGTTATTTCATTTGTGAGCAAACTAGTAACTGTAATACCGAAAAAGACCGAACAAAAGAAAATAATTAAAAGAAGAAATTGCCGTTAGAGCCCTCGAGGTTAGCTTCGGGCAGGGTAATCCGTTCACGGAGATACCTGATTGTCCCGGCCTGGTCGGCACCTCTTTCACAAAGATACTGATGCTCCGGGGACAATCGGCACCTCTCACAACCATAGGCTCATCACATGGTATTTTATTATTATACAAACCTGTTTCGAGTATAGGGATCAACTAAAGCAAAGCCAAAAATACCATAATCCTATTTTCCAAGCCCAAACCACAACAGAGAGGCACTTGTCAAAACCATGCCCACATATCACAATATCCCCCAAATAGCACCCGGCCAGAGCCAGTGAGGCGAGATAGCACCTCCAGCCAGCACAAAAATATCGCACGGCCAAGACATCAAAGACAAACCCAACAGAGAAAAGAGAGCAGCCAGTCATGCACGGCATCACAACCATTTCCCCCAAAGGCCCAAACCTTCCAACCATTTCCAAACCAATAGAGAAGCCAGCCACCGAGTGGAAACCGACGGCCAGAAGCCGAAGGCACGGCAAGCAGACGGCGAGCAAGACGACGGCGATGGCAGAAGGCAGACCGTAAGCCCGAAGCCATCAACCCTAGGAGGTCACCACCGAACGGCAGCCACAAGCCAAGAGAGCAACATCCACAAGCAACCACAAGCAAACCCTAAGCTCTTTCCACCGCAAATCAATCCATAACCGGCGAAGGTAAACTACCAGTTGCTCACAGCCATAGCATTCAGTTCTTAATAACAACCATTGCATAACCAGAGACACTAGTAGCAACCGAGTAATACCACCAGCAACCAGGAATCAACATAAAGAATGCCACTGGAGGTAGAAGAGGAAAGTAGAGGAGAGTAAGAAAGCATGGGTTTACCGGGGATGACGGCGGCTGTGTGTACCGCGGTGTAGCTCTACCAAGTGCGCCGCCGCACTCCCCCGTGACAGGCGAGTCCAATGGCCAAGACCACACCGGAGTAACCACCTCCCTGCCTGCATCACATAAGCAACCCCATAAAAGGCAAACAAAATAGCAAATCCATTGAAAGCAATAGGGGTAGAATAGTGGGCGGAGGCACCAGATCTGGGCCCTAGGCCACGGATCCGGCGGCCTCAACCGTGCGGCGCGGAGCGGCGCGGCATAGCCGGCCAGACGGCGCGAAGGGGGAGTAGCCCGGGAGCGGAGGAGACGCGGAGGACCGGCGGTCGCGGCGTAGGACCGGGGGCCGGAAGGCCCAAGGCGGCAGGGCGGCGTGGGAAGTAGGTGAGGCGGCGGAGGAAGCCGAGGATCGACCGTGCATGCAGCTCGGCGAGGGGAGGCGGCACCTAGGAGAGAGAGGGAGCCGGTAGGGGAGCGCGGACGCCGGGGCGAGCAGGTGCGCGGCGGCGCGGCCGGAAGGGCCGAGGCGGCATGGCGGAGAGTGAGAGGCGGGGGAGCCGAGAGGAGGAGATGGGGGAAGAGGAGTAGAGGCGTCGGCCGAACCAGGAAGGAGGTCGAGCGGAAGAAAGAAAAAGAAAGAGAAGGAAAATAAGGAAAAGAAAAAGAGAAAAGAGAGAGAGAAGAGAGAGGAGAAGCGCGCATAATAAAATTTTGTCTTCGTGAATATTTAACTGTAACTAAGCTAATGTAGATTAAAGTACCCAATATTATTATTCTAATCATGCTAAAATACAAATTATCTCTAATCAGTAGTTATGATTAACTAAGCATGGGCAGTAGATTAAAAATTTGGCAAGTACCGATTGAATCGATACATTGCCGTTCAAATTATTAAATCCCTAAGTAATATCTATTTAACATTGTTGGTAATATAAACTTGTGGAATTCTATTAATAAATATTCAGGATCCCATAAATAAACCAAAAGCGTCAATTGATTAAAATGGATCCAAGTATATACTCTAACCTGTGTATTGTTATTTAAACTGCTCAGCAATATATTCCATTACCTAGACGATTTGGATAATAATAGTTAAACTATAGAAATTCACCCTGAGTTCTTCAGAATATTAGAACAAACTAATTGTGGTCCGACGATGTAAAGTATACGCCGATTAAACCTGTACGCATAAGGATTAAATTAAAGTACTATAGTTAAGACCATTTCGTTGTAGGTTGGATTACACAGATAAATTGGTTAAACTCATCTAAACAATAGAAACCCACTAATCAATAATTGCAATGGTTAGAACAAGTGAATTGCCATCTGGTACAGATAAGAAAGTAGCGTGTACCGATTTCATTGTTGTATCACTAATTAAATCATTCGGGATTGTAACTAAATACCTAATTAACCTAGGAAGTGTTAAGTCATATAACTGCCTTAGTAAATATTCTTGGTTATGAAGGATAAATCAAATGATGCCCGTAGACTGGAAATTGCACGCATACGAAGTAAATTGTTATAATATCATTGCAACCCCTATTGTGTAATTAAATGCCTAATTAATTTTATAGTCGATTATGAACTGTAGAAATCCACTGTTAAATATTTTGATTTGTTAGAATAAATTAGCAGCCGTTAGAAGATTTAGAACTGGTCATGACGACTAGAATAACCGGTACCAAAGAAAAAGAATCTATTTAAATAAACATAAGACCTAAAATAAATTAGAAAGGTGAATATATACATACGCACATATAAAGAATCAAAGTAGTATAATTGCACATGCGAAGCTTGATTAGGATTAATAATGGCAATTATCATAGTACAGAATTAAAATGAGCCGTTATACTTATGCACACCTCTAGTAAATCCCGTTTAATCGGAGAAAATGGTTAGGAATTAATAAAATGCTAGGCATACCTAATAAATCAACCATATCTCATGACGTTAGTGCGATAATGTCGAGCGACGAGTAGTGTATCGAAATTAACCTCGACTACTGCGATTAGATTAAATGGAATGACGTCTTACCTTAGGAGCACAAGCACCTCGACACATCGTATTTCATTATGTTCTCGTAAATTAAGTCGTAGCCAACGTATGTAATTGCAGGCCACAAACCAAGCTACGGGGACAACTTCACCTGATCCTACTTGAATCTGAGTATTTGGTTAAAGTCCAGGCAAGCATTCCTTTGAACACCTCTACGGAGTATATTCGTAAAACATGTATTTTGTATTAATCTAGTATCACTTGCATGAAAGAAATAAAAAGGGTTTAAATCAAGCAATGGCTATATGTGAATGAAAAGGGTTAGATGGCAACTGATGGAGCAGTTGGCCACTAAAGTTAAGTAAAAAGGTGGGCAGAGGTTGCCAGGGGAGGCAGTGAGTGGGCAAAGGAGGGACCTCTGCATAAGAATAGAATATAAGGGATTACAAACTTCATCCGTATGGACAGACCGTACCAACTCGTATCAATCAACGTTCCGTTTTCACGGGCAGTCGGTACTCTAGTGAGGTGTTATATTCTCCACAGGAGTGAGTATTTATGGGATAGACCCAAAGGAACCGGTGAAAGACCGGAGCGTAAGAACCCACAGGCGGGTTACGCATGGGCGTTATATACACGAGTCAGGGGGCTGGGGAAAGGTTGAATACCCTACCAGCCAACGGTTATGTCATTTTCGTGGAGTGCGTGTGATACCGCTTCTTGATGTATATACCGGGTGGAGATATAATTACCGAACTAGAGATAATTGTACTGTACTCTGTTCTGGGCGCCGCTTCAAAGGAATTGCGGATAATCCCAAGAGCCAACACGAGCAGAGTGATGATGGGTAAAGTGATACAAGCTTGCGCAATGCTATCAAAATCATGAATTCATGCCTGTCTCCGGGAAAGGAGAATTACGGAAACTTATGGGGGTTTTTGCTGTTCATGCGTATGTTCAGTAGTTTTCTAAATTAATAAATCGGACTTCTTTCAAAACCAACAAACTTGATTTTCTATGTCATGGAATGGATAAGCATGTTGTGCAATTTTTGTTAATAACGCTTGCTGAGTACTTCTGTACTCACCCTTGTTATAAATCTCCCCTTGCTTAGGAGCATGTCAGTTCAGAGAATAGCAAGTCAAGTGGAAATTGCTTGGATGGAAGACCGTGGACTCGGATTGCAATAGGTGCAAGGTGGGCATCCCGTGTGAAGGTTGTGTTGAGTATGAGATATGCAAGCCTTGAGGCTTTGTAATAAACTGTAGCCCTGCGTGGTGATATTCTTGTAATATCATATTGTATCTCTAATTATTGTTCTGCTGCAACACTCTGATAGGCTTATTATTCGTTAGAGCGATGTTTTATCGGGTAAAACGAATAATAATCCGTTGACTGGCGTTATTACCCCATGGTAATAATGCGGGTCGTCACAGGTGGTATCAGAGCAATGGTTTGAGGGCCACGCAAATCATTAGAGACTGTTTCTTGACTTAAGGAGGTGATCCTTGCTATATGGCAATACATATCCTTTAATACATCTCATCTGTACATCCTTTCTTATGTGGTTAGCTCTAGGTTTAAGCATCGTTACTTTTAAATCATCGCATATTTTTAGAGCCAGAATGGGTAGTGAGGATGGGAACAGTGGTAATAATAGTTATGACGATTTAAATTATGTTACTAGTTTCTTTTCATCGGTAACCGTGTTAGTTTACAAAATTGTAGTATTAGTTGGTAAACAATATAATGTTAATTATGAATTTAACATTTAATTTTGCTGCAATTAGGTATTCCGCATTTGACTTATTGCATTTCAGTTAATGTATGATTGTTGTATTTTCTTAACCATAGCGACATAGGGCAACCGAAGACAAATATGAGCAGGATTGAGGTAGTTTCATTTTTTCATCTTTAAAAGTATAAATTTCGGGTAGTAGTGGGCTGAAAATTTCAAATTTAATGTTTGCTAAATTGAGAAACATAAATGCCATAGTAGTATCATGCTAGGAATAATCATCTTGGCCATGCATGTTAGTATATACCTGGGGTTTTAAATAATATGAGTAGGAGGTATAGAATGCTCGAAATTATAGCAATTACCTGTTTTTACTTCCTGTACTCAATTCATTTTGTTACATGCATGTTGTTGTCCAGAACTTTCATTTTGCAACCTAGGATAGAAAACTTGAGTGTTAGCAAGTAAAAGTGATGTAGAGAGGACTATCCTATCATAACTTCATATCTCTTTCAATCTGAGAACTAAATTAAACACCCTGCCATCTTAGACAGCTAAGCAAGGAGAGTATGAATTTTAGAGCAAAGGTACTAAGATGGCAAGATGTATGGTCCGCTAAAAAAAAATTCTTTACCCCATTTCTGCATATGAGATTTCCCGGACGAGTGGTCCGTGGCGCTCCCGAACGCGTAAGTTTGGGCGTGCCGAGCGAAGTCTGGGCGTACTCGAGATGAGCCACGGCGTGGTTCCAAACGCGAAAGTTTTGGGCGATCCTGAGAGCGAGTTCTCAGGCGTGCCTGGGCGCGGAGATCCAGGGTAGTGTAGGTTCGCACTCAGAGGCAAGCTCTGAGCGTGGTCCCAAACGCGAAAGATTTGGGCGGTCTCGAGAGCAAGTTCTCAGGCGTAGCTGGGCACGTAGTCCCAGAGTAGTGTAGGAGTTGATTCTTTTTTTGCATCTCTATGTTTCTTGGGTTTTATTTGCCTACTGTGTATGCTGTGATGTGAAAACCAACATCAGAGAGGGAGTAATGCCGCTTTCTACTACTTGAATATAAATAATTTCTCATCTATTTGCATGCTAAACAATAATAAGAAAACCTGGGTCTACAACATGAATATAATTTGTTCGTACCTCTTGTAACAATTTGCTGTAGGAAATTTGATAATGTCATGATAAGCAAGTATTTTCAAAAATATAATTTCTTAAATTTAATTACAATTTAAAGTGAGGTGACTAAGTGTATAATGAACCATCGAATTAAAACCAGTGGAAAAAAAAATCTAGAGCCTAGTCCGTAGTATAGGAAAAATGTTCAAATTCCTTATTATTCCTAAAAGCCGGGTATATCGAATTACCCGGACTACTAAACTTAGATAGAGTTGTTACGAGACTGACTGTAGGTAATATATGCACCACCATCCATTTTCTTTTGCGGAGCACGTAACTTCGGGTGAGACGTCCCTAAAGCGTAACCGGATTAAATTAGACTACATATTCTTCATCTTTTGGATCATAGATAGCCCAATCGTAATGGGGGTTATTCGAGTTTTTTTTCCCGAGTAGTATATCCTTAAACTTCCCAAAGAAACATTCCTTTATTTTGTCCTAGCTCTTTTTGAGTGTATGGTTAGACATGTAGCCACTCTGGTGTCAAACCGAGGGAATGAATCCATAATTACCTGCGCATCTTTGGTTAATTCAGACTTGGACCGTCAATCTCCACGCTTTTAAGCCCAAAACTGTCGCGGTATTTTAATCACCTCGGCATCCATGAATTGTCCTAAAGCATCCACTAAAATATTATTGTTTATACCTAATGCATTTTCCCCAAGTTCGTAAATATATGGTTTCAGGAATCTTTGTCATAGTCTCCGGAGCATAACATTGACCATAATCTTATAAAAAAAAATTTTACAAATGAAAATGTGTTTCATCATGACAGTAGGAAATAAATATTTTTACAAAACCCTTTGCATCATTCTATATCAATATTTCTTGCACCGTAGTGTTTAAAGTTTTTGGAAAAATCTGTTTCATGCATTCCATGAGGACATATATTATGAATATGGGGAAGTGTCCACTCTTTCAATATTATTGATCTATCACCAACTAAACTCAAAACCGTATGGCAATACCATACCCCTATGTGTAAACAAATAAATCTCCAGGCCTACCTAATAATCTAGAGAGATCTGTTCACTTCCGAAGAGCTAAACCATGTCTCAAAGAGCCAATATCCCAGACGCCGAGTTTAAGTCTAAAAGTTTCCGACACTATAATGCCATTCCCTGAATATCTACCCACTAGATTCATGCCCAATCCCTTCTAAACATCCCATAAGTATCCATACGAGTTAATAGAACCGCTAGAACCACCGTAAAATGAGCAACTAAAATTTGACTAATTTCGATCATACCATTCAGTCAGGATCTACCTATATTAACCAAACCGGAAACACTCAACCCTTAAATAGTTCAAGTACAATGCCTAGTTTATAATCTAGTTCCAATTCTTCTTACCATGAGATTTCTTTCCCAACCAATTGCTTAAAGCAATACCATCCTCGTTGAACCACTCTGCTAAACCATCAATCATAGCATTTCAATAGACCCGTTAAAGGAATCAAGGGGTTGCTAAAGAATTAAGGAGGGAAGGGGCATTGGTTAGAAAAAGGAAAATATTAACTGATGCAACACAGAATAGATTAAATAATTTTCCTACTTTAACATGAATTATAATCCCGATCCTAATCCTACCAAATCCCTAGTGACGATAATCGACAACCGTAAGCTGGATTTAAAGTTACAACGTCGAGGTGTGAGGAGTCGACGAGTGATACAAGCATAGGCGGTGTTTACCAAAGGGGGGGCGTTAAATAGGTATATCTCAAAATATGTTTCGTACGGAATCGATAAGAGACCTACTACAACCTTCCTACGTTATTTTTGATTTCGAGGACGAAATCATTTTTAAGGAGGGAAGGATGTAACAACCCACATTATTAATTAACCTTAAGCAACGAATTGCAACGTTAAGCATGATTAATTATGTAATTGCGAATCTAAAAACAAAATCCGAGGGAATTTAAAATTTTCTACCTAGTTGTATAAATTGAAATCACCGAGCGATAAACTAATGCGTTGTTCTCACAACTTCATCGACGAGGGTGAATATCAAACGGTATAGACTAAGTGAGAAATAAAATTCAATTGCACAAGTAAAAGTTTCCAACTCAATTAACATATATATGACAGTTCGTAATACAATTGTGTAATTATTACAATTCTTGTACAACCAATCAAGTCATATTCCTTCAACTACAACTAAAACTGGCTTAAATTAAATAAAGATATTACAACTCTTTTTACATTAATAACGACAACACAAATTACTGTAAGTTTACAAGTCTCGGTCTTAATCAAATTACCGCCTCACAAACTTAAATAATTGAGACATAATTACAACATTAGAAACTACATTCGAGTAACCTACAATATTCTGTATACAACAATATTAAGAGAGAGCCAAATTACATTCAGATCATCTCCTACATTAGAGATTATCGTCGAACGGCCGCCACACCGTTATTTCATTTGTGAGCAAACTAGTAACTGTAATACCGAAAAAGATCGAACAAAAGAAAATAATTAAAAGAAGAAATTGCCGTTAGAGCCCTCGAGGTTAGCTTCGGGCAGGGTAATCCGTTCACGGAGATACCTGATTGTCCCGGCCCGGTCGGCACCTCTTTCACAAAGATACCTGACTGTTCCAGGGACAATCGGCACCTCTCACAACCATAGGCTCATCACACGGTATTTTATTATTATACAAACCTGTTTCGAGTATAGGGATCAACTAAAGCAAAGCCAAAAATACCATAATCCTATTTTCCAAGCCCAAACCACAACAGAGAGGCACTTGTCAAAACCATGCCCACATATCACAATATCCCCCAAATAGCACCGGCGAGCGGTGGCGAGATAGCACCTCCAGCCAGCACAAAAATATCGCACGGCCAGCACACCAGCACAGCCAACAGAGAAAAGAGAGCAGCCAGTCATGCACGGCATCACAACCATTTCCCCCAAAGGCCCAAACCTTCCAACCATTTCCAAACCAATAGAGAAGCCAGCCACCGAGTGGAAACCGACGGCCAGAAGCCGAAGGCACGGCAAGCAGACGGCGAGCAAGACGACGGCGATGGCAGACCGTAAGCCCGAAGCCATCAACCCTAGGAGGTCACCACCGAACGGCAGCCACAAGCAAACCCTAAGCTCTTTCCACCGCAAATCAATCCATAACCGGCGAAGGTAAACTACCAGTTGCTCACAGCCATAGCATTCAGTTCTTAATAACAACCATTGCATAACCAGAGACACTAGTAGCAACCGAGTAATACCACCAGCAACCAGGAATCAACATAAAGAATGCCACTGGAGGTAGAAGAGGAAAGTAGAGGAGAGTAAGAAAGCATGGGTTTACCGGGGATGACGGCGGCTGTGTGTACCGCGGTGTAGCTCTACCAAGCTGCCACCGCACACTCCCCCGGCGTACGGGCGAGTCCAGCCGGCCAAGACCACACCGGAGTAACCACCTCCCTGCCTGCATCACATAAGCAACCCCATAAAAGGCAAACAAAATAGCAAATCCATTGAAAGCAACCGGGTAGAATAGTGGGCGGAGGCACGGATCTGAGCCCTAGGCCACGGATCCGCGGCCTCAAGCGTGCGGCGCGCGCGGCGGCCGGCGCGCGCGCGCGACATAGCCGGCGAGCAGCGCGAAGGGGAGCAGCACGGGAGCGGAGGATCGCGGTCGCGGCGTAGGGACCGGGGCCGAAGGCCCAAGCGGCGGCGGCGCGGAAGTAGGTGAGGCGCGGAGGAAGCCGAGGATCGACCGTGCATGCAGCTCGGCGAGGAGGCGGCACCTAGGAGAGAGGGAGCCGTAGGGGCGCGGGCGCCGGGGCGCAGTCTGCGGCGGCCGGCCGGGGCCGAGGCGGCATGGCGGAGAGTGAGGCGGGAGCCGAGAGGAGGAGATGGGGAAGAGGAGTAGAGCGTCGGCCGAACCAGGAAGGAGGTCGAGCGGAAGAAAGAAAAAGAAAGAGAAGGAAAATAAGGAAAAGAAAAAGAGAAAAGAGAGAGAGAAGAGAGAGGAGAAGCGCGCATAATAAAATTTTGTCTTCGTGAATATTTAACTGTAACTAAGCTAATGTAGATTAAAGTACCCAATATTATTATTCTAATCATGCTAAAATACAAATTATCTCTAATCAGTAGTTATGATTAACTAAGCATGGGCAGTAGATTAAAAATTTGGCAAGTACCGATTGAATCGATACATTGCCGTTCAAATTATTAAATCCCTAAGTAATATCTATTTAACATTGTTGGTAATATAAACTTGTGGAATTCTATTAATAAATATTCAGGATCCCATAAATAAACCAAAAGCGTCAATTGATTAAAATGGATCCAAGTATATACTCTAACCTGTGTATTGTTATTTAAACCGCTCAGCAATATATTCCATTACCTAGACGATTTGGATAATAATAGTTAAACTATAGAAATTCACCCTGAGTTCTTCAGAATATTAGAACAAACTAATTGTGGTCCGACGATGTAAAGTATACGCCGATTAAACCTGTACGCATAAGGATTAAATTAAAGTACTATAGTTAAGACCATTTCGTTGTAGGTTGGATTACGCAGATAAATTGGTTAAACTCATCTAAACAATAGAAACCCACTAATCAATAATTGCAATGGTTAGAACAAGTGAATTGCCATCTGGTACAGATAAGAAAGTAGCGTGTACCGATTTCATTGTTGTATCACTAATTAAATCATTCGGGATTGTAACTAAATACCTAATTAACCTAGGAAGTGTTAAGTCATATAAGCGCTTTAGTAAATATTCTTGGTTATGAAGGATAAATCAAATGATGCCCGTAGACTGGAAATTGCACGCATACTGAAGTAAATTGTTATAATATCATTGCAACCCCTATTGTGTAATTAAATGCCTAATTAATTTTATAGTCGATTATGAACTGTAGAAATCCACTGTTAAATATTTTGATTTGTTAGAATAAATTAGCAGTCGTTAGAAGATTTAGAACTGGTCATGACGACTAGAATAACCGGTACCAAAGAAAAAGAATCTATTTAAATAAACATAAGACCTAAAATAAATTAGAAAGGTGAATATATACATACGCACATATAAAGAATCAAAGTAGTATAATTGCACATGCGAAGCTTGATTAGGATTAATAATGGCAATTATCATAGTACAGAATTAAAATGAGCCGTTATACTTATGCACACCTCTAGTAAATCCCGTTTAATCGGAGAAAATGGTTAGGAATTAATAAAATGCTAGGCATACCTAATAAATCAACCATATCTCATGACGTTAGTGCGATAATGTCGAGCGACGAGTAGTGTATCGAAATTAACCTCGACTATTGCGATTAGATTAAATGGAATGACGTCTTACCTTAGGAGCACAAGCACCTCGACACATCGTATTTCATTATGTTCTCGTAAATTAAGTCGTAGCCAACGTATGTAATTGCAGGCCACAAACCAAGCTACGGGGACAACTTCACCTGATCCTACTTGAATCTGAGTATTTGGTTAAAGTCCAGGCAAGCATTCCTTTGAACACCTCTGCGGAGTATATTCGTAAAACATGTATTTTGTATTAATCTAGTATCACTTGCATGAAAGAAATAAAAAGGGTTTAAATCAAGCAATGGCTATATGTGAATGAAAAGGGTTAGATGGCAACTGATGGAGCAGTTGGCCACTAAAGTTAAGTAAAAAGGTGGGCAGAGGTTGCCAGGGGAGGCAGTGAGTGGGCAAAGGAGGGACCTCTGCATAAGAATAGAATATAAGGGATTACAAACTTCATCCGTATGGACAGACCGTACCAACTCGTATCAATCAACGTTCCGTTTTCACGGGCAGTCGGTACTCTAGTGAGGTGTTATATTCTCCACAGGAGTGAGTATTTATGGGATAGACCCAAAGGTAGGGGTGAAAACGGGTCGGATTCGGACGGATATTGCTGTTACCATATCCTAACCCATATTTTTTCTCCGGATTCGGTACCAATCGGATTCGGTACCAATCGGATTCGGTGTCGGATCGGTCGGGATTAACCCATTTCGTTTGCACCCCTACTTGTTTGTAAGGAATGCATACAGTGCAGTAAATGGAGTAGGACGCACTGACTTGATGTTACTATTGAATAGCTGATGTGGAAGATTTTATTTTACCATTGCAAAAGAAAATGAAACGTCAAATAGTAGCACTAACCTGAAATCAAACTTGAAGATGTATCGGATTCAGACGGATATTCGGATTCGGACGGATATTGTTGTTACCATATCCTAACCCATATTTTTTTCTCCGAATTCGGTACTAGTCGGATTCGGTACCAATCGGATTCGGTGCCGGATCGGTCGGGATTAACCCGACCCGTTTTCACCCCTACCCAAAGGAACCGGTGAAAGACCGGAGCGTAAGAACCCACAGGCGGGTTACGCATGGGCGTTATATACGCGAGTCAGGGGGCTGGGGAAAGGTTGAATACCCTACCAGCCAACGGTTATGTCATTTTCAGTGGGTCTGTGTGATACCGGCTGCTGACTGTGTATAACCGGGTGGAGATATAATTACCGAACTAGAGATAATTGTACTTGTACTGCTTGCGCGCGCGCTTCAAAGGAATTGCGGATAATCCCAAGAGCCAACACGAGCGAGTGATGATGGGTAAAGTGATACAAGCTTGCGCAATGCTATCAAAATCATGAATTCATGCTGTCTCGGGAAAGGAGAATTACGGAAACTTATGGGGTTTTCTTTGTTCATGCGTATGTTCATAGTTTTCTAAATTAATAAATCGGACTTCTTTCAAAACCAACAAACTTGATTTTCTATGTCATGGAATGGATAAGCATGTTGTGCAATTTTTGTTAATAACGCTTCTTGAGTACTACAGTACTCACCCTTGTTATAAATCTCCTTGCTTAGGAGCATGTCGATTGAGAGAATAGCAAGTCAAGTGGAAATTGCTTGGATGGAAGACCGTGGACTCGGATTGCAATAGGTGCAAGGTGGGCATCCCGTGTGAAGGTTGTGTTGAGTATGAGATATGCAAGCCTTGAGGCTTTGTAATAAACTGTAGCCCTGCGTGGTGATATTCTTGTAATATCATATTGTATCTCTAATTATTGTTCTGCTGCAACACTCTGATAGGCTTATTATTCGTTAGAGCGATGTTTTATCGGCTAAAACGAATAATAATCCGTTGACTGGCGTTATTACCCCATGGTAATAATGCGGGTCGTCACAGACCCTTAACACGGTGCCAAATTATATAGCGCCCAATGTACACAGAACGACGCCATATGCTTTGGCGCGGTGCGTGGCCACGTAGGATCCACGGTGGCAATGCTCGGCGCCAAAGACCATGGCGCCGTGCTGTGTACCTTGGGCGCTAACGGCCGTGGCGCTGTGCTCTGGGACTTAAGCCCGAGCGCGGCCCCCCGGCCCCCACCCCCTCACTCTGTTCAGCCCGAGCCGAAGCAACCGCTGTCGCCACTCTCTTCCCCCTCAAAATCTACTCAAATCCATCCGCTTTTCTCGCGATTTTACTTCCAAATCGAGTAAAATGCATATGTTTTTAGGGTTTGATTTGAGCAAGATTGATGAATGTCTAGATTTAGGATTTGATTTAGAAATACACATATTTTTAGGGTTTGGTTTGAGCTAGATTGATGAATGTTTAGAAATACATATGTTTTTAGGGTCCATTTTAGAAATACATATGTTTTTAGGGTTTCATTTAGAAATACATATGTTTTTAGGGTTTGATTTAGAAATACATATGTTTTTAGGGTTTGGTTTGAGCGAGATTGATGAATATTTAGAAATACATATGTTGTTAGGGTCCATTTTAGAAATACATATATTTTTAGGGTTTGATTTAGAAATACATATGTTTTTAGTGTTTGATTTGAGCGAGATTGATTTGATCACAGGATGGCGAGGTACCGGCTGCTAGAGGAGTCCTACGAGAGGGAGCACCGCGGCAGGCTCACGGAGGACGACCAGGTACGTGTGTTGTCGAAATATACATGTGTTTTCATCACGCAGCTAACTTTTATAGCAATTTTCAGGAGCTTCACATACTTCGTTGTCGAACCCATGATGCGTTCCACTTGATGCGATACGACGACTGCTATACCCCACTGCTTCGCCGTGCTGGGCTTCACACGGTCGCCAACCTAGTACGAGGACACTGCGTACGACAGGCGTGCGAGGGAGGGCACAGTTGTCGAGGTCGCCCCGATTCTCGATCGAGTGGTACGGAAAGCATGATATTTGCTCAATACTTTGGTTCAATACGTTTATCTCACACTTACTTATGTGGATCTTATTTCTTTAGGGGACTTCTGTGCGGACCTCGGTGCATGAGATCGATGAGGCTCTCTCCTACCCAGCTGGCACCCCGGACAGCGAGAGCCGCTTGAGGGACTTCTTGCAGGTTCGAAGATAATTCGTTAAGTTAGAGCCATTCAGCATGTATACTATAATGACATATCATTACTTGCAGAGACTTAGACGTCGCATCGGTCGGGCGGTAGCTCATTGTGGTTGCCGCGACTGCGGACGTCGCATCACCACCGGCGGCCTCGGCGCTCGGTGCGCTGCAGCCTCGTCGTCGCAGCGTCGGCACGCGCCGATCCACGAGCTCGTCACGCCTCCGACTTTCAGTCGAGCGATGGCGGCGGCGGCAACGAGCGCGAGCGAGATGACGAGGAGGAGGAGCACGAGGACGAGGAGGCATCTACCCACAACGAGATTGGGATGTCGCAGATGCCCGACGCACCATCTACTCAGGCTTCCCAGCGGCCTCGTTGTTCGGCCCGTCCCCCGAGCACGTACACTCCAGGGTCTGATGCCCTGGCCAAGGGCAAGGGAAAGGCCAAGAGGTAGTGACTTATTGATGTTTTCAGACTTTTGACAGTTATGTGATATTTTGAGACTTTTGATACTTATGTGATGTTATGTAATATTTTCAGACTATTGATAATTATGCGATGTTGTCATTTGCGTTTTCAGATGTTGTATGTGTGAATGTATATGTTTGCTGTTTTGTATATGTATGTGCATATGTTTTGCGAAAAAAAACAGCAAAGATTGCTGTTTTTGCTGGTGTAGCCATCACGGCGCCAAATCTACTGACGCCGTATGTCGTAGTCTCGGCGCCAAAGCTTCTGGCGCCGCATGAGGCACATACGGCGCCAAACAGTTTGGCGCCGTGATATGGGGCCTTGCCGAAAACGGTCTAAGTCCTATAGCACGGCGCCACGGCCGTTAGCACCCAAGGTACACAACACGGTGCCATGGTCTTTGGCGCCGAGCATTGCCACCGTGGATCCTACGTGGCCACGCACGGCGCCAAAGCATATGGCGCCGTGCTGTGTACATTGGGCGCTATATAATTTGACGTCGTGTTAAGAGTCCATTTTTGCAAATCTTTTCTTCAGTGGTCCATATGTAAAAAACTTTCAAAATTTAGGCTAAAAAGCAAAAATTTTACAGGCTACGTGGAGCTCAAAAGAACAAACCCATCCGTCTTGCTGGATGCATTCGATTAGGCAAACAAGCTGCGCAAAATAGAGATTAGTCGCGCATCCAAAGCTGAACAGTGATTAATTATTTTAGCTCTTAAACCATAATAATAGCTTTGTAGTTTTCGTACATATAGCAGTTCAATCTAAGATGAAGCCGTGGGTGGTTAGTTGGGTTCTTAGATCATGTTAATGTCCTGTTACTCTTTGTTTCATGTGCACCTGTTAGGCACATTCATAGTGTTTGCCTACTGTTGAATGTTTGCTGCTGCCTTTTTCCTAGGCATGAGTGAAATCTTCCTATGTGTTTTGACACCATTCGTTTAGAAATCAGAATTGCATCTGTTAAATGTCTCAGTATCATCTTTATCGTGAAAGAAATGGAGTGGAGTTTATCTGTTATCGAGGATAAGTAATTGAAATTATTATTATCCTTGGGGTTAAGCTATAGCCTTATAGAATGTGTTAATTAACCTTGGGTTGATTTTGCTCCCTTTGTGCAAGATTAGTAACCATTCTGTCACTGCATCTTGACAGTTCAGTTCCAAGTTTCAACCTGAATGCCATCAGGGATCGGGTGTCCAGCAACCTTGCATACTTGACCACGTGCTGGCTACTAATATGTTCCATGTTCTTTTTTTGTAGATGTGATCACCTCAATGCTCAAAGGTACAATACATTGTGAGTTTGTGACTATGCCCCTTAAGCTGATCAGAACTTGTGCTATTACCTGGTAATTTTCTGAACTACGATTTTCAACATTTGCGTAAGTATAAACTGCAAATAACAACTTGATAGAGAAGTATATATCCATGTACATATTATTTGTAGTTTGTACCCGGAAATAGTAGCTTTCAGTGCTTCTATCTTGTTGCATTCAGAAAGGAGCTCAAGATGTAGATCCTGACACCTCGGTTCACTAAGGCACGTATTAGTTGATAAGTGATAACTATCTTTCGAGGGCTTGGGATCGAGCAAAACTTTATGTGCCTTTTATGCATCCAATTCTAGACTTCTTTGGTGATGTAATAACCTTAACCTATTGAGCATTTTAGCGCGAGGAGAGTCGCGGCCTTAAATACCAATCTCAGACTCTTGAATTCTAAAATGGGCCTCTCTTCCAAGGCGATGGAGGATGGCTAAGACGGTAGGGTCTTCTTAATTACAACGCGAATGGAATAGAATTTGCGGAAGACTACAGGGTGGACTCCGGATTTGGATTTGGGCTTCGGATTCGGCGCGGCGCGTCTAGAATTAGGGATTTGGGATGGGATTTGGGGAAGAGGCGAGGCGAATCAGTCTCAATCCAATCCAATCCCCTTCTCAAATCTCGTCTTTTCCATTTCTTTCCCTCGTTTCTTCCCTTGGTCTCGTCTTTCTCCGCCTATCTTTGCCACTTGCCAGTTCAAAAAAACAAGGGCCTCTCTTCCGGCGCTCTAGAATGACATTCTTGGAGCACCTCCAAAGAGGCTCAATATTTTATCCTCTAAAATCTCATATTGAGAGTCTTCCTAAAAAAATTATCCTCTAAATCTTTCCCCTCCTTCAGCAGCTCCTCTAAACTTGGATCCCAAAAATTACCATCTAGGCACTGTATATTTGATGGTGATCCATCTCAATTTTGAAGTATCAAAATTATTGGACGTGTTTTTGAGTATCTGTTGGAGGCTTGTTTTTAACTTTCATACCCAATATTTTAAGTAGGGGGTGAAAAAGAGCATCTCTTGGAAATGCTCTTAGCTACTTTACTCTAATCCTTGGTACTTGTGTGTGGATGCCAAAGCGAGAAAAATACAGCTTGTTTTTAAATTAAGTAAATTTCGTAAAGCTGCATATCTCTTCCATAAAATTATCGCAAAATTATACTAGACAAACTTTAATGAAACGTTAAAAAGCCACACATTTTAACATCATAGGCCCACCTGCAATAGAGACAAGGTAGACTCGGCCCGTCAGATCGACGTGGAAGCTGATGCCACGCGTGCAAGACACACGAAGCCTCGCTCTATCCCGCATGCTAGTCATGGAAGGGGGTCTTACAGCCACTACGTGGAAGGAAGTGCCCAGAGCCTACAAAAACACACGCAACAAAGGGCTAGAGTAACCCAAGTACGGTGAAAACTTTATGTCTCTTGAAGGTGGGCCCATGGTGTCAGAACCTGGTATGTTGGAACGTCTCGCCTAAGTTTACCGTTCCTTGAAATGTTTTGTTGTACAAGCATATGCAATTTTAAGAAATTTATCCTTGAAATGTTTTGTTGTACAAGCATATGCAATTTTAAGAAATTTACTCTTTTATCTTTTAAATTTACAAGTAAATTTCATAAACCTACACTTATTTTGACATAACTATTGGAAAACACACATTTTAGTTTGTATTTCACAAAACTACATATATTTTGGTATAACGTTGCAATAAACTATATATTTGTTGATTCCCATTAAATACGACATTATTTGACATGTAGGACCAACCTATAAGTAGCAAAAATATGTGTAATTATGTGAAATGTGTAGTTTTATGTAATTGTTATCCTTAAAAAAGTTTGTTAGTTTATTTCTCTAATACTTTGACGTCTACAACACATGTAGCCATGATTTAATATATGATTGTAAAAAATAATTTTGAGCTGAAAATGATTTTGGAGAAACAAAGAAGAGAAATTCATTGTACATAGTAATTTAGTATATGCTATACACTGATACTGCTCCTTATGTGCACTAGTCTCCAAATCAGATCAGAGTTGCGAGATACGGCATGAGTGTGCATGTTGTAGGGGTGGCCCCCACCTAAGTCCAGCCGGCCCGTTCAAAGGTTGTAAAGCCCAAAATGGGACATGTATAATGACATAGAAGCCCTTGAGAGGGATACTAGGGTGCAAGAACATAATTGTAAAATACTCCTCATGTGAATATATATAAGGATGTCCTGGGCATGGGGAAGACCCCCCAACATTGTTCATCTGTCTTCTATGATTGTAAAAAATAATTTTGAGCTGAAAATAATTTTGAGCTGAAAATGATTTTGGAGAAACAAAGAAGAGAAATTCATTGTAATAGTAATTTAGTATATGCTATACACTGATACTGCTCCTTATGCGCACTAGTCTCCAGATCGGATCAGAGTTGCGAGATATGGCACGAGTGTGTACCATATAAAGAACGAAGTAGATGAATCCCATAGAGAGAATCGTAATAACAGTGATGAAACAATCACGATAAGAGAGAAATATTTAGCGAACAAAGCGGATCGCAAATTCCTTAAACACAACATCAAAAGAGTATAAGGGATTATCGCTCTCTCATAACCCTCTCGAATCTTTTAGAACCATTCGATCCTTACCCTATACAAAAAAACTAGTGCTAAAGAACAACGTAGTGTGGGACCGGAATATATAAATCCGTACTATCTGTGTATAGTGTACTAGTTTATAATCACACTAGTGCACATAATGGTAACATTGATACAATATCATCCATACACAACGATAAATAACTAAATAACGAGTTTTGATAAGAAATAAAGGTTTTGACCTTATGGTCGAGTTTATATTTACTTAGCCACGTAGAGCTTAGACACTAAGGAAACAAACTACAGCAGAACGAAAGAACTCTAGCGGCAACCCATCTCATGCCACTGGGGTGTGAGACCTAGCGATTAGCCTTCTTCGTTGAATTCCTCAAAGAGCAGCGATAACTCCTCTTCTACAACAACTGAGTTGTAATTGTAGCGAGGGTGAGTATATGAAGTACTCAACAAGCTGTGCATATAGAATGCAATGTATAGATATAAGGCTTACTACAAATGAATGGCTAACCTAGCTTGTTTTGTATAAAGCTAAATTGACTTGTAAATACAATAAATAAATTGCAAGCATAACTTGCAATAATAATAACATGTAACAAAAGTAAAATATTATTTCACATAGCCAATCCATTAGATTCACATAGCTTTTCTTTTCTAATTTTGTTTATGAAAATATACCACTCGTGTGAAATCCCCTAGTACGTCCATGACCATGGACGTACTCTATTCGAATAGATTTATTAACACTATGCAAAGGTTATACAATTTTCCCACATGATATGATCAACCAACACTATCAACCAATGACACACTTCTTCAAGCGTGCGACTAAGATGATCATAACAAAACCTTTTGAAAACTTTGCCCTAGTACTGACCTATCCCAATGAGCCTGATCCCCACCACTCAACCCCTAACACAACGTGAAGAGTGGTGAGGGACTCACCTTTGGATTTGAGAATAGAAACCATCCATGATGTGACCCAAAACATGTAATTACACTCTCTAGCCCTTTCCACAGAGCTTAACCTATCTCTTGAGGAGTCAATACTGAAACATGGTAACTTACTGAGCTAGGCCCTACCCATAGAGTATGTGATTGTACGAGAGGACTCAGTTCAATAGCACAAAAGTTAAGTCCTTAAGTGACGAAGACAATACCATCAATTCTTTAACTAAACAAAGGTCATCAACTATCACTTATCATAGTCACACAGTTCTTTCAATCAACTTAGTTTAAATCATTTATCCACTAGTTGATTTTAAAGTGCAACACATGATCAAAGATAACACACAGTGCACACATCTATTCACATAGCAGTTCCATATACCATTAGTCAAGTAATTTGATATTTCATATTGATATTAATGACCCAGCATGACTCAACAAGTCTAAACTAACCTATGTTGGTACTATGATATTGATCAACTATCATAAATCATCCTAGGATGACAATGGATCATAGCATACAGTTGAACAAGGTGGATAAACAACAACTGGGCTTCTTAGCTGCTCCCAGGTAGTTAATTATGGTATCAACATAGCAATGCATAATAACTTAAAATGTGAAATTGTGTTTTGTAAAACTAGGTATATGATCAAGGTAGCCCAACTTGCCTCCAAAAATGTCCTGGTCTTAAGCTTCTTCTTGCCCTCCTCCGAAAGCTCTTGATACGTTGATGTCTACATAGAACAAAAGAAAACACAAATAAATACCAAAATAGAACACAAATAAACTATAAAAAATATTTTAAAATTATTGAAAGATAAGGCTTGATTTAGATGAATTTAGAGAAAAAAACAAGCTCAAACGAAGTTGGTATGAGGAAGAACGGACTCTCAGAAATTTGGTCAGAAGCAAAGGGAGAAAGAAAACAATGACTAATAAGTGGGCTGAGGGAACATTGTGGAATCTTTCTTTTTCTCATATTATCTGGAAATTTATGCATGCAAGTTCTTCAAGTCCAATGAGTGATTAAGCTTGGACATGTGTTACTGGGGTTGCGCTAACTATGCCTAGGACTATCCGACCGACATTGGGACACAGCCCACTACTGACAGTCGATAAGAACGGGATACAATATATTCCCTTATCAGTTCTCTTGTAAGGCATGTACTAACAAGCTATCCCCTCTTCCCATTGTCTCTAGATCCGCTATGCGCCTTCCACAAATGGATCGACTGGGAGATCCACCCGCACGACCAATGAACTCTAGACTACGAGGAATGGGATGCCCAGACAGTATGCGAGAGGATAGTAGAGCGGCTCCACAACAAAGATTGAAGCGAGTGTATCCGGCAGACAGAGGCTCGTGAGGAGTAGCACGAGAGAAAGCATAAACTGGCAGCCAAGACCATGGCCGACGGCAAGGACTACAACATTGAGTTGGACCGCAAGGGCAAATAACCACATTCCATACAGTAGTTCGACACTCTTTGTCCATATGTCCTGTGTATTTCTAATTCCCTAAAGACATATATATACCATCCGGTTCATTAGCCTACGTGCCATGTAACCCCTTGTCGGATGAACGGTCGTGTTATTTTCCTTACGTCATTTATCCGAACTTCTTCTCTGTGTACGAATTCTCTATTGCATCACAATAGCACTTACCTTTGTACTTACAAATTATTGCTACCACAATCATCCTCACAAAAATTTTTAGAAAATTTATCGCACTACAAAAATATACAACGATCGCAAAAATGTTATTGTGAGTCTAACATAATTTGTACCATTTACAATCTACGAAAATTACAAATGCATGAACCGATATTGTTTGCCCCTTTTTTAAAAAAAGAAAGGATAGCTTACAAACAACATTTGCTAAATATTACCTACCTACAACAATTACCATTTACCCCCGCAATTAATTCCATCAGAATAATCAAATAATTATATATTTTTAACAACGACCAATGGTTAGGTGACTAGAGGATTATCGCCCAACCGTTGGGTGATATGTGCCAAAGTCGCCGCACGGTTGGGCGACATGGCCAAGTCGTCCTACCATGTGGCGACAGATGGCCATTTCTGCAAAAAGAGAAAAGGCAGGTATAATTTTGTAATTCTGAATTAAAAAAATGATTATTTACAAAATTGTTGATGGACACTTTGAGGCATGAATCTTTTGTGACGGGATAGCGCGAAGTTCCCTTTGCCAACCGTGCATGATAGGTGGGCTCTTTGCACTTGTGGTCCACGTGTCAGCCATAGCCACTGGACTGTGGGGCACAACACAACATGAGACCCGATGTCTTTAGGGCCCTGCTCCATTTCATCTACACCAACTCCTTGCCCGCCATGCACAATCTCAAATCCAAATTGAAAATCCAGGGAATTTGAATAACACCAAAAGGAAATAAAAAGTTTTAAATTCTTCACAATTCAACATTTCCCAAAATTAGGATGTTACAAATCGGGGTGTTACGAATCCTACCCCCTTAAAATGAATCTTAACCCTAATATTATGATAGTATAGAGAGAAAGGAGGTGAGGCTAAAACTAGGCAATAGTAGGCTCATGAGTCTTGCTTGATGGATTGTCCTTGGAGTAGACAGGCGAGGGAATCTGCACAAAGTGGGCTAAGACTTGGAGAAGAAGGAATGTGGAGAGGAACCTTGTTCTTCTGGGTATGTTGTAGTTGTCTTCACTTCATCGTAGGGTGCTTGTTCTTTCAAGTGCTTGTTGCTCAGCATTGTCGTCTTCAAAACATCAGAGGGTGGGATGGTCGGGTTGTCTACTAGCATTATGACGGTCATAGATTTTCTATTTGATGGATTGGTAGAGGTTGTGCATCATCATGGTATCTCGACACTTCCATGTATTCTGGCTACCCTTATAAATTAAATGGCAACCGATACTAGTTGTCTTTGTAAGCTCCAATCATAACGAGTCTCATGGCTGCTTGGAAACTTGTTCATTGTAACTCGGCTACCTTGGTCAGCAACAGGCCCATGGAGTAATCTTTGTGGTAGTGGTCTTGTCATTTGCAAAGAAAGCATGTGACTTTACTCATCGAGCATTCACCTGGTTGGTGGTCTTCATCGTAGTTAGGGTAGTTTATGGAGCATTGGTCTGCCTGATGTCCTTTTTCTCCACAACGTCTACATGCTACTTGGTTAATAGGGTAGCCTTCTAATTGATTGTGTTCCTTATAGTAGGGACAGTAGGGGACTAGGCATGTGTAGCAATAGTGTCCTGTTTGTCCGCAGGTGAAGCATGTTACTCTTGTAACTTGTTGTTGTAGAGGACACGATTGGATGTCATGTCCAATCTTGCCGCATTCGAAGCATGTAGTTGTTGGCAGAGCTTCTAGGTTGAATAATAGAACTTTGGCAGGCGCAGCTTGATCCTTCTTGGGGCACTCGGGGTTGATACATTCTTCTTCCCAAAGCTGAGGTTGGTGGCAACGGCACCCTTTGCATGTTTTTTTATATTCCTTTGGGGATATTTGTTCACATAATTTCCTATGTTGCCACAAAGAAAATAGTGGAAATATTTGGCCTCCTTGTGTTGCCTCTTCTAAGGGCACTTACAAGTGTAGTGTCTGGTATTTCCGCAATGAAAGCAAGTGGCATACATTTGGGGTCCGCTTAGTGCAGTGGTTTGGTTGTGTTCAATGCGATGACTTCTTCTGGGTAATCCTTGCGGAGTGGGGTTAGGCAAAAGTTTATACGAATGTTAAAGGCTAAGGCGATTAGAAACTATTGGACCCTTTTTCTTACTTCCACCAGGGATAGTCGTCTTGTTCCTAGCCATCATGTCTGCTTGACAAATACTTGCTCAGCTGGTCTATTGTGAGGTGAGGAGAGAATAAAAGAAATTTTAGGGACTCGAGTCTTGGTCCTTGTGTGGGTTAAGATGTCCAAGTCATTGTCTTCTTTGATGATGTCGTCTCATTTGAATATTGAAAGGTTGAGTAGTCTTTACTTGCTCTTGATTGTCTTGGATTTAGTTATTCGTCAATCTGCACCTGTAGATCTGATAGGGTTTCTAGCAAAAAGGGCGAGAGGGAAATAGCATGAGATATGGGAAGAATTGCAGAGATAAGGTAATCTTAACCCATTCAAAATTTTTAAATACTCCACCCAAGAAGCTGGGGTGGAACATAAATCACACAAAAAGTTTTAAAACAAGCTTTTCCCATGATTGTGAAATATAACACCTAAGGGCAAGAAGGCAGCACATAAACTGAAAACTTGTGACAAAGCAATGTCTATCGATGGGGACACACATATGAGTGTGTAGGGTACAGCACACAAGGTCCATATGAGACAAGACTATCTTATCTTCACAAACATCCTTGATGTCTCTAAACTTAAGTTTTTGAAATAGGTGTAAGAAGGAAAAAAAATCCAATTTCCTTCTTAACTCAAAATAAGAGAAAGAAGAACATCCAAAAAGGATTTGATAGTGATACTTCTTGTTTTTGCTACTGTTGTGGTTACAGACCAAACAGAGAGAGAGAGTGTGGTAGTGGAGAGTTAGGTGAGTAATGGCTTCGCCCTTCCCTCATGGCTGATATTGTACTCATATACCCTCTTGGGGAGTGCTTTTACAATAGTACCCTTACATTTGGGTATCCCCCTTGGGGGTATTTATGTCATTATACATGTCCCATTTTGGGCCTTACAGCCTTCTAACATGCCTACTGGGCTTAGGTGGGGGCCACCCCTACAACAGGAGCCTCTCATGGTGAAGGGCTTCACGGGCCGAAGCCATGCCGCCGAGCCCTTTGGCCCCCCTCCGTCCCATCGGCCTGTGACCCTCGATGGACTAGATACACTTTCCTTCGCGCTGATGGTGCGAGAGCCGGCGTGTCTTTCGCTCCCGGAGCTGCGCGGCCTCGAGGTCGAAGATATCAGGCAGGCTGAAGGCCTCAACGGGGCCGAAGTCAGGGCGTGGCATACCTCGCACCCCGGATGTTTGTGGGCGCGAAGTAAAGCTTGAGCGGCTGCCCCGGGCAGCTGAGTTTCGGGAGGTGCTCCGCGTGGTGTAGCGCCAACGCGGAGAGGTGGCTGCGTGGCCTGGGAGTGCGCTTTAATGACGCCCGGAATCGCGTCGACCCTTGTCAGGGGCAGGCTACCGCGGCTGCTCTATCTGCTCTGCGTTGGGTGGGGGCACGCGGCAGGCTGTGATTGGGGCGTCGTGGGATGTCAGTGGTCATACGACTATGGCCGTTCGCCTCGTTCCCAGGGAAAGTGGCCACACGGCAGGAATGCATCGGTGCGTTACGCGCTGATCGCCCACCTACCGCCGCCTGCCGCGGCTGTCAGCGGTTGCACTGCCCGATCGTGGGTAGCCGAACCACTGTAATTCTGCCGTTTGATCTTCTGCTTGCGAGGGAGACAGGGGACTTTATAAGTCGTCACCGTGGGCATGCAAACGCTCCCCTTGGCTGCTTGCTCGCTTGTGCTTGCGCGTTCCTTTCCGTTTTCTTGCGCACCCCGCTGCTGCTTCCGCATCCACTCCTGCTCGTCGCCGTAGTGGGGAGAGAGGAATGGCTGCGCACGACTACCGCCTAGCTGACAGTGGCACTGCCCTTGACGATCCTGCACGCCGTCTTAGCGAGAGCGCCTCGTCGAGCCAGCGCTGCCTGACGCCACCACCGACGGAGTATCGCCTGGTTCTGCGTGACAAAAGGCAAACCAACCATCATTGGGATGCCTTGAAGAAGTCAAAGGGCCGCTGCTCCCGTGTGCTGGGGCGGAGTCGCGTCATGGAGGAGACCCTCCAAATCCTTCTTCGGGAGAAGAAGCTGGAAGACCGTGCCGGGGCTCGTTTGCCTGGGCCTGACGAGACGGAGCCGAACCCGGGAGAATCGGAGGCAATCGTCTTCGTGGCGTTCTTCGATGCCGGGCTCCGAATCCCGTCGACACTCTTTGTGCGTGAAGTGCTGCGAGCCTATGGGTTGGAGTTGGCGCAGCTGACTCCGATCGCGATCGTCCGGTTGGCCATCTTCACTTGGGCGATGCGGACGGAAGGTACCCATCCCAGCGCCGATTTGTTCGCCATCCTGCACGACGCACGGTGCCAACCGAAGAAAATGGAAGGGGAGGCGTACTCGAACGTCGGCGGCGTGGACTGTGTGTTGAGGACGGATTACGCGCACTTGTTCCCCGCGTTGGCTACGCGGGAAAAGTGGGAGTCTGGCTGGACACGGCGGTGGTTCTACCACCTTGTGACGAGCACGAGCGGTCTTCGAAGCCGGGGGGAGCCGATATCATTCAACCGCTGTCCGGATGTGAAGCCTCGATCCGACGACGAACAACAGGCGCGAAGACTTGCTGGCATCGCCCTCCGGTTCAACATGCGTGACCTCGCCGAGGAGTTCACCATGTATGGGATTTCTCCTCTTTCTTGTAACCGGAAGTACGAGCGGTGGGGGCCCGACCGGAAGGACGGCATCCACCCGGGGGTGTCTACGCTCCATAAGGCCTCTGCGCCCTGTAAGTATCACTGCCATAGGCCCCGTACCGCCTGGGTGGTCGCAAACCCTTACGTATGACACTCCGCTTTCGCGTGTAGTGCGCCGGTTAGAAAATGCGGAGCGCGCGGTGGTTGCGTTTCTTGGGCCGTACACGGCGAAGGAGCACAAGGCCCGTGAGTCCGCAACTTCCTTGGCAAAGCAAGGGCGGATTAACCGGGTATGCGAGGTTCTGGGAATTCCCGTTCCGGAACGCCCAGTGCCTGTGGAACCGCCGAGCGACGCGACGGTGGTGGTGCCATCCTCTCGATGCGAGGTCCGATCGGAGACCATTGTCTTCAGCCCGCCGGACGTGCCACCGGTCGAGACTGTGGAGACGGGGGGCGAAACGGGCGCTGAGCTCGAACCGACTGGTTCGGAGAGGCACACTACCCCCGACGAGGCTTTACATGGTGGCGAGGCGGCGGGCCCGAGCCTCATTGTTCCTGAAGATGATGCCTCGTCGCCTCCAGTAGCAACCACGGCCTTGTTGCTGACGACAGCTACCGCGGCTACTAAGGCAACCACGGAAGCGTCGCCTACATCTCCGAGGGCGAAACGCCCTCGGGTGCGGTCACCGCCGCCTTCGAAGGGCCGGTTCAGCGTGGCAGGCCTAGTGACCGAGGTCCTGACACCCAGCGGGGATGTTGCTGAAGCCGAGAGGGTTGTTGCTCCTCAGGCCAGCGAGGTGATCATGACCTAGGTGGAGGCCCGGTGAAGTACCTGTTGGAAATATGCCCTAGAGGCAATCATAGAGATGATGATATTTCGTTGTATCCATGATTTAATAAATGTTCCTTGAATATTGCCTTTGTGTTGATTAACAAGTATGTGACTTGTTTGTGAAACTCTTTACTTATATGGTTATTCTAAAGTTGTCCCTAGTCGGAGTTCATGTGAGGACACACGTGAATAATGGATTAGCACATGTATCGGTTGATGACCATGTTTCACAGGTCATAGACATGGAGATGTCAAACCAATAATGTGGACACATGTTTAGAACATGGGGTTGGACCGACCCAACATGAGACATAACAATTATAGTTATGGTTCTCTCTCTACACAATGTGTACGCCTTGTCCTTAGACCTGAGATTGTCGCATGTACTTGAGATGTGAATCGACCTACTTAGGGGCTATCAAACGCTACTCCGTGGCGGGTAGTTATAAAGGTAGTTTTCGGTTTGTCATGAAGCATGCTACGAGGCATGGTCGGTCAAGATGGGATTTTCCCTCTCTGCTGAGAGAGATATCTCTGGGCCTCGAGTGATCGGATCCAAAATGCATGGCCATGCTACTTAAGGTTAAGAGTTAACCTAGTAAGGGATTCGGATCACAGGATCGAAAAGAGTGGTCAGCTTGGAGCTCGACCAAATATCGTGAGGCAAAGGGATTGGCATGTACATAAAGTTGTGATGATTCGTTCGATATGATCTTTATGTATGTTTAGGAGTTGGCACGTCTTGCTAGAGGCGCTACCAACTATTGACCGAGTAGGTAAACTCGTGTCATGTCTAAACATACGTGAACCCATAGGGTCACACACTTAAGGGTGAAGCCTAATTCGGATTGGATCCGGTTGGGTGGTATTGAGTCCTAATGGGCCTCCATTCGCCAAGCCCA
Source organism: Dendrocalamus sinicus (assembly GCA_036346575.1). Taxonomy (NCBI): domain Eukaryota; kingdom Viridiplantae; phylum Streptophyta; class Magnoliopsida; order Poales; family Poaceae; genus Dendrocalamus; species Dendrocalamus sinicus. The sequence continues at coordinate 12,135,880 of CM070662.1, read as the reverse complement.
TTATAAGAACGTCTATAAAGGAGGGCAAGGGCGCACGGGGTTGGGAGAGATTTTCGTGACCTCCTCAAACCACAGCCGCCACCCTCCCACGCCCGGCGCTCGCGCGGATCTAGTAATCCGGCGTGCGTCGCTTCCTCCCGTGCGTGTGGATACCTTTTGGCGGCGCTGCATCTGTAGCGTTTGGGCGAACCGCAAGAGAGGAGTTATGCGTTGGGCGCCGCGGCGAGGACGAGGAAGTAGTACGACTACTCGCCCCGACGTCTTTGCATCGGCGTGTACGACTACTACTCGCCCGACGTGCTGCATCAATTCCGCACTGCGCGTCTAGTGGTAATTCCGTGATCTATAACTACGTGATCTTGGTTTACGGGCATAATTTTTATTAATTTGCGCTAGCGTAGCCTACCCGTAGTCCTTCGGTGGTATCGAGCCATTCTTTGTCATGTTATAGGTTCGGTGATTTGCATATGGCGATATGTAAGTCATTATGATCGATGTGATCGATTGTATAGTTACGGTAATGGATAGATCTGGTTTCGTGATCATTACGCTAAGGTCGTGCCACAACATACCCCTACGGTCGGTATCACCATCGGGGTGACGGTGACACGTAAAACCGATTGCGAATGCGAAGATCAATATGATTGGTCGAATCGGAACCTAGATTAATAATCGATATTCCGTGATTGTGCTGCTAAGGTCGTACACAACATACCCCTACCGGTCGGTATCACCATCGGGTAGAAGCGGTGACACGTAAAACCGGTTGCGACGCGAAGATCAATGCAAATTGGTCGAATCGGAACAATAGTCGATTTGGGGTAAATATGATTTGCCGATCAAAATCCTAAGTAAAAATTGCATAGATTGGATCTAAGTAAAAATACCGCGAGGGGCGCTGCCCCTTCGAACCCCGCGGGGGGAAACCCCCTCGACCCCCTTATCCGGTAGATTGCGAATCTATGCATAACTTGTTTTTGCAGGATGTATGTGACCAGTATGGCCTAATGTGTATGTGATGCATGTTTGTAATATTTTCATGACCTGCGTGTCGTGGGTTCGGCAACATGGCTGGAGCCATTGTGTTGTCAAAGTATTGTATTAACGGCCTGCGTGCCGACTTGTGATGATTCCTTGTATCCTTGTATTTGATTACTAGCTGTTATGAGTAATAGCTTATATTAGTACTTGGAGGACACATCACTTGGAGGATGGCACACATGAACCATGGAGATGGAGATCATCATGGTGGATGATTCTATGGCGATGGAGATCACCATGAGAAAATGGGCCATCTTGAGTCACAATGTGTGAATGCTATTCCTATTGTTTTACTTCTATGCATGCTTGAATGGTAGAAGTATAGCGATCCTCACATAATGTTAAGTTAAAACATATGCCCTCCCAACTAAACCTGCACCATCCCATGTCTTGTAAATTGATGGTGGGTCTATAAAATTAGGGCACCATCGACTTTCCTTGACTAGATGGGTTTGTATTGGATACATACATGCATAAGGGTTGGTGAACTTAACAAGGTTATCATAAAGGTTATGGGCCTTGGGGCATAAAGGTTGGGCGCGAGGCATAGAGATGTCACCCAACAACAAGAGTCATATAGAGATATGATTAGTAAGGTGTTACTTACGAATTACCTTGTCTCCTAGCGGTGATGCAAAAGCTCACTAGTAGACTAGTTAATTGCGGATCTTGAATCGCTAAGAATCAATAGAGGATATTGATTTTAGTGGGAGTACATTCTATTAAATTTGTTTAATACGGTTTACTCTATCATGGTTTTACTTGTCTTAGTATTTTGCATTTTGGTTGTAGATCAATGGCATCTAACAACCGCGCACACCCTTTTGCTTTGCGATCGATTCTTGAGAAAGAAAAATTAAATGGAACAAACTATTCGGATTGGGTCCGTAACACGAGAATTGTTCTCGTAGGCGGATAAAAGGAAAACGTTCGACACCCCAATCCCGGAAGAGCTCACGACAATGCGGTATTCTTGTTAAAAATGCCTACAAGAAAGCATGTGATGACTCTCTTGAGATTAGTTGTCTTATGCTTGCATGCATGGAACCCGACCTTCAAAAGCGGTTTGAGGATCGGAAGCGTATGATATGATCATGGCGCTTAGGACATGTTCGGACACGTGCCAGACTGAAAGGTTCAATGTCTCTAAGGCTTTTCTCGAATGCAAGTTAATGTAAGGTGCACCGTAGGCCCACATGTGATCAAAATGGTTGGTTCTGATCGGACTTTGGATAAACTTGGTTTTCCAATTAGCCAAGAGTTGGCAAGCGATTTCATTTTAGCGTCTCTACCACCTAGCTATGGACATTTCATTTCGAACTACCATATGCATGGGGTGGAAAAGGGCCTTAATGAGCTTTGTGGGATGCTCAAAACAGCAGAGAGTGACATTAAGAAGTGTGCGGGGCCTAGCCATGTGATGGTCATGCTGAGAACAAGTCTAGCTTCAAGAAAAGGGTAAGCAGTCATGGGCAAAGAATAAGGGCAAGGTTAAAGATATGATCTCAAAACCAACGCCTAAGCCTAATCTTCGACTGGAGCCGAGACAGTATGCTTCTATTGTAAAGAGACGCCACTGGAAGAGAAACGCAAGAAGTACATGGATTCCGAGGAATGCAAGAAGAAGGTGAAGTAAGACTTCCACCCATGGTACACTTGTCATAAATGTTTTAGACATTTTCTTGCTGATTCTCCTATTAACTCTTGGGTATTTGATACCGGATCGTTGCTCACATTTGCAACTCGATGCGAGGGCTAATAAGAAGTAGAGGAGTCGCAAGAGGTGAAGTTGATTTTGCGTCGGAAATAAAGCAAGGGTTGCTGCGTTGACCGTCGGCACCATGCAACTTCAGCTTCCTTCAAGATTTATTATGGAATTGAATAATTGTTATTATGTTCCTAGTATGAGTCGAAACATTTTATCCCCTCATGTTTGATGAGAGATGGTTATTCATTTGCAAGTAAAGACAATGGTTGTTTGATCTCTAAAAATGAAATGTTTGTGGCTTTAGCCCATTGTGAATGGGTTATTTATTTTAAATCTTGATGATGCGCCCATCTTTAACATAAATGCTAAAAGACTTGACCTAATGATTTGAATCCCACCTATGTTTGGCATTGTCGTTTGGGTCACATAAGTGAAAAGCGCATGAAGAAGCTCCATGATGATGGTCTTCTAACCGTTTGATTTTGAATCATACGAGACATGTGAAGCTTGTTTGCTTGGTAAGATGACCAAGTCACCTTTCAAAGGTTCTTTTGAGAGGGCATCGGACTTGTTGGAAATCATACATACCGATGTATGTGGACCAATGAGCACGATCGCTAGAGGTGGATTTCATTACTTCATAACTTTCATCGATGATTTTAGTAGATATGGCTATGTCTACTTAATGAAGCATAAGTCCAAACTTTTGAAAAGTTCAAAGAGTTCCGAATGAGGTTGAAAATCAACGTGCCAAGAAAATTAAAGCTCTACGATCGATCGTGGTGGCGAGTATTTGAGTCATGAATTTAGCAATCATCTCAAGAGTTGCGGAATTGTTCCACAGCTAACACCGCCGGAACGCCTCAAAGAAACGGGTATCCGAGCGCGTAATCGGACCTTGTTGGACATGGTTCGATCGATGATGAGCCATCAGATCTACCATTATCATTTTGGGGTTACGCTCTAGAAACAGCAGCTTTCACACTTAATAGGTACCGTCTAAATCCGTAGTTAAGACACCATATGAGATATGGACCGGAAGAGTCACAATTTGTCTTTTCTACAGATTTGGGGATGTGAGGCGTTTGTCAAGCGACTACAGTCGGACAAGCTCACACCCAAGTCGGATAAATGCATTTTCGTGGGATATCCGAAGGAAACCTTTGGATATTACTTCTACAACCGACTAGAGGGCAAAGTGTTTGTCGCTCAGTGGTGTTTTCCTAGAGAAAGAGTTTCTCAACAGGAGACAAGTGGAAGAACGGTGCAGCTTGAAGAGGTTCAAGATGAACCAATCGGGAAGACTCGACGAATGATGCCCACGTGGCGTAACAAGTTGAGGAACCCATGGCAAAGGAAGCACCACCACCACGAAGGTCGGAAAGGCTCGCAATGCGCGAGATATGTTATTATTAGACAATGATGAGCCTACGACCTATGCGGAAGCAATGATGGACCAGACTCGAGAAATGGCAAAGTGCCATGAGATCCGAGATAGCATCCATGGGAGACAATCAAGTTTGGAACTTGGTTGACCCTTTGATGGTGTTAAAACCATAGAGTGCAAATGGATCTATAAAAAGAAGATTGATATGGATGGAAATGTTCATATCCATAAAGCTCGACTTGTCGCAAAGGTTTTCGGCAAGTTCAAGGAGTTGACTACGATGAGACCTTCTCGCTTTGTAGCGATGCTTAAATCTATACGGATCATTCTAGCTATTGCTGCATATTTCGACTATGAGATATGGCGATGGATGTCAAAACGGCTTTCCTTAATGGAAATTTAACCGAGGACGTGTATATGATACAGCCCGAGGGTTTTGTCGATCCAATCAATGCTAGAAAAGTATGCAAACTTCAAAAATCCATTTATGGATTGAAGCAAGCATCTCGGAGTTGGAACATTCGTTTTGATGAAGTGGTCAAAGGGTTTGGCTTCATCAAAAGCGAAGAAGAATCTTGCGTTTACAAGAAGGCAAGTGGGAGCTCGCTCGTATTTCTAATCTTATATGTAGATGACATATTACTGATTGGAAATGATATTCCTATGCTCGAGTCCGTTAAGACCTCACCAAAAATAGTTTTTCAATGAAGGACTTAGGGAAGCTGCATATATTTTGGGTATTAAGATCTATAGAGATAGATCAAAAGGCTAATAGGATTAAGCCGAGTACTTACATTGACAAAGTGTTGAAACGGTTCAACATGGAGGAGGCAAAGAAAGGGTTCTTGCCAATGTCTCATGGCATAAATCTTGGCAAGACTCGGTGTCCTTCGACAACCGATGAGCGAGATCGCATGAGTAAGATTCCATATGCTTCGCCATTGGATCTATCATGTATGCTATGATATGTACTCGCCAGATGTTTCCTATGCTCTAAGTGTTACGAGCGAGATACCAGTGATCCCGTGAGAGTCATCGGACAGCGGTTAAAAACATCCTCAAGTATTTGAAAAGAACTAAGGATGTGTTCCTAGTCTACGGAGGTGAGGAAGAGCTCGTTGTAAATGGTTACACCGATGCAAGCTTCCAAACCGACAAAGACGATACAAGTCGCAATCGGGTTTTGTGTTCATTTTGAACGGTGGTGCGGTCGGTTGGAAGAGTTCCAAGCAGAGATCGTGTCGACTCTACAACGGAGGTCGAGTACATTGCAGCTTCGAGCAAAAAGGAAGGTGTTTGGATAAGGAAGTTCATATCTGAACTAGGTGTGGTTCCTAGTGCGTGCGATCCTCGGATCTTTATTGTGATAACAAGTGGGGCCATTGCACAAGCCAAGGAGCCAAGGAATCACCAAAAGAACAAACACATATCTGGCGGTTTCATCTCATTCGAGAGATCCTCAATCGAGGAGATTTAAAGATATGCAAAATACACACGGATTTGAATATTTCAGATCCTTTGACGAAGCCTCTCCACACCTAAGCATGAGGCGCACACAAGAGCTATGGGTATTAGATATCTGCTAGATTGACTCTAGTGCAAGTGGGAGATCATTGGAAATATGCCTAGAGGCAATCATAGAGATGATGATATTTCGTTGTATCCATGATTTAATAAATGTTCCTTGAATATTGCCTTTGTGTTGATTAACAAGTATGTGACTTGTTTGTGAAACTCTTTACTTATATGGTTATTCTAAAGTTGTCCCTAGTCGGAGTTCATGTGAGGACACACGTGAATAATGGATTAGCACATGTATCGGTTGATGACCATGTTTCACAGTCATAGACATGGAGATGTCAAACCAATAATGTGGACACATGTTTAGAACATGGGGTTGGACCGACCCAACATGAGACATAACAATTATAGTTATGGTTCTCTCTCTACACAATGTGTACGCCTTGTCCTTAGACCTGAGATTGTCGCATGTACTTGAGATGTGAATCGACCTACTTAGGGGCTATCAAACGCTACTCGTGAATCGGGTAGTTATAAAGGTAGTTTTCGGTTTGTCATGAAGCATGCTACGAGGCATGGTCACTCAAGGTGGGATTTTCCTCTCTCGCCGAGAGAGATATCTCTGGGCCTCGAGTGATCGGATCCAAAATGCATGGCCATGCTACTTAAGGTTAAGAGTTAACCTAGTAAGGGATTCGGATCACGGATCGAGAAAGAGTGGTCAGCTTGGAGCTCGACCAAATATCGTGAGGCAAAGGGATTGGCATGTACATAAAGTTGTGATGGTTCGCTCGATATGATCTTTATGTATGTTTAGGAGTTGGCACGCCTTGCTAGAGGCCGCTACCAACTATTGACCGAGTAGGTAAACTCGTGTCATGTCTAAACATACGTGAACCCATAGGGTCACACACTTAAGGGTGAAGCCTAATTCGGATTGGATCCGGTTGACTGGGTATTGAGTCCTAATGGGCCTCCATTCGCTGAAGCCCATTATAAGGACGCCTATAAAGGAGGGCAAGGGCGCACGTGGTTGGGAGACATTTCGTGACCTCCTCAAACCCCGCCGCCACCCTCCCACGCCTGGCGCCGCGCGATCTAGTAATCCGGCGTGCGTCGCTTCCTCCCGCACGTGTGGATACCTTTTGGCGGCGCTGCATCCGTAGCGCTTTGGACGAACCGCAAGAGAGGAGTTGTACGTTGGGCGCCGCGACGAGGACGCAGGAAGTAGTACGACTACTCGCCCGACGTCTTTGCATCGACGTAGTACGACTACTCGCCTCCGACGTCGTTGCATCAATTCCGCACTGCGCGTCTAGTGGTAATTCCGTGATCTATAACTGCAGTGATCTTGGTTTACGGGCATAATTTTTATTAATTTGCACTAGCGTAGCCTACCCGTAGTCCTTCAGTACCGCGGTAGAGGGTACTGGTGGTAGGTGTGGTTCATTTTCTTCCTGCGACTTCACGAAACTCTCTCCGATTTGCTCGCTTATTCCGTCGACATCAGGTGAGACAAGGTCTCCCAGACGAGGGCAAGAATCAAGCAACGGGGGTGTCCGCGAGGTCTCTGGCCTAATTGAGCAGGGAACTGTGTGCGCCCCAACTGTTGTCAAAGGCGCCGGGGTGGGGGCTCTAGGGCTTGGCGTCTCCGGCTTCGTTCCTCGGTGGGAGACGCTTCGCACCTTGAGCGAGGTGGTGGAGTACGCTAACAGCCACCTAGATCGGCAGGCGTTGCAGTCCTGCGGGGGCGACCTTTTGGCGCTCGCGCTGGGTGCTTCGAAGATGAGGGTAACGATCCGTGCTCACGCTGCATGTCTTTTGCTTATCTGATGGGTAACCCTTGTTCTTGCGCCCGTGTAGACGCTGGCGATCAGCAAAGCCCTCGAGGAGACTCGCGCACGCGAACGGAGGGCACTGGAGGACCAGCTGCGTGTCGCTGACGATGCCAACGCCGCCAAGGACGAGCGCATTCGGGTGCTGATGGCGGAACGTGACGAGGCTATCTCCGACGTGCAGTTGGTAGGCGCGAACGCGAAGAACGTAGTGCTAGCCGCACAACGCACGATGGAGGAGGCTCAGCGCGTCGTGACGGAGGAGCGGACCGCCCTTCTATAGTGAATCTCCGTGCTAGAAGCGGAGAAGGAGCAGCTTACTGCTTCCCTTGCAGAGAAGGCCTTATCCTGGGACAACGCGTCTGCCTCCGCGTGGGGGGCGATGGAGTCTTCGGCGAGGCCCTCGGGGCTTTCGTGCGTGGAGGATGCCACTCATAGCTGTCAAGATCTGATGGAGACGCTTGGGCGAATCGAAGAGGGCTCGAGCCTCGCCCTTCGTGGCGCCAAGGCCTTCGGCACCCACTACGGCTACATGAGTGCTGGCCTTGCCCTTGCCTTGGTGCACGCTGGTGGGTGTGAGCATGTCAACAAGCTGGCGAACCCCCAGCTTGACTTGCCCGCCCAGCCCGGGATGATATCTGATGCGGTTTGCACTACCCAGCCCGCCATCCGAAACTTTCACAATCGAATTTGGAATTACATCAGGGAGGATGCCGTCACGGTTGCTTTGCGGCGGACGCTGCAGGTCGAGGGGGATGTGCTCCGCTAGCTCGAAGAGGTTCCTCGGTGTGGGCGCTCGTCGCGGCGAAGATGGCGCAAACTCGTAGGAATAGTGTCGGGTTTGGGTGCGCAACACGCCGTGTGTATGTCTGCTACTGTAATGCAACTCCTGTCTTATATGAGCTAAGCGACAACTCTCCCGTGCTCTTTTTGTTATGTAATATGCGATGAGCTGGGGTGTCATGTAAGGTGCGGGTCCTCAGGCTTGACTTCGTCCCTCATGCTGATAGTAGCGAGCAGACTTGCGAACGCCTTGCGCCGCGGACCCCGGACTTCGGAAGCAGTCGAAGCAGCTGCGTGAGTGCTCCGTCCCCTACCTTTGAAAGGGGCGGCAGCGGAGCTGGCGCCCAGTCGAAGTAGTAGCGCGAGCGCTCCGTCCCCTACCTTTCGAAGGGGTGGCAGCGGAGCTGGCTCCTAGTCAAAGTAGTCGCGCGAGCGCTCCGTCCCCTACCTTCCGAAGGGGTGGCAGTGGAGCTGGCACCTAGTCGGAGTAGTCGCGCAGCGCCCGTCCCTACCTTCCGAAGGGTGGCAGCGAGCCGCGCCAGTCGAGTAGTCGCACGAGCGCCCATCCCCTACCTTCCGGCGGGTGGCAGCGAGCCGGCGCCTAGTCGGCGAAGTCGCGCGAGCGCTCGCCCCTACCTTCCGAGGGGTGGCGCGGCCGCGCCTAGTCGGCGTAGATGCGCAAGCGCTCCATCCCATACCTTCCGAAGGGGTGGCAGCGGAGCTAGCGCCTAGTCGGAGTAGTCGCGCGAGCGCTCCGTCCCCTACCTTCCGAAGGGGTGGCAGCGGAGCTGGCGCCATGTTGGAGTAGTCGCACGAGCGCTCCGTCCCCTACCTTCCGGAGGGGTGGCAGCGAGCCGGCGCCTGTCGGCGTAGACGCGCGCGCGCCCGCCCCTACCTTCCGGCGGGTGGCAGCGAGCCGCTCCTAGTCGGCAGACGCGCGAGCGCTCCGTCCCCAACCTTTCGAAGGGGTGGCAGCGGAGCTGGCGCCTAGTCAAATTAGTCGCGCGAGCGCTCCGTCCCCTACCTTCCGAAGGGGTGGCAGCGGAGCTGGCGCCTAGTCGGAGTAGTCACGCGAGCGCTACTGGGGGTTACATGCGTGGGAACTTCGACCACGTCTTATTTATACTCCGGGGAGTACGCCACCGAGGGTAAGCTACCTTGGCCTACCTTGGCAGCGCTTCTTATGAGACTTAGACCGGTATCTTTTCTTGTAGCGATACTTATCCCGGAGGACAGGCAGCCTTTGGGATACGGGGGCCTCGATGCTGGCGGCGTGGCCACCGCGCGCCCAAGCCCAGCAGACTTCGTTCCTCCATCGGAGGCGCTGAGGGCGTGACGTGGGATTGCGGATGACGCGGCCGCTAGCATTTGCCAGCAAACGTTGCTGACCTACGGGACGGGGTGTCTTGGGGACGCACTAGAGGTATCGGGAGTGAGGGTAAGTACCTGACCTTAGGACCACTTATGGGCGCATGAAAGCTTGCTGACCCCCTTTGTCACGCAGACCCTCGTGCTGGCCCAGGTGCTGCAAACGGTTTACATCCGTGAAGAAAGGGCGCTATAGATTAAGCTGCAGACCGCCGAAGCGGCGCTGCGCGAAGCTGCGAGGGCGCGGTCTGCCTAAGATGGCCGTATCCGCCGCTTGGAAGCTGAATGCGCGTGTCTGAAGTCGCACGCCGAGAAATTGGTCGCCGCGGCCCAAGCGTCAGTCGCAGAGGCAGCACGGCAGGAAACTGCAGCGGAGCGAGATGGCTTACTGCAACAAGTCGCTGTGTTGGAGAGGGAGAACAGCGAGCTTGCCACCTCTCTAGCGGAGCGGGATCGAGCCTTGGGCGACGCTTCGGTAGCTGCTTGGGACACTATGTTGGCCCTGGAAGACACCCTTAAGGGGCTTATCGCGGCGCGCGCGCGCGCCTTCGCCCGAGGACCGCCGCGCGGTCGCTTCGGTGGATCAGAGACACGGCCGACATTGCATGCGGTGCCACGATGACCTTTGGCAACCACTGCGCCTACATGGCGTCATGTCTGATATGCGCGCTCCTGCGACTCTGCGGTTGTGAACATGTTGCCGGGATAGCCGATCCTCGACTGGAGATGCCCGCCGGAGGCGGGGTAATGTCCGGTGCCGTGCGCGCCATTCGCCGCGCCACGAAGTTCTTCCATGAGCGGATATGGGAGTACTATGGGGAGGCCACAGCCATAGTCGAGCTGTGGAATAACTTACACGGCGAGGGAAACCTTGGCCAGTTTCTGGACGAGGTCCCGCGGCGTGACGAGGATGGCGCTGCGGCCCCGGAGGACGCTGCGAACCCACAGGTGTGACGGCAGGTTGTCGCGTGTTGGCGTGCGTTGTAACCGATGCTGTTTCATTTTTGAATAAAGTACAAAGTTGCTTCGCCGCTGTTCTGATTTTTGCCCCCTAGTTCCGAGTAGCTACACAGCCGGGGCCGGCTGCTAATTTCTGACCTTGCGACCCGACGACGTCTTCGGCGCTGGCGAAGGGCCGAGGAAGCGTTGGATTTTTGGGCAGGTTGGGTGTCTTCGAGCGAAGCCTTGGCACGGACGCGCGTTAAGGATGAGTCTGCCGAGTATCGGCCTCGTGCGCCGGAGGTGTTTATACGCCTTTGTAATTCGCCTTTGTAAGCGTCCATAATGAATGCAAAGAATAATCTTGGTTGGAACTTGCGAAGTGCGTCTCCGCCCCTCCGGCTACGCTGTCCCATGGTGAACTCAGAAGGTTACTGCATTCGCCCGTACACGATGGTTTGCGCCTCGGGAGGGTAGGGTGGTCGAGGTGGACGCGTAGTTGAAGTAACCACACAAGCGCTTCGTCCCTTACGTCTTCGAAGTGGGGACAGCAGAGCTAGCGCCTTAGTCGAAGTAGACGCGTGAGCGCTCCGTCCCTTACCCTTCGAATTGGTGGCGGCGGAGCTGGCACCCTAGTCGAAGTAGGCACGCGAGGGCTTCGTCCCCTCCCCTTCGAATTGGTGGCGGCGGAGCTGGCACCCTAGTCGAAGTAGGCGCGTGAGCGCTCCGTCTCCTACCCTTCAAAGTGGTGGCAGCGGGGCTGGCGCCCTAGTCGAAGTAGGCGCGCGAGGGCTTCGTCCCCTACCCTTCGAATTGGTGGCGGCAGAGCTGGCGCCCTAGTCGAAGTAGGCGCGCGAGGGCTTCGTCCCCTACCCTTCGAATTGGTGGCAGCGGAGCTGGCGCCCTAGTCGAGGTAGACGCGCGAGCGGTCCGTCCCCTACCCTTCGAAGTGGTGGCAGCGGAGCTGGCGCCTTAGTCGAGGTAGACGCGCGAGCACTCTGTCCCCTACCCTTCGAAGTGGTGGCAGCAAAGCTGGCGCCCTAGTCAAAGTAGGCGCGCGAGGGCTTCGTCCCCTACCCTTCGAATTAGTGGCGGTGGAGCTGGCGCCCTAGTCGAGGTAGACGCGCGAGCGCCCGCCCCTACCGCCGGTGGTGGCAGCGAGCTGGTGCCTTAGTTGAGGTAGACGCGCGAGCGCTCCGTCCCCTACCCTTCGAAGTGGTGGCAGCGGAGCTGGCGTCCTAGTTCGACGTAGATGCCCGAGCGCTCCGTCCCCTACCTTTCGAAGTGGTGGCAGCGGAGCTGGCGCCCTAGTCGGGGTAGACGCGCGAGCGCTCCGTCCCCTATCCTTCGAAGTGGTGAAGGCGGAGCTGGCGCCCTAGTCGAGGTAGACGCGCGAGCGCTTCGTGGAAGCCAGCCTCTAGTGCGTCTTATTGGGACGCACGGCGTAGAAATCCTAGACCACGCGCTGTTCATACTCCACGAGGCGTGCGTGAAGGGTACCTACGCATGTGCGGGAGCCTTCGCGCCTTGGTTATATGCCGTGGAGTGCGTGGGGCGATCAACCATGCCTTATCTATACTCTGTAGAGTGCGTATAGAGATAGCCCATGCATGCGCGGGAACACCCGCGTCTTGTTTATACTCCGTGGAGTGCGTGGGACAATCAACCACACCTTGTTTATACTCAGTAGAGTACACATAGGGATAACCTCATGCGTGCGCGGGAGCATCCGCATCTTGTTTATACTCAGTAGAGTGCGCAGGGACAACATCCGTGTCTTGTTGCGTGTAGAGGCGGACCTCGACGCTACGTCTTATTTATACTCCGTGGAGTGTGTGCGGAGGCGGACCTCAACGCTATGTCTTGTTTAGAGTCTGTGGACTGCGCGCGGAGGCGAGCCTCCACGCGTTGCGGGCGGTGAAGTTGCGTGCGGAGGCGGACCTCGACGCTACGTCTTATTTATACTCCGTGGAGTGCGTGCGGAGGCGAACCTCGATGCTATGTCTTGTTTAGAGTCCGTGGACTGCGCGCGGAGGCGAGCCTCCGCGCGTTGCGGGCGGTGAAGTTGCGTGTGGAGGTGGACCTCGACTCTACATCTTATTTATACTCCGTGGAGTGCGTGCGGAGGTGGACCTCGACGCTACAGCTTGTTTAGAGTCCGTGGACTGTGCGCGGAGGCGAGCCTCCGCGCGTTGCGGGTGGTGAAGTTGCGTGCGAAGGCGGACCTCGACGCTACGTCTTATTTATACTCTGTGGAGTGCACGCGGAGGCGGACCTCGACGCTACGTCTTGTTTAGAGTCCGTGGACTGCGCGTGGAGGCGAGCTTCCGCGTGTTGCGAGCGGTGAAGGTACGTGCCGAGGCGGACCTCGACGCTACGTCTTATTTATACTCCGTGGAGTGCACGCACGGACGCGTGTCTTTGTTTATACTCATGCCCGTGTTTTTCACAGAGAGTGAGCGCACGAACGCGTGTCTTTGTTTATACTCATGCCCGTGTTTTTCACGGAGAGTGCGCGCGCGGACACGTGTCTTTGTTTATACTCATGCCCGTGTTTTTCACGAAGAGTGCGCGCGCGGATGCGTCTCTTTGTTTATACTCATGCCCGTGTTTTTCACAGAGAGTGCACGTGTGGACGCGTGTCTTTGTTTATGCTCATGCCCGTGTTTTTCACAGAGAGTGCGCATGCGAATGCGTGTCTTTATTGCGGGAAACAAGAAAACTTGTGCAAACGGTGAACTTTATTAAATTCCCATTTGCGCGAGTGAGCGGTTACAAAAAGGGGGGATATCGAACACTGACTGCTTAAGGGCGGGGGCGGCCGCTGACGAGCCTCTACTGCTGGGACAACTCGTGCACGGGGAGTGCGGGACACTCTCCGGGGTCGCCCGGGGTCTCCGCATCTGCACGCCCGGCCTAGGTGCCTTGGCGAGCCTAGCAGCATGGACCCCTGGCGCCAAGCTCTATGCGCCGAGCCATGTCCTGGTCGCCATGGATGATGATGATAGCCCACGGTCCGGGAAGCTTCATACATAGGAAGCCGTGGTGCGGAACTGCCCCGAGAGAGTTTAGGAGCGGCCGCCCCAATATGGCGTTGTAGGGGTATGCAATGTCGACAACGTCAAAGATGGCGTCCTCACTCCTCACATTGTCGTTTTGGCCGAAGGAGACTTGGAGGCATATCTGGCCCAAAGCCCGCAAAGGTTGCCCTCCAAAGCCTTGCAACGGGATGCCTGAAGGGCCCAACCGACTCGAGGATCCCCATCCGTCGAAGGCGCAGATGAATGTGATGTTCGCGGAGCTTCCTCCATCGACCAGGACGCGCCTGACCTCGCATCCTGCTATGAGGACCCGGACGACCAGGGGATCTTGGTGGGGGACTCCACGCCTTCCGCATCAGCGGGCGTGAATGTGATTTCGTGTTGTGCCCACTCCGGCGGCGCCTGCGCTGGGTATGCCGCGACGTGATGCAGCCTCCTCGCGTAGGCCTTCCGTTGTCACGCCGAGGCGAACTCCAACGAGGAGCCTTCGGAAATGACATTTATGACCCTGCGCTGGGCTCCTTCTGGGGCTTGCAACTGTAGGAGGCCCTCCCGAGGTTGCTGCACGTGGGCCTGAATTCGCAGGAGGCCTTCCTGGGGCTGCATTCATTGGTCTTGGGGGTGTTGGACGTGGGCCACAACAGGCGCGCGTGCCTCCGGGTTTTTGTCCCTGGTGACGCTTTGCTGGAGCGCTGCGATAGTGGCGCAAGCACGCGTGTCATGGTTGCCTTGGCCGTGGACTTCGCACCACTGCCCGTGGTGCTGGTCGTTCTACTCTTCGCGGGTTCTGTCGTCGTGACCCCACCCACGCCCCTGTCCCCGGCCATGGCGCCCTCTGCCTGCGCGACCTGCAGAGATGTTATCTTCGGAGCCGCCCTCGATGTCAAAGACGTAACGAGGTTTCCTAGACTTGCGTTGGTCGTGCTTGGGCCTATCGCCTGACGAGTCTTTGTGCTGGGCATCTCTGCGTTCGGAGGCGCCCTTCGACTGCTCCTGCTTGCATTTGCCTTTCGAGGAGTCCTGCTTCGGCGAGCCCTCGTTCTTGGCCGAGCCTTCCGCCTGGTTGGTGTCGGAGTCATTGCCGTGTCGCCGTCATGCATCCTCTTCCGCTCTGGCATACTCTTCCATCTTGTCGAAGAGCTTCGCGACCGTCTTAATGGGCTTGCGCGCGTTGTACTCGGCCATCGGTCCTGGGCGGAGGCCTTGTATTGCTGCGTTGATGACGGTTGTTTCGTTGACATCCTTGACCTGGCAACATACTTTCGTGAAGCGTTTGAAGTAATCCCGAAGCCTCTCCTTAGGTTTTTGCTTGACTGCGAAGAGCTGGTCCGCATCGACACGCTCGACGTAGTTTCCCTGGAAATTGTTGTAGAGTCGATCGCGGATCTGTTCCCACGCGTAGATGGACTGTGGCTCGATGGTGAAGAACCAAGACAGCGCCACCCCTTGTAACGCGAGGGGGAGTCCTTTTTGTTAGTGATATGCCCTAGAGGCAACATGGAGATGTTATATATATCACATACTATGTTTATGATGCATTACTTTGTTCCTTGAAATAGACATTATCATTATTGATCAATGAGTATGTGACTTATTCATGAGACTCTTAATGCTAAAATGTTGCTATTTCTAAATGATCCCTGATCATATATCATATGAGGAACAAATATGATTCAAAGATCAGCATATGTATTGATTGATGATCATGTCTCATGGATCATGGTATGGTGATACCAAATCAATAATATGGACATGTGTTAGTGAACATATGTTGGATAGACCCACCATGAGACAACGCAGAGATTCCATGTGTCATCGGTTGGTCTCAAGTAGTGTTTATGTAGAATCCTTAGACTTGAGATCATCATGGTTCCCAACATGCGTAGTAGCCTATTTTGGGACTACTAACCACTACTCCGAAGGCGGGTAGTCATAAAAGTAGTCTTCGGGTTTGCTATGAAACATGTAGTGGGATGTGAATGATAAAGATAGAATTTGCCCTCCTTATGGGAGAGATATCTCAGGCCCTCGATGTAATGGATTATGAAAGTGCATGGCCATGCCAAGGTGATTGAGGAGTCAATCACGAGTTTATAATCCATCACGGAATCGAGAGAGTGATTGAGCTATTAAAAGGATGACACATGTCTCGCCTTGAGCTTAATCTATATCGTGAGGCAAAGTGATTCGTACATGAGAACATTACAGGTTCAGACGATATGATCTTTACGTATACTTTGGGGTTAATATGTCTTGCTAGAGGCTGCTATTAACAGGGTGACCGAAAGGCATTTACGGTCGCGACCAAGTATACGTGAACTCGCAGGTCGCACACTTAACGGGTTGGAACACTAATTCGAATGTGATTCGGATGTGGGCTTAATTCGGATAGAGATCCGGATAGACTCCTATTGGGCCTCGGTCCGCGAGGCCCAAGTGAGGAGGTCTATATATATGGAGGTGGGGGCTGAGGGATGTACACATGCTTCGCTCCTCCCGAGCAAAACCCTAGCCGCCACCTCCCGAGCCAAACCCTAGCCGCTCGCGAGTCTTTGCCGGTACACTCGCGATCGGCGTTCCACCCGGACATGTGGATACCGGTGGAGGCGCTGCTCGTTGCGGCGTTGATCGGCATCAACAATCTACAGATTGGATCTGCTCGTGGTGTGGTTGATCGCGTGGAGGAGACGATCTGTTCGGGACGATTGGCTACTTCCACTACTACCTCGACGCGCGTGGTTGGATCGGCTTCTCCAACTCTTCTTCCGCTGCGCTGCGCGTCTAGTGGTAACGATCTATGATCCCTCCTTAGCATGATGTCCTGGTGTGCGCGGTAGAAATTTTTTATTTTCTGCTATCGTAGCCTACGCGCTTTCCTTCACTTTTGACTTCGTGGTATCGTCTCCGCCAGCGGCTTCGATAGCGGTCTCGTACACGCGCATGAATTCTCGCGGGTCGGTGTCACCCTTGTACGCCTCGATGACGCTCGGGAACTTGAAGTCCTCAGGCCAGGCCGCCTGCTGCAGGCCCGCGGAGAGCGGGGACTCCGGGTCTACGCGCCGTAGTGGGACGCGACTAGACGTAAGAGCATTGCGGCTATCCGCCCTCTCCAGAGTGGGCTCGGACGCAACCACCGGCGGGGCGTGCTGGCTCCGAGCCTCTTGTATGTCTCGCACGCCCCGCGGAGGTCTGACAGCTCCCACTGGAACGCGTTGAGGATCGCCAGTAGGGTGGTCTCCACCGTGGACGTGGTTGGGGCCGTCGGTACGCTCGGCGGCGCGACCGGGACGGCGGCGACCACGACCTGCGCGCCCGAGCTACCTGCAGCTGCCGTGGAGGACCACGAGCCGTGACGGCTCGCGTCGTCGCCGGGACCGCTCACCGCTCCTGCGCCGGGTGGGAAAGTGGACGCGCCTGCGTTGCCATCGCCGGGGTTGGTCGTCGGGGCGGTGGTGGCGGGGTCTGGCAGCGCGGCGATGGTGGCGGGGTCGAGCGTTGTGTCGCTGGTGGCGGGATTGTTCGTCGCGACGGTGGCGGGATTGTTCGTCGCGACGGTGGCGGGGTTGGGCGTCGCGTCGCTGGTGGCAGGATTGGCTGTCGCGGCGGTGGCGGGGTTGGGCGTCGCGTCGTGAACGCCGGTGCTCACAGTCGTCACAACCGCACTGCCACCCGTACCTGCAGCTGCTAAAGCCGAAGCCCTGGTATTGACGCGAGATTTCGCCGCTTCTGCCTTCTTCTTCTTCGCCGCCGATGGTGAAGCTTTCTTTGGTGCCATCCTCCTTCGGATCTGGAGGCTTGCTCTTGTCCTCCCCACGGACGGCGCCAATTGTTGTGGTTACAGACCAAACAGAGAGAGAGTGTGGTAGTGGAGAGTTGGGTGAGTAATGGCTTGGGGTTTCTCCCCATGGCCTGTGCTATATATATGTCCACATGGGGAGTGTTTTTACAATAATGCCCTTACATCTGTACATCCCCTTCAGGTGCACTTTCGTCATTACACATGTCCCATCTTGGGCCTTATAACCTCCTGACAGGCCTGCTTAGGTGGGGGCCACCCCTACAACACTCACAAAGTGTAACACATGCACAATTGAGTGAAGAGCCTCACACTAGCTCAAGAGAATAGAAATGGGTCAAACAACTTTATCTCCAACTATCCAAAATGGGGTATTTATACCCCACACAAGAAAACTAGCAGTTGGAGCCAAATCCTTGAAAAATCAAGGCGAGCAGAAATACCACAGTTCAGTGGTTGGTACTTTCGCATCTATTCTAACACAACAATAATGGCTATTTCAGAGCTTCTGAACTAGCTGTTGGAAAGTCGAGTGGAACTACTGCCATTGAAATCCTAGTAGTTCAGAAGTTCCACTCCACACATGCGGAACTACCAATTTCGTGGGAATGAGACGACCACCACACAGGTGTCTCTATGGAAAAAATCTACCGCATCAAAATCTGAAGCTTATGAAGTCCGGTAGTACCACGCAACACACGCCGGTACTTCCGCCTTCCGGTAGTACCGCTCACACAGAGCCGGTACTTCTGGCGGCAGGACGAGCCGCTCACATATAGCGATCAGACCGCTCGTATCTGGTAGTACCGCATAACACACACCAGTACTTTCGATAACTAGTAGTATCGTTCACACAGAGCCGATACTTCTAACCTTCGGTAGTTCTGCTACACACACAGCAGTACTTCCGACTTTCTTGAAAAGTGTAGATATTTCAACATATTTTGCAAAACGCATTTGCAAACTGTCGTATCATTCACACAAGGATCAAACATGATTCCCAACAAGATGCAAAACACATTTGCATACTTTTGAAATCATGACACAAGGAATTTGTACGTGGACTCTTCACATTTGCAAACCTAAGTCGCATGCTTCAAGGATTAAACATGATTTCTAACAAGTTGCAAAATATGTTTGCACACTTTTAGAATCATGACACAAGGATTGAATATGAGCTACAACCATTTGCAAAACACATTTGCAAATATAAGCCTCATATCACAAAGAATGGAAACATGGATTTTAAGTACTTGCAAAACACATTTGCAATGCATAGTCCCCATGTTACAAGGATTCACACATGAGCTTTAACTTATTTGCAAAACACATTCGCAAATACAAGCCTCATGTCACAAAGAATGGAAACATAGACTTTAACTATTTGCAAAACACATTCGCAATGCATAGTCCCATGTTACAATGATTCACACATGAGTTTTAACTATTTGCAAAACACATTCACAAATACAAGCCTCATGTCACAAAGAATGGAAACATGGACTTTAAGTACTTGTAAAACATATTTGCAATGCATAGTTCCATGTTACAAGGATTCACACATGAGTTTCAACCATTTGCAAAACACATTCGTAAATATAAACCTCATGCCAAGATGAGCTATAAGAGGTGAGGTTGAGCTAACAACATATGATGAGACTCAAGCTACTAAACATGACCCCTCTTAATAGTACAACAACCTATACTAGCAATCCGATCTTCCAACCAAACACCAAGACTGGTAAAAGACTAGTAACATATCCTTAGCCCTAGCTAGTCATACCTTTGCCTTGAGCATCCTTTTGAAACTTGATGACGCACATCATTACTTCAAGTCCGAGTCATCGTCCTGGCATCCATCGACACATGATGCATCCATTTCTTGAACTCCATCAACACATGATGGGTTTTCACTTGATGATCAACACATGATCATCTTCTCTTGGACATGCATCAACTCATGATGCATCTTCTTCTTAAATGCCTTCAAAACATGAAGCCATCTTCCATCTAGACTTGATGATCTTCAAACACATGAAGTTATCCCAAGTCATCCTTATTTGTGGCACCTAACCTATTCATCCAATTTATGAAAAATGTTAGTCCACAAATTAATTGCTATCAATTACCAAGCTTCACCATTAACACATAATGGAGGGACTAGATTCTACAATCTTCCCTTTTTAGTAATTCATGACAATCCCAACAAATATGAGATAAAGATTGTATTTACGAGTATACAATATGTACACAACACTTGTATACTCTAAGATAAGCTTTAAGCAAAGCTTAATTATCCGATTGTCAATAATCACCCAACCATTAACACATAATGGAGAAGTTAGATGACAACCTGATTGCAAATGGGCATATATAAACTACACAAGCTATATATACTCAAAGAATGTGTTTCAAAGTAAGGATCCTAAATATGCATATTAAAGGAAACAAGGATCAATAGTTATGAAACCTCAAAATATAGAGTGAACTCCCCTTAAATGTGTGCATACAAGTATGTATAATGAAGACATATGCACATATTCATTTTAGACTAATTGTGGAGTTCAATTTATATTTTGGATCCAAGGAATGCACTAATAATATATGAGAATGTGATTTCGAATGTATACTTCTTATGATTTTCATATTTTTATCCAAATGAGACTAAGCAATAATATACTCAAACAAGCATGTTAGTCTCACATATAGATTTGTCATTCAGTCATATATTTGGATGTGAGAAATGCAATAAGTTTATAAGAAAGAAATCAAATACATACCTCAATAATTTCACCTTTTCATTCATGTGAGACTAAGTAATATCATAATCAATAAATAAGATTAGTCTCATAAATACATTTATCATTATCATCAAAATCTCATAATAGTGTTTGTCATTATCACCAAAACCAACTTAAATGGAGCTTGATCTTTTAATCTCCTCCAACTTAAATAGAGCTTAATCTTTCAAAGGGATGTTTCGATAATGGACCCTTGACTTCGAGTTGGTATACTTAGTATTATATGGTCAGTGATGCCAAATGTGGTCATGGACTCTCAGTTGACACCATTGGAGAGAAGTGGTGTTTTTTTAAAGGTAACGAGGAAATGGAGGGCAGCAGTACCTTGCCCCCGTTTAGCACTTTAGTTCTAAAGATTGTTCCGGCTTATACCACCTTCACAAATTCCAAAATAATAGAAAGTTACCATGTTGTGTTTGCCGGTGTAAAAGATGCCTAATATTTAGCTGCAGTGCTGTCAAGTTGTCGACTAATCAGCGACTAATCCACGACTAGTCATCAAGTCGCTACATGGCAGACGATTAGGGAGGCCGACTCGACTGGAGCGACTAGTCGGGCGACCGGACGACTAGTTGGCCATGTTGAGCCATCCGACTAGGAGGCCCATTAATTCAGTTTCAGTTCGAGGCCCACTAGGAGAGGCTGGGCCCGAGAGTTAATAGCAATGAGTGAAGAATGGAGGCACAGGCCGCCCAAGGGAACGGAGTAACCCTAGATCATCATCCTCTCGAGTCTCATCCTGTGTGTCTACGACCTCGAGGAGGCCCGCAAGTTTTGCTCTAAGCATAGCCTCGTCACCTCCACTGCTTTCGCTGCCTCCCTCCCTCCCGACCACCACTTCGGGGTCCCGTCAGAGCGGCTTCACTCGTTGGTGGCAGTCTTCGAGGGCTGCAGGGATGGGTCGGAGCTAGGGCTTGGGGCGGGCGATGGGAAGGAGGATGAGGGGAGAAAGTTGGAGATAAGGGAGAAGGAGGCACCCGGCCTAGGGAGGTCACGCTGTAGGAGTGGATTGGCCATCCGACGCGATTGAGTGCTATGCGTCGCCGTCACCGCATTGCTCGAAGGTGATTGTTTTATGCTTTTCTCTTCCATTTGCTTTGAGCATTGCATAGTTTGGATGTTCATACTTGCATCCTGAAGACTTGAACCAACCCTAACGTGCTCCTTCCTTGCTCATATGCAGCTGCTTCTGTTTGATTCTTTTATTTTGCAAGAATTTTGGTTGGGGTTTTTCTGGAGAGGTGTTGATTTGTCTGAGGGAAGGGATGGGGAAGCAACTAGCACAACTAGCAGCAAGTAGTAACCTGACTCTGGGGACTAGTCGGTTGACTAGTCGCCCAAGTCGCCCCCTTGATGACTCGACTCGACTTTACGACTTACTAACCTTGTTTGGCTGCTATTCCGATTTACTCCTTGTAACTGTTAATGCAGTAATACAGAATCCCCTAATTACATAGATTGTCACAACAACAGTAAAGCAAGTGCACATATATTGTCGACTTGCCATTCATTAATCCAGAGTTCCAGACATGGGGCAATAAAACCAAGTTTGGCCTTTGGAGTCAATCTCGGTATGATGTTTAATTGAAATGTAACTGTTTATCAAGTGACCAAATAAATCCTGTAAATTTAATCCTGAACATTTCCAGGCGCAGTATAAATTTGCTACGAACATGAGTATCATAAAAATTCTAACTAATGCGAGGGTTGCAGTGGGTGATCAATCAAAAACATTCATTCCTCAAAATGTTGTATCTGTGATTGACAGACGTATAAGAAGTTTCCTAAAATAGGAATCCTAAAAGGTAAAAAAAATTTAATATGCAGATATTTTCACCGCGTACGGGCCTCCAATAATTAAGTGCCAGAATGTACACTATGTGTTATCTCTTGATTTTGAAGGTAACGAAATTTAACACTATGTAGCATCAAAGTAGTTGCTATTTATCCTGTCATGTTCCCTCAACAACATGCTAATGCTATGTGACGTTTCATCACATTAGATGAGACCATGACAGTTCCAGATATTGATGTTAGACTATATGTGCGTCCAATAGTTTGACAAAATGTGCACATAATTTAAGAAACTAAGCTTACCACCCATTTCTAATTGGCCTGATAGGAAATTAAACTGGCAAGCTATTCATATAATTCTAAGAACTAAATGTGACGACCCGCTTTATTACCATGGGGTAATAAGGCTAGTCAACGGATTATTATTCGTTTTAGCCGATAGAACATCGCTCTAACAAATAATAAGCCTATCAGGGTGTTGCAGCAAAACAATAATTAGAGACACAACACGATATTACAAGAATATTGCCACGCAGGGCTACAGTTTATTACAATGCCTGAAAGGCTTGAATAATACAAACTTAGAACAGCAAATATTCTAACTACTTTCTATTTAAAAACAACTCCACACGGAGTGTCCACCTTATACCCACTGTACTCTGAGTCCACGGTATTCCATCCAGGTAGCTTCCCCCTATCTTAGCCATTCTCTGAATTGACACTCCTAAGAAAGGAGGATAATAGCAAGGGTGAGTATAGAAGTACTCAGCAAGCCTTATTAGCAAAAATGCACAGAATGCTCATCATTTACACTTGTAGGAATATTGATTCCTCTTGTCAATCTCATGCTCATTCTTAACACTCTTTTTCATCCTCATTTTCCTTTCCATGGCTTATATAAAATAAAGGTTGTTGGTTTTGAAAGAATTCCAATTTATTAATTTATAAAACTACTGAACATACGCATGAACAGCAAAAACCCCCCATAAGTTTCCGTAATTCTCCTTTCCCGGAGACGGGCATGAATTCATGATTTGGATAGCATTGCGCAAGCTTGTATCACTTTACCCATCACCACTCTGACCCTGTTGGCTTCCCAGAACTCCGCAATTCCTTAGATGCGCGCCGGATCGTAGTACGAGACGCTTGCATCTATCTCAGTAATTATATCTCCACCCGGTTACTCACAAGCGGTAGCCTGGAGCGGTGTACCACCCTCACGCAGACCCACCGAAAGCGACATTAACCATTGGCTTGGGTGGTTTCTGACCCTCGCCCCAACACCCAACTGCGTAATATATCGCCTTCGCGTACCCCACTGCTGGTCACGTCCAGACTCGGGTTCTTGCGATCCGCCTCCCCCACCTCTGGCCTATGTACCAATTTGGGTTTCGCGCGGCTATGGATCCCCCACTCCAGTGCTGGTCCAGCTCTTGTGGGTTCCTCCCCTAATTAATACTTACCCATGTGAAGAATATAATACTTTGATAGAGCTATTAATCTGTCCGTCATTGAACGAAATGTTGATTGATGCGGTTTGTTACGGTCTATTCACACAGATGAAGCTGGTGATTCCCTTATATTCTATTCTTATGTAGAGGTCCCACACCTGCCCACTTGTCGTCTACCCTGGCAACCTCTGCCCACCTTCTTATTGAACTTAAATGGCCAACTGCTCCATCAGTTGCCTTCTATTTCATTTCTCATGTCTCTTATCTCAATTGTTCGATTTCAATATTTATTATTCCTTTCATGCAGAGTGATGCTAGATTAATACCAAAATACTTGGTTTACGAAATATACTTAGAAGCTTTGATCAAAGGAATGCTTGCCTGAAATTTAACCATATACTTGGATTCACGTGGGATCAGATGAAGCCATCCCCGTAGCTTCGATTGTCGCCTGCAATTAAATACGTCGACTACGACTTAATTTATGACATTATAATAAAATATAAGGTGTCGACGTGCTTGTGCTCCTAAGATAAGCTTCATTCCATTTAACACGATTGCGATAGCCCTAGTTATCTCATATTTTATACGTTATGTAACATCCCAAAATTTGCTTTCTGGAAAAATTTAATTTCAAATAAGTTATTTTAAAGTATTTGTATTTTATTTGGCTTTTATTTGATTTTCTGGATTTTCTGGAGTTTAAAACCTATTTTTAAAATTTAAAAAGTATTTTAAAGTATGAAAATTAATTATCAACAGTAGTTGGAAATAATTTTATTAAGTCCAAAATATCTCCAGAAGCTTCTGTGAATTTTTCTGGAATTTTTGGAGGTATTTTCATATTTTTCTGAGGCCTAAATAATTTCCTAGCCTTTTCTAAAAATAAAAATCAAATTCTAAAAATTAAAATCCAACTCCCCTCCCTCCAGCCGACGCATGGACGGCCCGGATCTGCCCACGTCGCCGCTTGGCCCATCCAGGCCGCACCTCCTCTCTCTCTCGCTGCCTCGCGGGCCCGGCCCGTCAGCCACCTCGCCTTCCTCTTCCCTCGGGCCGACACCTGGCCGGCCCGATGCGCGCCGCGTCACCCGTGCGGGCCATCCAGCCGACTGCTTCCCTCTCCTCTCTGACCTACAGGCCCCGCCCGTCAGTCACCCGCGCCCCGCTCCAGCTGCCACCCAGGCCCCACCTGTGAGGTCCTTCTTTCTTCCCCCTTTCCTTCTTTGCGCCGGCTGACCAATCCGAGCCGCTCCCCCTCTTTCCTTCCCCGGCTCTCTCCGATTTGGAAACCGCGTGACACCGCCGCGACCAAATCCCCGATCCCCCGCGCCTCCCTTCCTTTCCTGCTCCCCCTCCTTCCTTAATTCCTCCGTCGTATCCGCGCCGGTCGAGAAATCCGGCGAGCAATTAAGTGCACGTGTCCCCTCCTCCGTCCTATAAAAGCCCACCCTCGGCTTCGCCTCCCTCCGCCCAGCACCCCGACGCGCTCCACCTCCCTTCCCGAGCCCCGTAGCGCCCTGCCACCGAGCCACCGCCCTCTCCGAGCTCCGCCATACTATGGTGAGCAATTGCCGCCACCTCGATCTTCCCCGGAGCCCGCCACCACCACTCCGAGCACCACTGTGCCCGTACGAATCTCCCCGACACCTCGGCCGCCCCTCCCCGCCGCCGGAGCACCATCGCACCGGAGGACCCGTACTGCGCCACCGCTCCTCCTCGTCGCTGGCCGTCCCCGCTCGTCGCCGGACCCGCACTTCTCCACCAAGCACCACCTTCACACCGGATCCCATTTTGGGCATCACCCACCCCTCGACCACCCCTCGCGCGCGGCAACCCGCCTCGGCCACCTCGCCCGACTTCGCCAAAGGTACCCCACAAAGGGTTTACCTACCCTTTATGGGTAGGCAAAGCCTCCCGCCCGATCGTTACCCCGCTCTCCCTTCTCCCCTTGGCTCCCTCGGCGCGCGTTCGAGCCCCCGGCTCCGCACGCTGAGGTTGAGCCTTTTCTTCGTTTTTCCGCGCTGACAGATGGGTCCCACCCGTCAGCGGCCGCCGGTCTGCACTGGCCACTGCCGCCTGGGTCCCACCCGTCTGCGTCAGCCTCTGACAAGTGGGTCTAGAGCCTGGTGGGTCCCACCTGTCAGTGACCAAAGCGGATATGGTCACTGACAGAGGGGTCCCACATGTCAGTGACCGCCAGTGGGCTTACTGTTCAGTGGGTCCCACCTGTCATAGAATCAAAATAAAAACAATAAAATAAAAGATTAAAAAATTAATTCCTGCTAGTGGGCCCCACCTGTCAGAAATTTGGGAATTTCTGGATTTATTCAATCTGAGATTTTCAAATGAGCATAACTTTCTCATTTTAACTCCAAATTGAGCCATTCAAATTTCTAAATTCTTATAAAATCATAATCTATCCAAATATGGCCTCTATTTGAATTTTTTTAGTTTATTTGAAATTTTTTTGTATTTATTTGCTTTGTTGCTCTGTCTTTTCTCGCGTAGAATCCAACGTTGTTGAAGACCTCTCCACTCCGCAGCAGGAAGACCTCGAGAGCGTGCAAGAAGGTAAGTCTCCTTTGATCATCTTGAACCTATGATTTTAAAATGTTTTAATTATTTTTAAATTATGTGCATTGCTATTTACATAAAAGATTAGTTCAAATCCTAAGGTATTAGTTACCCCAACTTTGTTATGCCCTCAGTTGAAATTGAATGCCATGTACCCTTGTCTCCTTAGGATTTCCTTTGGCTCTTTAATGAGATTATTATATTCAGTTGTGAATAGTAGATTGGTAGTATAATGCTTAGTCATGCTAATTAATACCTTTGAAATATTGAAAATGGGAAATTATGATTTATTGTAATACCCTTGTGTTTACAAATTTAATGGTAATTGGAGTTGCCACTGCTCTTTTAAAATAAAATAAAATGTGGAAGTTTGGTTTAGATTAGGGTGGATGGTTGGTTTGGGTTGATGCAGCAAGCACGAGATCTTGTAAAGTGTATGTTCCACCCTAGTCAATTAAGGACCGACGCTTGTGTTTGTCCAGACTGAGCATTAACCGTACAACCCTAAGTCTATATGGGTACGACCTAGCTCATTAACTCATGATAGTCTAGTTTAGGTGCCACCAATGGAAAGTGAGTACCAGGGATTTACTGGTTATTCACAGTGAGGGACAGGGATTTACTGTACTCATATGGCGCAAGAGGGGGCTTCGGATTGGGCAAGATTTAACCCTTCTGCGGTGAAACCTCAGCGGGTGGTGTCTAGCTAGTCTAGAGTGAGGTAAAGGCTTTGTGATAATTTATCCGTGTCTCATGCCAAAGGAAGCGTGGTGATTGTTAAGATAATTTATCTCTTGGGGGTAAAGTTGTACAACCTCTGCAGAGTGTAAAACTATTCGAATAGCCGTGCCCACGGTCAAGAGCGGGCAAGGAATGCATTCACATGGTAGATTTCTGGTTTTGGTTTTAAAATCAAAGTTTTTGTATTTCGAGAGTGGAGGGAACTCTCGGAAGGGTATCCTGGCAGTTGAAGCCAGAGAGGGTGGATGGAACCCACAGCTTTAAACTTGATCATTTATAAGCTAGTGTTGGTAGATGGAACCTTCACTACTAAGTTAATGTTAGTTCTGTTAAAACATTTATTTGATTAACTTGATGCCTTCAAAAATAATTATTCATAATTGAAATTAAAACCTTGCTTTGTGCAAAAGAACCATATAGCCTTTCTTTGTCAAGCCTTGCATCTATTGCATTTTTCCCAAGACTTGCGGAGTACTTTATGTACTCACATGCTGCACTCAAAAACAATAATAAGAGGAATACGAAGCTCAAGAAGGAGACTACGACTACTTCGCCGGTGGCTTCGACGAAGGATTCCAGGAGTTCTAGGTCGCGCTTCCCAGTCAATTGCCTGTGGCGTGTTGATGGGTTCTGCTGAATTTTATCTTTGCTTCCGCTGAGTTTTGATTGTGCGAGGTCTGGAAACCTACAATGTAATAATGAGACCTGTTGGTCAGTACTCTTTAATATTGTAATAATGTGTTGTTGGTTATGAAGCATTTCTGTTTAACTGTGTGCACTAGCTTTGATCTGGGACTAGTGCGGTATTACACAGAGGGTCCGGGTTCGGAAATCCGGGATCCCGACATGTTATCATTTGACATTGTTTTATTGGCATGGAGCTGGGTTGTTTACTTAAAAGTTAACTCAGTCATTTATTTATTTATTTCCGACCATCTACCGTTGCAATACGACTATACATATATACACGCACATTTACTGGCTAACATTAATCCTAATCGATCTCATGCATGCAACTATATCAGTTTAATTTCTCCTAGGTGTGCATCTATTTACCTCTAATTCACTTTAGGTCTTATGGTTATTTAAATAAATTCTTTTTCCTTGGTACCAGTCCTTTCTAATAACTACTACGCGCGTGATTAATTATCTATACCAATAAAATTAATTCTTAAGTCCTTTCTCAGTTTGTTATTCTAAGTTCTTAGAAGTATAGAAATCAACCCCTCACAGTCCGGCCCGGAGTGAGGTGGTGGTGTTTGTAAGGGGCCGATCCTTTTCTCTCTATAATGCAATGATACGCAGTTCTCCTGCGTATTCGAGAAAAAAATTAATTCTTAAGTAAATATTAATTGAATTATACTAAAGCATCTTTGTACGATCTCCAAGTTTTATTTTAACTAGCTACAAATTGTTACAACTTATGCTATTTAAATTACTATACGCAAGTTATTCGGTGCGCACGATTTTATAACCTCAGGTAATCTTATGAATTTGGGTGTGTTGTTCTAACTGCCTCTAATAATTTGGCCTCTTCTAATGGGTATTAATTTAGAATGTGATTATTAATTTATTCTGCTAATTACAAATATTTATTAGTGATGTTTCTACAATTTATAATCGACTAATAAGGATTATCTGGGCATTTAACTGTGAGAGACCATGTGGAGATATCCCTATGGTCGTGATGAGTAATTGACGGTGGTTTAGCGAGTTTGAGTTTGTTTTGGGTATTTTAGGTTTGAGTACCTTTTACTTGTGTTGTTAGCGATTATGCTGTTTCGTGCGGTGCTATGTGATGGTTTGCTTGTCTGTGTGACTGCAGGACTTTGGAGCTAGGTCATGGTGAGGCGAGGAGGACCGGGACTAGGCACAGGAGGTGTTGAGGTCCAGACGGTTGGTGATACCAAAGATGATTGAGGCTGGTGAGGTGGTTGCGAGTCGGGAGATGAGGAACCGGAGCTGGAGCTACCGGTGACGGACACGACGGGCGACAACGGGAGAACCCGGACTAGGCTCAGGGAGGAGTCGGAGGTCCAGAACGGTTGGATGTCGGTTGCGGTCGTGAGCCACGGAACAGACCGGACTAGGCTCAGGGAGGAGTCAAGGTCCAGTCGGTCAAAGGTGCCGGTTGCGGGAAGCTTCCGGGAAGGTGCTTGAGGGGCAAATTGGTAATTTGACCCAAGCAATGAGGTGGAGGGCTGGTTGTTTCCCTCCAAAATGTGCTTTGACTTTTGCCTCATATGGAGTGTGAGGTAGAGGAGTGGATGTTGTATGCCATTTCTTGTTTTGCTATTAGAGGGAGAGTCTTTGCCTTCATATGTGGGTGGAGAAGGCAGTAGCAATGGAAAGTTTTAGGGCATAGCAGTGTGTGTCTCGTAGCTCTCTGTGTCCCCTCTCCAAGAAACATGTAGTGCTTGTGTTCTTGAGGGTTTGGAGAGGGAGAGGATGGATTGATGAACTTGTAATCATTCATCTTGTTCTAATGTCCATGCGTATCGGGACTCCTCTGTAATCCTCTTTTGTTTTGGAATAGAAATCTGAAGTTTATTTCTCCTGTTCGTGCCCTCTGTTCTTCGTTTCCTCTTTTAAGTGATTTCTTGATTTTCTGTGATTTGAGTTGTTTGTTGCTGGGGAGTGCCAAAATGGGTTGCTATGTGATGGGATGATGCCTCAAGATCATTTGATCGATCTCTCCCAAAAGCAAATCAAGTTTAATATCAGATTTGTTCTTTTTGGGTTTCTCTGTTCTTATGGTCATTTCTAGGGTTTTGATGCCTTTCTTGATTCTCTTCTCGAGATGGCCTGGTTTTTTGGTCTGAGATGTCCTTTTGTTATTGCTAACATAACTGCGAAATCTCATAAGCAAAGGACTTAAGACCATCGAGCAATTTGGGTTTTTGTGCTCCTATCTGTAGTTTTTCAGTTCTGGGTGAAAATCTGAGATTCTTGATCTCCTTCTGTTTCTTATTGCTGTTTGAGGCCCCTACCCTATTTAGAACAAGTGTATGTTCCCTTGGCAAGAGGATAACAGTAGGGATGGATCAATTATATTCAAATCTCTCATTTTCGAGTTCCAGGAAGTTCAGTTTTCGGTCTCGGGTTCAGGCTTCAGCCCAACCGGTCAGACAGGTTTGAAGAAGGCAGTCAGACCGGTTTGAAAAAGGCAGTCAGACCGGCCCAGCCCGAGCGGTCAGACCGGTTTGAAGAAGAGCATAACCTTCTTCTTCGTAGTCTCTCATGGCTATCGGAAAGAAGAGTTTGTGGTGGATACTTTTGGGGATAAGTTTTTAAGAAAACGACATTCACCCCCCCCCTCTGTCGCCAACTTCGATCCAACAATTGGTATCAGAGCCGGTTAGCTCTTCTGATAGATCTTAACTGGTCTCTAGAGCCATGGCGACAGGCAAGTACTCGACCATGCCCCCGATCTTTGATGGGATCGACTATCCCTTCTGAAAGAGTCGGATGGAGACCTACATTCAGGCTCAGGGCTACGCCATCTGGCGTAAGGTCAAAGTACGATTTGTTGTTCCTGCCGATAAGAACATCAATGCCGGTAACATGGCTGATGTTGAGGTGAATGCGAAAGCAAGGAACATCATCATTCAGGGTTTAAGTCGAAATGAGTTCGATCGCATTTCTCATCTTTCGTCGGCTTCGAGATTTGGGAGACCCTCGATGCTTACCATGAGGGCACCACCCAAATTAAGACGGTACGACAGGACCAATTCAAGCAAGATTACAACAAGTTTGAAATGCTCATTGGAGAGTCCCTTGATGAGTGCTTTGCGAGATTCCACAAGATTTTGAGCAATCTCTGAGCGGTCGGTCTCACTTTCCTCGACTCGGACAATGCTCGCCAAATGCTTTCGGTCTTGATTTGCGTGTTTGGGAAATGAAGGTGACTACCATCAAGGACACCACCGATCTCTCGACTTTGACTCTTGACGCGTTGTACTCACGCCTCAAGACTCACGAGATTGACATTGTCTCTCGTAAGTCGAAGTCGCAGTCGATGGCTTTAGTCACCGATCCCGCTTTGGCTTCTGGTCTTCCTTCTGATTCGCTTTGTGGTTTCTCCCTTGCTGCTCTCTGTGACGTAACTGATGATCAGTTAGAGCAGCTTGGAGATGAGCAGTTGGCCCTCCTAGCTAGAAAATTTTTTCATGCTTACAAGAGGAGAAGGGACAGAAAGAGAGGAGGACCCGTGATTTGCTTCGAGTGTGGTGGCCCCAACCACATTCGGGCAAACTACCCCAAGCTGGAGGGCAAGAACGACCTCGGCGGTTCGAGCAAGAACATCTACACCGACAAGAACCGCTTCAAGAAGACCGCAAGCAAAGGGAAGAAGTTTCGCAACCTTGGCAAAGCCAAGAAACTCTTCCATCGCGTACTCACCGCCTTCGACGACCTCGACCTCAGCGAGGTGGAGGGGTGGAGTGACAACGATGGGAAGGACGAGAAAGATCCCAAGGATGGCGAGGACTTCAGCGGCATGTGCTTCATGGCCCTTGAGGGCGAGATCAGCGATGTCAGCGACAGTGAGCTGTACTCCGACTCCGATGAGGTATCCCCCACCTACGACCAGCTTAATGATGCTTTCCTTAAGCTAGGTAGATTTCATGCTAAGTCTAGGGCTAGGTGTACTGAGTTAGAGAAGGAAGTAGATAGGTTATCACGGGAGCTTACTTTACTTACATCTGCTCCCTCCCGTGATGATTGTGATACATGATGTGCCTTGTTGGATGATATGGAGAAATTAAGGACCTCGCATGATAGTTTGTCCTCTGAGCTTGACATGGTTAAGGTGGAGAACATTAGTCTTCTTGCTGAGCTTGAGATGAGTAGGGTAGTTCCTGTTTCATCTACTACTGTTGAGACTATTGCTTGCACCTCATGTGAGGATAAGGATAATACTTTTAGAGGTCTTTATACCATGCTCCTAGATCTGCCCGAGTCTTGTGAAAATTACAATAAGCTAAAGATGAACCTAAAATGGGCAGATCACAAGATTGCTGAGTTGCGTGCTTCTTTACTTGAGCCCATTGCTTCATGTTTGAACTGTCCTAAGTTAACTGCTGAACTTGAATCTGTCTCAAAATAGTTTCAAGAAATGATTGACACCAATAAGAAAATGGCTCAATTCGCGACTAAGGACCCTGTTAGCTCACCATGCATTAGTTGTGATAAACTAAAACTTGAACTCGCTGCTTTAAATGAGAAATGTGTGAAGCTAACTAAGGATCAATTAGTGAAGCCACCAACTGATTGTAATGTGATTGCTGGTGTGGGGGAGAAGCCCAAAAGTAAGGTGGAGACGCCTAGCGACGTGAACCAACTAGCTAGTAGTAGGACTGTCCCCTCAGAGTCGGCTGTGCATGCACAAGCCATTCTTTCCTCTACTGTTGGTTCTTCTTCTACTCCCTTACCTTCTGCTGTCTCTTCTTCCCCTGCTCTTCTTGCACCTCTCTCTTCCGGGAGTGTCAGTACCTTATGAACACTCTTGAGAGATTTGTAGGAGGTAAGAAGAAGCTCAATCTTATTCTAGACCAATCTAAGATCTGCAGATTTAATCACGGTCTACATGAGGAAGCATCCACCTGCCGTGCTCAGACCCATAGCACCAGGTGTGATCGAGACTGAGCCGAGGACCGAGAAAGTCCAATTTAAGTCAGCGGGCTTTATTTAGGGGATTCCTGACAGCAAGTTGATTCCACCTGCCGCTTCGACTTCTCAGAAGGCGAAGCCTCATCATGCTACTTCTACCTCTCAGAAGGTGAAGTATCATTGTACCTTCTGTCAGAAGGATGGACACTCGATCGAGAGATGCTTCAGGCGTGCCAAGATCGCGCGTAGAGACCGTGTTGACGCTCTTAGGCATATTCAGGGTCAGCCCCAGACCTTGAGTGCATCTAAGACCAACATGAGGTCTAGAGTTGCTTCTGATGGGTTTGAGCATCATCGTGGACTTAGATTTTTTGAGGTTTTTATTTTTCATCCTCGATATGCTCCTGGTCATGACTTCCGCTGTTCTGAGGGTAGATCTCGTTTCCCCCGTCAAGATGGCTACCCGCGGCGAGTTCAGCGTGTTGTTGGTGCTCCGACTCGCTCCCCCGTAGCAGTCGGACCCAGCAGCAGCTTCAAGTCTTCACGTAGACCTTCTGGCTCTTCGAGCGACAGAGAGCGTAGGGTAGATAGAGGTCAGTCGTGTGTGGCTACTTCTTCTGCTCCACGTGTTATTTAGTATTGGGTGCCAAAATCACTCTTGATTTATCCCAGTACTGAGACTTTACTCTCTGTTTGACTCAGGTTCGCCGGGCTGGGAAGGAAAAGGTTTGGCTTGTGGACTCCGGTTGCTCTCGTCATATGACCGGAGATTCTCGTTGGTTCTCTTCCCTAGCCCGTGCTCCAGGTGATGAGACTATCACCTTTGGAGATGCTTCATCTGGGCGTGTCATCGCGAAAGGTACTGTGCGCGTTAATGATTTTTTTTATTTTGAAAGATGTTGTCTTGGTTAGTAAGCTGCAGTATAATTTGCTTTCAGTCTCTTAGCTTACCGATGACGGTTTCGAGGTGAGCTTCAAGAAAAACAATTGCAAAATTCTTGATTCTTCGGGTAGTCTGGTCTGCGGGATTTCTCGTTATGGGAGGATCTTTCGTGCTGATTTTGTTGATTCTTCTGGTAATCCTCTCAGGTGTTTAGTTGCTTCTGAGTCCCGCGACCTTACTTTCTGGCATAGGAGACTTGGTCATATCGGATTTGACCATTTGACCCGAGTTAGTGTCCATGATCTCATTCGCGGTCTGCCCAAACTCAAGATGGTCAAAGATCTAGTTTGTGCTCCATGCCGACATGGCAAGATGGTTTCCGCTTCTCATCCTCCGGTCACAGTTACTATGACCGATGCACCAGGACAGCTACTCCATATGGACACAATTGGACCAGCTCGAGTGCAGTCAGCAGGAGGGAAGTGGTATGTCCTTGTCGTGGTCGATGACTTCTCGAGGTATTCTTGGGTGTTTTTCTTGGCCTTGAAGGATGAGACGTTTACCCATTTTCGGGGTTTGTTTAGTAAGCTTTCTGTTGAGCTCTCGGGTGCCCTTCGAGCGATCCACAGTGATAATGGTACCGAGTTCAAGAATTTTTACTTTGAGAGGTTTTGCGGTGAGACCGGTGTAGAGCACCAGTTCTCTTCTCCATACGTCCCTCAGCAGAATGACGTTGTGGAGAGGAAGAATCGTACCTTGGTCGAGATGGCCAGGACGATGCTTGATGAGTACTCTACACTGAGGAAGTTTTGGGCTGAGGCTATAGCCACCGCGTGCCATGTTTCAAATCGAGTTTTTCTCAGGGCACACTTGCATCGCACCTCTTATGAGTTGAGATATGGGCGAAAACCCAGCGTCTCGCATTTTCATGTGTTTGGATGCAAGTGCTTTATCTTGAAGTCCGGGAACCTAGATAAGTTCGAGTCACGTTCTTGTGATGGGATCTTTCTAGGTTACTCGCCTTCTTCGCGGGCTTATAGGGTCTGGAACTGCAAGTCTAGTAAAATTATAGAGACTTGTGAGGTGACCTTCGATGAGGCCAGTCCGGGGACTAGGCCTGATATCTCAGGTTCTTTAGAACAGTCCGAGACCATCTTTGTGGACGATGAGGATGATGGACATGAGGGTTGTCTACCCGATCCAGTGCCTCATCCTCCACCCCCTGAGGTGCCTTCTTCCACCGCACCTCGGGGATCGGCCCATACCTTCTGCTTCTTCTAGAGCTAGTGGTTCTTTTCCTACCTCATCAGCTCATGAGGTAGAGGCCACTTCTTCATCTCATCCAGGACTTCCCCGAAACATCCAAAAAGACCATCCTTCTGAGCAGATTATTGGAGACCTCTTTGAGCGCGTCACACGCTCAAAGTCTGGCTTGTCATAATTCTATCTCCATTCTGCCTTTATTGCCTCATTTGAGCCCAAGGACATTTGTCATGCCCTATCTGATGAGTCTTGGGTCAATGCCATGCATGAGGAATTAGAGAATTTCGAGAGAAACAAGGTCTGGTCGCTTGTTGAGCCCCCTCGAGGTCACAATGTTATTGGGACTAAGTGGGTGTTCAAGAACAAGCAGAGTGAGGATGGGGTGGTTGTTCGAAACAAGGCTAGACTGGTAGCTCGGGGCTTCTCCCAGGTTGAGGGTCTAGATTTTGAGGAGACCTTTGCCCCTGTAGCTAGACTTGAGGCCATTAGAATCCTGCTTGACTTTGTAGCTTCTAAGGGTTTCAAGCTTTACCAGATGGATGTCAAGAGTGCCTTCCTCAATGGCTTTATTGAGAAAGAAGTCTATGTCAGACAGCCTCCAGGTTTAGAGAACCCCAAATACCCAAACCATGTCTACAAGCTTTCCAAAGCTTTGTATGGACTTAAGCAGACCCCTAGAGCTTGGTATGAGAGGCTCAAGTCCTATTTGCTGAGTCATGGTTTTGAGATGGGTAAGGTGGATAAGACCTTGTTCATTCGCCGGCATGGCACTGACCTTCTGCTTGTCCAGATTTATGTGGATGACATCATCTTTGGCGGCTCTTCTCATGCTCTCGTTTCATAGTTCTTGGATGTCATGAGCACCGAGTTTGAAATGAGCATGATGGGTGAGTTGACTTTCTTCCTTGGCTTCCAGATCAAGCAGACTCGGGAGGGTACATTCTTGCATCAGGGCAAGTACACTCGTGACCTCCTGAGATGCTTTGACATGAGTGATGGTAAGTCAGTGTCAACTCCCATGGCTTCTACAGCTTCAACTGACCCAGATGAGGATGGCGAGCCAGTTGATCAGAAGGAGTACAGAAACATGATCGGCTCACTCTTATACCTCACTACCTCGAGACCGGACATACGCTTCTCTGTGTGTCTTTGTGCTCGGTTTCAGGCTTCTCCTCGCATATCTTACCGCCAGGCGGTGAAGCGCATTCTTCGGTACCTTCGAGCTACCATTGACTATGGTATCTGGTACTCTTCCTCTTTCGGTCTTTCGCTTAGAGCCTTCTCAGACGCAGACTTTGCTGGCTGTAGGATAGATAGGAAGAGCACTTCTGGCACCTGCCAATTCATTGGCACTTCTCTTGTTTCTTGATCATCTAGGAAGCAGTTCGGAGTTGCACAGTCCACCGCAGAGGCCGAGTACGTTGCCGCAGCCAGTTGCTGCATCCAGATACTTTGGATGGCTTTGACCCTGCGGGACTTTGGGTTAGTTATAGACAGTGTTCCACTCTTTTGTGATAACACTAGTGCTATTAACATTGCTAAGAACCCAGTGCAGCATTCCCGGACCAAGCACATTGATATTCGATATCACTTCCTTAGAGACCATGTGGAGAAGGGTGATATAGTGCTCCAGTTGTGGAGAGTAACCACCAGTTGGCTGATATCTTCACCAAGCCTTTGGATAGCTCTAGATTTTCAGCCTTGCAGGGAGAGCTTGGGGTGGTTTGTCCTTATGGTCTGTAGTGAGGGGGAGTTTCTGTGCTTTACTGCTTTATCATATATATTATGCTCCTGTTCTTATTTTGTTGCATTGCATCAGGATGCATTTGGGTTACTCCTCTTAGCTTAGATTAGAGTGTATCTCTTGTCTAGTGGCTTAGATTTCTTCCTCTCATCTTGTGATCTAGGATGCTGCTTATTAGCTGTCTCTCTTTTCACTAGGTTGAGCTCACTCACTTCTTATAGGTTTTAGCAAGGGTTGGGCCACCCTAGGGTAGACAGGGAACGTGTTTGCTCCTTAGTGAGTTAGTAGAGCAGTTGATAGTCCTAGTGTCATATGGGGTAGATGAGAGTCTGTTTGAGCCATAGTACCCTCTATATCTTTTCTATACTTTAAGGACTGCCTTTCTGTTTCTTTCCCAGCTTCTCAGTTTATACCTTTAGTTCAGGGGGAGTTTATTTGGGAACTTCTGAAGCCTAATATTGACATAACTCAACTTGAACTAAAAGTGCATCTAATATTGAGGAGAAGTTGGATTTTCTGCATTTTAGCATTATGCATTGTAATATAATTGCATAGAGCCTTGACTATTATCCTTAGTTGACATGTTTACAATGCTTTACATCATGCCATGATTTGTGCTTAATTGCTAGATTTATCATGACTTTACATGTGTCGTCAAGCCTTTGCCATAATGAGTTAATTAAAATTGCACAACTTGAATTAAGACATGTCATGTTACTTCTTGAGACTAGTCTGTCTTTAGTTATCCCTTTATGATTCATGCCATGTCAAATAGGCTAAGTTGAGCTTTGAATCTTTAATTGAGTCTTAGATTGAGCTATGATAGTTTCTTGATAAATCATGAGTTAGTACAACTGTTTAAAAAGCAAAAGATTTTTTTATGTGCGAAAAAACTGATCTCACCAATTCTTTCTCATGAGACTACTTGCCATTGCACTTGGCATGAACTCAGGGGGAGTTTTGGATGACCAAGATCATCTCCTTAAGCTTCTTGCTTGGAATGGTCGCATAAGGCTTGAGATCTAGCACATGACAGAAATTTGGTTGGAAACGACCATGAGTTTCAAAAGAAAAATGTCAATTGTGCTAAACTTGCTTAAATATCTAAAGAATCAATTACTTGAACAAATGATTCATTCTTGAACTTGTAGCACTCTTAAATGGCTCAATTCTAGCTTCTTGGTTCCATTTAGAGTATTGACATGGTTTGCATTATCTTTGGATACCTTTAGCTAGACTTTGACCTTGAATGGCTTGACATATTAAGAAATTCATCAAAATTTCAGATTCATACTTATGTGGCTTGGCTTGATTATGCATATTTCGTCATGATATTGATAACATTCCTTTGAGTTATGGCTTGGTGTACTACTTCATAGTCATTTCGGATAATCTTCATGGCTCAAATTGCTTAGCATTGAATAAATTTCCACCTCATCATGCTTTATTTTCCTCCAAGTCACTTGATGATGATATTGACAAAAGGGGGAGAATAGTTGGAGAAAAAGCCACATTTTGGGAGTTTTGGGAGCTTTGAGGAAAAATTGCTCTTTCTTTTGCTCCTTATGTCAACTTGGTCATTAGCATCATTCCCTTCCTTTGGACCAAGCTTGACTTGTAAACAAACTCAATTCTTATGTTTTTTCGGTGTTTGTCAATATACTCATCAAGGGGGAGATTGAGAGACCATGTGGAGATATCCCCATGGTGGTGATGAGTAATTGATGGTGGTTTAACGAGTTTGAGTTTGTTTTGGGTATTCTAGGTTTGAGTACCTTTTACTTGTGCTATTAGCGATTATGCTGTTTCGTGCGGTGCTATGTGACGGTTTGCTTGTCTGTGTGACTGCAGGACTTTGGAGCTTGGTCATGGTGAGGCGAGGAGGACCGGGACTAGGCATAGGAGGTGTTGAGGTCCAGACGGTCAGTGATGCCGAAGATGATCGAGGCTGGTGAGGTGGTTGCGAGTCGGGAGACGAGGAACCAGAGCTGGAGATACCGGTGACGGACACGACGGGCGACGACGGAAGAACCGGGACTAGGCTCAGGGAGGAGTCAGAGGTCCAGAACGGTTGGATGTCGGTTGCGGTCGTGAGCGACGGAACGGACCGGACTAGGCTTAGGGAGGAGTCGAGGTCCAGTCGGTCAAAGGTGCCGGTTGCGGGAAGCTTCCGGGAAGGTGCTTGAGGGGCAAATTGGTAATTTGACCCAAGCAATGAGGTGGAGGGCTGGTTGTTTCCCTCCAAAATGTGCTTTGACTTTTGCCTCATATGGCGTGTCAGGTAGAGGAGTGGATGTTGTATGCCATTTCTTGTTTGCTATTAGAGGGAGAGTCTTTGCCTTCATATGTGGGTGGAGAAGGCAGTAGCATTGCAACGTTTTAGGGCATAGCAGTGTGTGTCTTGTAGCTCTCTGTGTCCCCTCTCCAAGAAACATGTAGTGCTTGTGTTCTTGAGGGTTTGGAGAGGGAGAGGATGGATTGATGAACTTGTAATCATTCATCTTGTTCTAATGTCCATGTGTATCGGGACTCCTCTGTAATCCTCTTTTGTTTTGGAATAGAAATCTGAAGTTTATTTCTCCTGTTCGTGCCCTCTGTTCTTCGTTTCCTCTTTTATGTGATTTCTTGATTTTCTGTGATTTGAGTTGTTTGTTGCTGGGGAGTGCCAAAATGGGTTGCTCTGTGATGGGATGATGCCTCAAGATCATTTGATCGATCTCTCCCAAAAGCAAATCAAGTTTAATCTCAGATTTGGCCTTTTTGGGTTTCTCTGTTCTTATGGTCATTTCTAGGGTTTTGATGCCTTTCTTGATTCTCTTCTCGAGATGGCCTGGTTTTTTGGTCTGAGATGTCCTTTTGGTATTGCTAACATAACTGCAAAATCTCATAAGCAAAGGACTTAAGACCATTGAGCAATTTGGGTTTTTGTGCTCCTATCTGTAGTTTTTCAGTTCTTGGTGAAAATCTAAGATTCTTGATCTCCTTCTGTTTCTTATTGCTGTTTGAGGCCCCTACCCTATTTAGAACAAGTGTATGTTCCCTTGGCAAGAGGATAACAGCAGGGATGGATCAATTATATTGAAATCTCTCATTTTTGAGTTTCAGGAAGTTCAGTTTTCGGTCTCGGGTTCAGGCATCAGCCCAACCGGTCAGACCGGTTTGAAGAAGGCGGTCAGACCGGCCTAGGCTGGGCGGTCAGACCGGCCCAGCCCGAGCGGTCAGACCGGCCTAGGCTGGGCGGTCAGACCGGCCCAGCCCCTGAGGTCAGACCGCCCTCTTTGCTTCAGTGCTGATTTTGTCTATTCTTTTCGTTTTGGCCTTTGGTGTTTGGTGTGTCTTAGTCTCTGTGCTTTCCCTTTTTAGTTTAATCTCCAGAGAGCATAACCTTCTTCTTCGTAGTCTCTCATGGCTATCGGAAAGAAGAGTTTGTGGTGGATACTTTCGGGGACAAGTTTTTAAGAAAACGACATTCACCCCCCTCTATCGCCAACTTCGATCCAACAAACGGCATGATAGAGCAACCTAAGGGATATTTTAACAATTTACTTCATGCCTCTCCACCTAATTTATGAGCACTAGACAAAAATATTTTTTAGCAAGGTTTTTGTAATTCAATACACTAGCCATGGTTGCAACCACAATATACTAATTGAATCGGTACGAGCTATACTTTAATCTATTGATGGCAATTCATTTATTCTAATTATTGTAATTATTGATTAGTGGTCTTCTATTATTTAGATGAACCTAACTGCACTATTTGGTTATTCAACCTACAACAATTAGCTCATGCTATAGTACTTTAATTTAATCCATACGGTTATCAGTTTAATCGACTAGCATCCTTTTAAACTGTCGGGCCATCGTTACTTTGTACTCACATTCTAGAGTAATCAGAGGTGCATTTCTTATAATGATCAGAGGTGAATTTCTATAATTTAAATATTACTAACCAAGTTGTCTAAGTAATTAATTATACTGTTGAGTAGTCTACATAACAATACACCAGTTCTAATATTTACGTGGACTTGTTTTAGTTCATTGGCGTTTTTGTTTTATTGATAATGATCATGAGTATTTAATATTTATTATTAATGTCTCATGAGTTTATACTACCAACATGGTTAAGTAATTATTTGATTAGGATGTCAAATGATTTGAACGGCATTATACCATTTCATTCGATACGCTCCATATTGTTAATCTATTAATAGCCTTTTGCCTGAAATTTATACTACGAACTAATCTAGGGCTTCGCAATATAGTATGTTTAAATTAGTTAAGCGAATGTTACTAAATATGCCCACAGGTTTTGTCTGAGTTTTCATTTAATTCCTAAAAGAATTTCTATCGAGTTTATATAGTTAATAGTTGAATACAAAATTCTTAAATATCCGCAGCTAATTTCCTTAATTTTTAACAAGTCTACTAGCGCAAAGTTGTTATACTACATGTTTGATAAATATTCCTAAATCTAGCACATTTTAATCTTTCACCTTTTTAATTTTTCCTTTTTATTTTTCTCTCTTTTCCTTTCTTTCCTCCGCCCGCTCCCCTTTTCCTCGGTTCGGCCGACGCCTCTACTTCTCCTCCCCCATCTCCTTCTCTCGGCTCCCTCGTCTCTCACTCTCCGCGCCACCGCGCGCCTACTCGCCCTGGCCACTGCGCTCCCCTACCGGCTCTCTCTCTCTCCTAGGTGCCGCCTCCCCTCTCGGCCCCCGCCGCGCCTTCTCCTACCTCACCGGCCCTTACCGCCGCGCCTCCCCTTGCCGCACGATAAGATATGGCCAGATCCATGGCCTAAGGCCTGGATCTGGCACCTCCTTCCCGATTCGGACCCGATCCACTCATTTTCGAGTTGCTACTTTTGGTTTGCTCTCACGGTTGCTTGAGGTGCTAGGTTGGGAGGTGGGTTGCCCCGGTTAGCCACGGCTGGCTAGCTGCCGCCGGTACGCCGGGGAGTGCCCAGTGGTGGCTAGAGGCATGGCTCGATTAGTGGTAGCACGCAGCCGTCGACCTCTTCGGTAAGCTTCCTCTTCTCTACTCCCTTCTTCTATCTTCGGTTGGCATGCTCTATTTGGTGCTTGGTGGACAGTGGTGCTACTCGGTTGTTACTAGTGATTTGTCATATGCGGTGAACTAGTTTTGGCATTGGAATGAATACTGAGTTCATGTGTGTGGTGTTACCTTTGCTGGTGATTGGTTGGCCTGTTGTGAGGAGGCTTAGGGTTGGCTTGTGACTGTCGCCTTCGGGTGGTATGGATGCGGCCTGATGTTGACCTCCTAGGGCTGAGGGTCTCCTGGTTTGCGATCTTGCCTCCTGCCGTCGCCTTGCTCCCGACCGGCTCGCCTTACCCGCCTCCTTGCTGTCGGGTTCTACTCGATGGATGGGCTTCTCTGTGGGTTTGGAATGGTTGAAGGGTTTGGGAGAAATGGGGAACGAGAGACAGTGGTGCTCTGTCTGCTCTCTTCTGGTGGCCACGTGTGATATTTTGGCTTGGCTGTGCGGTGTCTTCTGGAATGAATGTGCTGTCCCTGTTATTGTGGCCGTGCTGGCCTTCCGGTTATTGTATGGGGTTTAAAAGGGTATTATGGAACTTTGGCTTACCTTGGCTGATTTCGATATCAAAACAGGTTTGTTTGTGCTGGGTGTTGAGCCTACGGTTGTGAGAGGTGCCGACTGGCCCCCGGACGGTCAGGCATCTCCGTGAACGGACTGCTCTGCCCGAACTTAACCTCTAGGGCTCTGACGACTATTTCTATTCTTCTTTCCTTCGCTTAATTTTATTCGTTCTTTTGTTCGGTCTTTTTCGGTATTATAATTACTTGTTTGCTCTCCAATGGAATAGCAGTGTAGTGACAGTTCTACGATAGTTTCTAATGTATGAAATGACTTGGATGTAATCTGGCTTTCTCTTAATATTGATGTATAGATGATACTGTATGTTATCTAAATGTAATTTATATTCTCTGTTAATTCAGATGCAACTGAATATGTATGAGATGGAGTTGGTGTAAATTAAATCATGTACTTTATGACTGGATACCATTGTATTGCAATTGGTTAATTGTTGAGATGGTTGTTTGGTTGTTATGTGGAATTGTATACTTGTTATAATTCGTATTGTCGCTATTATGTAATGCAAATTGTAGTATTTTTATTGGACTTTATATAAGTTCTAATTGTCGTTCGATGGAGGTTATTGATTTTACCATATACGGATTGTAATTAATTAATGTTGTACTATGGACTGTTATATATATTTTAATTGACTGTAAAGTTTTTACTTGTCGTGCAATCATATTTTATTTGACTCTAGTCTTTACAATTTGGTCTGCGTCCTCATCGATGGAATTACGGTAATAACGTATTCGTTTATCGTTCGTTGGTTTCAATCAATACTGATATATATAAAAAGTTTAAATTACCTCGTATTTTAGATCATTAGCTACGTAATTAATCTTGCTTAACGTCCTAATTCATCATTTAGGGTTAATTAATGACGTGGGTCGTTCACTAAACCACCTTGTCCTAGACTTAGCTTAGGATGAGCTGCTCATCTATGCTTTGCGAAACCTGCTTGTCTTCTCTAACACATCTACTAAGACAGAAGGGTAATTTCTTTTGAGATTTGCATAAGCTTTGGTTGCCACCACAGCACCCATTGCGATAAATTCAATGCAAACATCCCTAAGCTCGTCACAGCCATGATGGTCAGCTAAAGCTAATGTAGTTGCCACGGTCCCCACGTGAAGATTCTTGCCAAGGATGTTTTGACATAGCAACTTCAGCCTGTCCATGGCGTATTTATCTGCAGCCACAAGTAAATGCCGGATCATCTCACTGTTATCATCTTCCTGAAGATCACCCATGTCAGGCAATGAATCGGTGTAGATGAAATGCAGGAGGGCCCTGAAATGCAGGCAATTCATCTTCGCCTCCCTCATCGGCCCATAAGCTCTGCTCCGAAGACAGGTTACCGCATGGCCATCAATACCTTGTGCGCCACAAAGGTCTCCCCTACAACACTGAAATTGACATCTGCTCCCTCCTTTTCTTCCAACAGCTTGCCAAGATGGTCGGTGATGTCAGACTGGGGCACCCTGATTTCAGAATTCCACATGTTTTCAGTGACCTTTGGTTCTTTAACGACTGTAAGCACACATTTAATCGTGAGGCGATCGTCCTGAATGTACCCTGATCCTGATGCTTCCAGATCTTGGTTGAACTTGAACACTACAGCTCGATAGAAGCGGATGGCCCAATCATAGCCGCCGATGGTGAAGGTGGCTGACCAGACTAACTTGCCGACGCCGATGCCCTTCTTGAGGCTGTACTCGACGATCTTGAACACGTGCGTTCCCTGCGCCGCCTCCGTGGTGCATCTCGACGCCGTCTCGTTGCATTCGGGCGCCATGCTCCCTGCAACCAAGATCCAAGAGACCAAGAACAGGTAGTGGGGAACGGATCATACGAGAGGAAAAGAGGCAGATTTGTTTAGTAGTAGCAGTAGAAGTAGTAGAAGAAGAAGCAGCAGCAGTAGTAGCAAGCAAGCGAGGGGAGGTGGTGGAAGCAGCGAACCCTGGAAGAGGACAGGAGGAACCGGAGGTGGTCGGCGGGCGGCGGCGAACAAGGTGAGCGACGAAGGCGAGGAGGCTTCTTGGGTTGCCTATTCACAGTACCTTTTTTTTGGCAGCGGCTTATTACTTGAACTAAAATTTTTGAATTTCCTTGGTGTAGTGCATAGTTCTCATACTGTTTCTATTTGGCCAAATTTTAAATTCCATCAAGATCACATCCTATGAACGTGTTTATGTGCAGGCAATACGTGGAAAAAATATTACGAACACATCATTTTATTCTGCTGCAATGTTCAGGTTCAATCCAAGGAATGGGCCCCTTCAAACTTCAAGCGCAAATAATCTGAAGAAATGCTCTACTATGTAAGGTTTATGAATATCCAATCCATACTGCAGTTCCCGTTCTTCCGAACAAAACGCACATGCTATCTTTCATTCTGGTATGCTTATACAAGTTAACACCTGAAATATTGGAACTAGCATATTTATGCATATTTAATTCATACAATAGGTAATCTAGCACAAAAAATGGTCTAAACCAACCTAGTAAGTGTATTAGTAACCATCGAGATTTTTGGCCAGTTTTTCCATCCTGGTTGTCACCGGTTTATGGAACCCTGCTTAGTATTATATGGTCAATGATGCCAAGCGTGGTCATGGACTCTCGGTTGACGACATTGCAGAGAAACGGTGTTCCTTAAAGGTATCAAGGAAATGGAGGGCAGAAGCACCATGAGCCTGTTTAGCACTTTAGCTCTAAAGATTTTTCAAGCTTATATCACCTCCACAAATTCCAACATAATAGAAAGTTACCATGTTGTGCTTGCCGGTGTAAAAGATGCCTAATATTTAGCTGTTGTTCCGATTACTGTTTGTAATTGATAATGCAATAATACTGAATCCCCTAATTACATAGACTATCACAACAACAGTAAAGCAAGTGCACATACCTTGTCGACTTGCCATTTATTAATCCAGAGTTCCAGACATGGGGCAATAAAACCAAGTTTGGCCTTTGGAGTCAATCTCAGCATGATGTTTGCTAAATTTATTCCGGGAGAAAAAGCACGCATCGCAAATAAACTGAGAGAACACAGAAGAATTTCTGAATTTCTCTATTCTCTTA
Organism: Dendrocalamus sinicus; assembly: GCA_036346575.1. NCBI lineage: Eukaryota > Viridiplantae > Streptophyta > Magnoliopsida > Poales > Poaceae > Dendrocalamus > Dendrocalamus sinicus. The sequence goes on along the minus strand of CM070662.1, from coordinate 12,090,890 downwards.
TTTTCTCTCTGTCGTGGTTAGGACCAGACGAGAGAGAGAGAGAGTATGGTAGTGGAGAGTTAGGTGAGCAATGGCTTAGGGTTTCTCCCCATGGCCTGTGTTGTTTATATATCCACACGGGGTGTGCTTTTACAATTATGCCCTTACATCCATGTGTCCCCCACAGGGGCACTTATGTCATTACACATGTCCCATTTTGGGCCTTACATTCCTCTAACAGGCATGCTGGGCTCAGGTGGGGGCCACCCCTACAACAGGAGCCTCTCATGGTGAAGGGCTTCATGGGCCGAGGCCATGCTGCCGAGCCCTTTGGCCCCCTCCATCCCTGCGGCCTATGAGCTTTCTTAACGTTTGGCGGAGCCTTACTGCTTGGTGTAGTGTTTTCCCCCGCCGCACGGGTGTAGCGTTGGGCGGGTTGGAGCCGTGCCGGTGCGTAGAGCCCCTCGACGGCGGGTGCGGATTCGAATTCGATGTCGGAGTCTAGGCTTAGGTCGAAGTTGAAGTCGAGGTCGATGGCGAAGCCAAAATCGGATGCGAGCTCGAGGTCGAAGCCGAGGTCATGCCCGCGTTAGCGGGGTGACCTGGTTGACCGTGCCACGTCGAGGTCGGAGCGGAGGCAGACTTCGCGTCGATGGCCTTAGCGAGGCGGGTGCGGCTCCGTGGTCCAGTAGTGCGCTTTGATGACTCCTGGAATTGCGCTGACTCCTAGGCTGGCAAGAGCAGGCTGCTGCACCCGTTCGTGCTTTTCCACTTGTGGTGCACGCGTGGCGGGCCATGATTCCCTAGAACGGCGGGAATCGTGCACTGGGCTTGCGCCGGTTGCGCTGTGCTGCTAGGTGGGGGGGCTTGAGCTGGCATTATAAGGCGTCACCATTGGTGTGAGGACGCTCCTTTGCATCGGCCATTCCGTGGATTGGCCTTCGCGTTCCCAAATGACGGGGAACCCAGGTGGCCGGGTCCCTGCCGGTTTGGGCTGTGGGGTTGCCACATGAACTGAGCTTGAGGTGTTCGCCTGCACTGCTCGGTGGCTTCGGTCGAAGCTGAGCACAGGGTCTTTGTGCGGGCCAGGGGTCGAGAGGTCGGACTGTACCCCGTGGCCCAAAGGTGGCGCCTTCGCTCGCCTTCGCCCGGAACAGCGTGTCGAGGGGAAGCCAGACCGCAGGGATGAGGTGAGCTTCGGCCTTGCCGCGCAGGTCTGCGGCGTCGAGGCGAGGTACTTCCCCGCGGAACTAGGGCCGGGAGCGACATCAGAGCCTTATAGCCGATGCGGAGCTCCTGCCGAGTCTACCGCTTCTACGGTGCTGGGGTTGGTTGGTCTTGTGAATCGCGCCAACACGCGCCTGTGACTGCGCCGTGTCGCCTAACCTGCATTGATGCTTTATGGGGTCCAACATGCGGCGGGACGCTGTTGGCGCATCGTGCGCTGACAGGTCTTTATACGACCGCGGTCGTGGTGTCCCACGCGAGCGGTCGTGACGCTTCGGTCGTGGGGAGACGAGCAATTTGTCTTCCGTCGGTTACGCTTACCGGCGGTTCGGGAGGCGAGGCGGCTTTAAATACCCCTCGTGGTACCACGTCTGCGCTTCCTCCCCGCGCTCTCTGATTGTGCTCGTCTCCTGCTGTGTGTTGATATTCTTCCACCGCGTGTTCCTTCCGCCGTCGTCTAACTCCGGGATAACGATGGCGCCCGGTGGTGGTCGTGGCCAAACGGCCGGTAGGTGATAGGAACGGGGTCCCGATCTTCCAACAGGTTCTGGATATGTTCGATTTGGTGGAGGCGCGACACAATTCGATCCGGCTTCCGAACAACACGTTCCGAACCCCGCAATCGCAGCACCACGTCTCCTCAGGTTATCAACCGTGCACAGCCCGGTTGACCTCGCCAAGAAGGCTAATCCTCGCCTGCGAATCGAAGAACACAAGCAAGAACAAGGAAGAACACAACTGAATTGCAGATATATTGATTTAGTACTCGAAAGTTGGGGTCTCACAAACCGATGAACGGCGAAACTGTTCAAAGACAGAATAATCTAAGCAAAACCCAAACCCTAATGGTGGGGGTGGTGGCTGGATATAGAGGAGTGAGGGGCATGCAAAACCCCTGGACGTGCCCTAATGGGCTCCAACACGATACAAAGCTGAACGGCCCAAAAGACGGTGGTGCAGCACCCTGACAGATTCTGAATGCCCACTTGTTTTGACGATTCCCGTTGACTCAGAAAGAATTTTGACATGGGACTAGAGCCATTGGAAAGTTCGTCTTCTAAGCTTTCCATCCATATGCATAACTTCCAAAACAGAGCCCGGATGCGATCTGGGCGTCCATTTTAGTGCGGCCTAGTCCTGGACTCCGAATTGGATTCGAAGTCGGCTTGAGTTGGGCCTCCAACATGATTCGACCGCCCTTGCTGGACTTGTGTGCCTCGTAGCCCTTCTTCAAGTAGTTCCAGGTCCTCTCCATGGTTCCTAATCATAATTAAATCATTAGGTAGCAATCGATTCTCAAATGAACAAAAAGAAGTACTTAGGAATGAGCTCACCTGTAAATTCAATTGTCGGGCGCGAGCTCTAGTGATTGGTCCTTGAATGTCAAGTGGAGGAGTGTTGTGTGTATCCGAAGAAGTGATGTCCTCATCAGCAGGTATGCCATCTGTCGGCGGTCTTCACCGCTTGAGGTGGAATACACTTTCGAGGGGCGCGACCCAGCGGCGGCGGACAAGTGGTGGGTGGTGACGGAGAGGTGGGAGGGCCCTTACTCCAGCGTCTTGGGTCCGACTCTCATGACGGAGGAGACGATCTGCACCCTGCTGCGTGCGGGGAAGCTGTCGGACCGTCAGGCAGTGCGGCTACCCGCCGATGACGAGGTGGAACCGCGACCTGAGGAGTTAGAGGCGATTGTTTTCGTCGCCTATTTTGAAGCCGGGCTTCGCATCCCGGCCGCGATGGTACTCGGCGATGTGCTGCGGACCTTCAGGCTAGAACTGGCACAACTAACGCCGAACGCGCTGGCTCACCTTGCCGTGTACAGCTGGGCCTTGCGCGCGGAGGCATGCTGGCCCAGCGCCTCGATGTTCGCCTATCTGCACGACGTGCGGTGCCAGCCGAAGGAGTGGGAGGACGGCACGATGTCGAACTTCGGCAGCGTCAACTTCATTCTGCGGCCGCCTTGCGGGAAGCTCTTCCCCGCGAACTCGACTCGAGCGAAGTGGGGGTCTGGCTAGACTAGACGGTGGTTCTACCATCGCGTGGAGAGCGGCAGCGGCCTCGAGTGTACAGGCCAGCCGATGGCGTTCAACACTACGCCCAGCATAACGCTCAATCCCGAGGACAGGCGAAGGGCATGAAGACTGGTGGGGGTCGCTGCCCACTTCAACATGCGTGACCTCGCCGAGGAATACATTATGTTCGGCGTGGCGCCGCTCGCCCACGATTGGCGCCTCAGCACCGGGAAACTTCGGGACGACAACGTTCGCCCGCCCGTTTGCTCGCTACCGGCGCCCTCCAGACTTTGTAAGCTTGGGCCGTGTCCTCCTTTCCATTCGTGCTTACGGCGTAGCATTTTAACCATGTGTATTGTCTTGCCTAGGAGTGCGCTTGATGGACGCCGAACGCTTGGCAAGCCTGTTCCTTGGGCCGTATACGGCCAGGGAGCATGAGCAACGTGCGACTGCAACTGCGGAGGCGGGGCTAGGGCAGATAAACCGCACGTGCGAGGCCTTGGGCGTTCGCGTGCCAGAATGCACCTCTCCGGCTCTGAGCTAGCCGCGATGTCAAGATGACGGCACCCAGCGAAAGAAGGTGCCACCTCGCGGGAAGACTAGAACCTCTGCGGTCACGGCCGGCGCGGCGGCTACCGTTGCCCCCATCGACGCGGCAGGTGCGGAGTATGACTCGACGAAGTACGCCGACTCAAGCTTGGAGACGGGCGCACATAACGGGGGCAAGAAGTCCCCGAGCGATGCCAGGGGTCGGGAGTGTGCCACGAACGACCAGGAAGGGGGAGTCCTGCTGCCCGCGGCGGTCACCGAGGTGAAGCCATCGTCCGCGGGCGGCACCGGAGTAAGGTCACCGCTTGCGGAGCTGCCCGTCGTGGAGGCCGGTGGAAGGAGGTCGCCACCAACAATGGCGCCCGCAGCGGTCGCCGAGGTGGAGCCCTCGTCTGCTGGTGGCACCGGAGTGAATTCACCGCCTACGGTGGCGACAGTGTCGGAGCTGCCCCTCGCGGAGGTCGGTGGGATGAGGTCTCTGCCAACAACGGCGCTTGTGGCGGAGGTGCCTCAGGCTACTGGGGTGGGACCCCTGCCCACGAGCTCTGCTACCGTGGGGCCTTCTGTGGCGGTTGTGAGGCCCTCGCTTTCTCCTCCCAGGGCGAAGCAACCACGCCTACGATCCCCCTTCATCGGACTTCACGGGGGTTTGTCGTGGCGACCCGTGTTGGGAGCTTGTGGGACTCTGACACCGATGCCGAAGCTCCCATACGTGGCATCCTTTTGGCCCCTTTGGAGGTGCAGCGGCTGGGGGGACTGGCGCCCTGTTAAACCACCCGCCGCTGGGGGAACGCCCCTGCGAAGTCCACCGCTAGCCACCGAAGGTATGCTACCTGCCACACCCTGGCGTAGCTTGGCAGTGTGCTCGTAGGGCTGACTTGCAATCTTTGTGCAGCGGAACTCATCCCCGAGGATGGGCGATCCCCAGGGCGCAGGGGAGTGCCTTTGAGAAGGGTGTCCGGCACTCCCGACCCCGCGCCCCCGAGCTTAGCGGACTTCGTCCCTCCCCCGGAGGCGTTGGAGGCGTGGCGTGGGGTCGTGGATGATGCGGCCGCCAGCGTTGAATGACAAGCGCTATCGTCCTACGAGACAGGGCGCCTTGGGGACGCGCTGGAGGTGTCGGGAGTGAGAGTAAGTATTCCGACCTTGTGGTAATACGCGGTCGTGTAGCAGCTAGCTGACTCTGTCGTGCAGACTCTTGTCCTGTTCGAGGTGTTGCAAGCGGCTCACGCCTGCGAGAAGGGGGCGCTAGAAGACCGGTTACAGGCCGCCAAGGAGGCTCTACGCGTAGCCAGGGGGCGCACTCCTCCAAGGACGAGCGCATCCGCCGCTTCGAAGCAGAGTGAGCTAACACAAAGTCGCACACTGAGGCGCTCGTGGCGGCGGCGCGGTTATCAACCACAGAAGCAGCGCGACGAGAGGTTGCGGAGGTGCGAGACGGCTTACTCCAGCGGATCGCTGCGCTAGAGAAGGAGAAGAGCGAGCTTGCTGCATCTCTAGTAGAGCGGGATCAGATCCTGGGCAGCGCTTCGGTGGCCACGTGGGATGCCATGCTGGCCCTGGAGGACACCCTCGAAGACCTCATCGCTGAAGTCCGCCCCGCTCCTTCGGGCCCAAGGAGCTGGCGCGGACGCTTCGGTGGATCGGGGATGCGGCCAACATTGCTGGCAACTCCGCGATGACCTTCGGCAACCATTGCTCCTACGTGACCTCATGTCTGATATGCGCGCTCCTACGACACCGGGGCTGCCAGCACGTCAGCGAGCTGGTTGATCCCCGCTTGGAGTTGCTGGCCGGGGCTAGGGTGATGTCCGATGCCGTGCGCGTTGTTCGTCGCCCTACGTGATATTTCCATGAGAGGATCTGGGAGTACATCGGGAAGGCTGCAGCGCAGGTCAAGCTTCCGAACAGCCTGTACAACGAGGGAGACCTCGGCCTGTGGCTAGATGAGGTCCCGCGTCGGGACGAGGGCGGCCCCGCGGATTCGGGAGGCGACGTAAACCCTCAGGTGTGACGTCATGGTCTCTGCGCGTTGGTGTGCGTTGTAAAACACAAGCCCCTTTGCCTTCTGAATAAAATATGAATTGCCCCACCAGTGTGCTGACTTGTGTGCCCGCATGTCCCGAACAGCTACCCAACAAGGACCGGCTGCTAGTTTTTGACCTTGTGACCCGACGACGTCTTCGGCGGTGGCGGAGCGCTGAGGAGTCGTTGGACTTCTAGGTGAGCGAGGCTTCCTCGCGCGAAGCCTCGGCGCAAACGCGCATGAGGGAGGAGCCGGCCGAGTAGCGACTTCGAGCACCTGGGGCTGGTTGTACATTTCTGTTGCATGCTTTGTAAACATCTTCCGATGAACATAAAGAGGGAAGGGTTCTAACTAAAAACATGACCCGTGTATTCATCCTTGTCTACGGCCGTGCAATCCTGTGTTAGGTTCACCGCGCTCGCTTGTATGCAGCAATCTAGGTCTAGTCGAAGTCGATGTGCGAGCGCCCATCCCTTAAGTCGAGGTAGATGCGCGAGCAGTCCGTCACCTACCCTTCGAGGTGGGGGCAGCGGAGCTGGCGCCTTAGTCGAGGTAGACACGTGAGCGCTCCGTCCCCTACCCTTCGAGGTGGGGGCAGCGGAGCTGGCGCTTTAGTCGAGGTAGACGCGCGAGCACTCCGTCCCCTACCCTTCGAGGTGGGGGCAGCGGAGCTGGCGCCTTAGTCAAGGTAGACGCGCGAGCGCTCCGTCCCCTACCCTTCGAGGTGGGTGCAGCGGAGCTGGCGCCTTAGTCGAGGTAGACGCGCGAGCGCTCCGGCTAAGCCTCCGCTGTGTCTCATGCTTACTCTACAAGGCACCTACGGAGGTGAGCCTCTGCTGCGTCTTGTGTGGGCGTTGCGAAGGTGCATGTGGAGGTGGACCTCTACTTCATCACGTGCAGACGCTACGGGGTGCATGCGGATGCGGGCCTCTGCTGCCACCCCTGCTAGCGCTGCAAGATGCGTACGGAAGCGAGCCTCTACTGCCCTCCTTGCTAGCGCTGCGGGGTGCATGCGGAGGCGATCCTCAGCGCTGCATCTTATGTACACCCTGTAGAGTGCGTGGGACGATCGACCACATCTTATTTATACTCCAGAGAGTACGCACAGGGACAATGCCAGTGCGTGCACGAGACCCACATCTTGTTTATACTCAGTAGAGTGCATAGGGACAACATCCGCGTTTTGTTTATACTCCGTAGAGTGCGTGCGGAGGCGGACCTCGACACGACGTCTTATTTAGAGTCTGTAGACTGCGCGCGAAGGCAAGCCTCCGCGCGTACGGGCGGTGATTTGTTTATACTCCGTAGAGTGCGTGCGGAGGCGGACCTTGGCGCTACATCTTATTTAGAGTCCGTAGACTACGCGCGGAGGCAAGGCTCCGCGCGTTGCGGGCGGTGATTTGTTTATACTCCGTAGAGTGCGCGCGGAGGCGTCCCCCCATGCGTCTTGGTTTATACTCATGCCCGTGCTTTTCACGGAGAGTGCGCGCGCAAACGCGTGTCTTTGTTTCTACTCATACCCGTGTTTTTCACGGAGGGTGTGAGCGCGAACGTGTGTCTTTATTTATACGCATACCCGTGTTTGTCACGGAAAGTGCGCGCGCGAACGCGTGTCTTTGTTTATACTCATACCCGTGTTTTTCACAGAGAGTGCGCGCGAACGCGTGTCTTTATTTATACTCATACCCGTGTTTTTCATGGAGAGTGCGTGTGCGAACGTGTGTCTTTGTTTATACTCATACCCGTGTTTTTCACGGAGAGTGTGCGCGCGAACGCGTGTCTTTGTTTGGGGAAACATGACACTTTCTTTGTGCAAATGGTGAACTTTATTAAATTCCCGTTTGCGCGGGTGAGCGGTTACAAAAGACGAGGTATTGATTACTGACCGCTCAAAACGGGCATAGCCGCGGCTGTCGTTGCCCGGTGACGAGGTGGTGCATGGTGGGAGCCGCTGCTGCTGGAGTGATCCGCGCGGGAGCCCGACGGGGTGCCTTTCGAAGCCGCCTAGGGTCCTCGCGCTTGCATGGCCAGCCTAGGCACTCCGCTGAGCTTCGTGATGCGGGGCTCTAGTGCCGAGCTCTATGCGTTGAGCCATATCTTGGTCGCCGCGGACGGTGATGATGGCCCATGGCCCGGGGAGCTTCATGCACAGGAGGTCGTGGTGTGGGACTGCCCCGAGAGAGTTTAAGGTTGGCCGTCCCAATATAGCGTTGTAGGGGTACGAAATGTCGACGACGTCGAAGGTGGCGTCCTCACTCCTCACATTGTCGTCTTGGCCGGAGGAGACTTGGAGACATATCTGGCCCAATGCCCGCAAGGGCTGCCCTCCGAAACCCTGCAATGGGATGCCGGAGGGGCTCAATCGACTTCGGGGGATCCCCATCTGATCGAAGACAGCTGCGAACAAGATGTTCGCGGAGCTTCCTCTGTCGACCAGGACGCGCCTGACCTCGCACCCTGCACCGACGACCTGGATGACCAGGGGATCTTGGTGGGGGAATTCCACGCCCTCGGCGTCAGCGGGTGTGAAGTTGATTTCGTGTTGTGCCCACTCCGGTGGCGCCTGCGCTGCGTATGTCGTGACGTGGTGTAGCCGCCTTGCATAGGCCTTCCGCTGTCGCGCCGAGGCGAACCCCAACAAGGAGCCCCCGGAGATGACGTTGATAACCCTGCACTGGGCTCCTTCCGGGGCTTTCAATTGCAGGAGGCCCTCCCGAGGTTGCTGCACGTGGGCCTGAATTCGCGGGGGGCCTTCCTGAGGTTGCATCCTTTGGTCCTGCGGGTGTTGAACGTGAGCCACGACGGGCAGGCGCGCCTCTGGATTTCTGACTCTCGCACATGCGCGTGTCGTGGCTACCCCGACCGTGGACCTCGCACCACTGCCCCTGGTGTTGGTCGTCGTACTCCCAGCGGGCTTTATCGCCACGACCCCGGCCACACCCCTGTCCTCGGCCACGGCATCCCCTGCCGCCGCGACCGTCAGGAGCCTTGTCCTCGGAGCCCCCTCGATGTCGAAGACGTAGCGAGGTTTCCGAGATTTGCACTGGTCGCGCTTGGGCTTGTCCCCCGACGACTCTTTGTGCTGGGTATCCCTACGCTCAGAGGTGTCCTTCGATGTCTCCTGCTTACACTTGCCTTTTGAGGAGCCTTCCTTTGGTGAGCCATCGATTGCTGCCGAGCCCTCCGCCTGATTGGTGTCGGAGCCATCGCTATGTCGCCGCCGTGCGTCTTCTTCTGCTCTAGCGTACTCTTCCATCTTGTCGAAGAGCTTCGTCACCATCCTGATTGTCTTCCGTGTGTTGTATTCGGCCATCGGTCTCGGGCGGAGGCCCTGTATCGCTGCGTTGATGACGGTTGTTTCATTAATGTCCTTGTCCTGGCAGCGTACCTTCGCGAAATGCTTGAAGTAATCCCGAAGCCTCTCCGAAGGTTTCTGCTTGACTGCGAAGAGCTGGTCCACGTCGGCGCGCTCGACGTAGTTTCCCTGGAAATTGTTGTAGAGTCAGTCGCGGATCTGCTCCCACGTGTAGATGGAGTGTGGCTCGATTGTGAAGAACCAAGAGAGTGCCACCCCCTGCAGCGCGAGGGGGAGTCCCTTTGCCTTCGTGGTGCATCTCCGCCAGCGGCTTCGATGGCGGTCTCATACACGCGCACGAATTCCCGTGGGTCCGTGTCACCTTTGTACGCCTCGATGACACTCGGGAACTTGAAATCCTCGGGCCACGCCGCCTGCTGTAGACCCGCGGAGAGTGGTGACTCTGGGTCCACGCGTCGTAGTGGGATGCGGCTGGACGTGGGGGCGTCGCGGCTATCCGCCCTCTCCGGTGTGGGCTCCGATGCAACCACCGGCGGGGCCTGTTGGCTTCGAACCTCTTGCATGTCCTGCACGGCCCCACGGAGATCCGTTAGCTCTCGCTGAAGCGCATTGAGGATCGCCAGCAAGGCGTTCTCCGCTGTGGGCGTGGTTGGGGCCGTCGGCGCGCCTGGCGACGCGACCGGGGCGGCGGCAACCACGGCCTGCACTCCTGGACCGCCCGCTCCGCTGGCATGAAGAGCTCCAAGGTTGGTGATGAAGCCCGCGTTGCCGCCTCCAACCACCCGAGCGACGCTGCCGACGACTGTCGCGGTACCTGCAGTAGGGTTACCTACCATGCGCGGGGCGGTTTCGATTGTCGTAGGGGTGGTAGCGGGGTCGAGCGTCGTGGCGGTGTCGATGGGGTCGAGCGTCGCGGTGGTGGTGGGGTCGAGCGTCGCGGTGCTGGTGGGGTCGAGCGTCGCGGCGGTGGTGGGGTCGAGCATCACGGCGTTGGTGGCGGGACCGGGCGTCGCGCCGTGAACACCGGTGTTCACGACCGCCACGCCCACATCGCCGCCCATGCCTGCGGCTGCCAACGCCGAGGCCCTGGTGTTGACGCGAGACTCCGCCGCTTCCACCTTCTTCTTCTTTGCCGCCGATGATGAGGCTTTCTTTGGTGCCATCCTTCTTCGAATCTGGAGGCTTGCTCTTGTCCTCCCCACGGACGGCGCCAACTGTCGTGGTTACGGACCAGACAGAGAGAGAGTATGGTAGTGGAGAGTTAGGTGAGCAATGGCTTAGGGTTTCTCCCCATGGCCTGTGTTGTTTATATATCCACACGGGGAGTGCTTTTACAATTATGCCCTTACATCCATGTGTCCCCCACAGGGGCACTTATGTCATTACACATGTCCCATTTTGGGCCTTACATTCCTCTAACAGGCCTGCTGGGCTCAGGTGGGGGCCACCCCTACAACACTCTCCTTTTTTCCCCTGCTTTTCTCACAAAACTGGCTAAAAGACTTCTCAATATATAAGCTAATAATCTTCTACTAGTATATGTATTCGGACTTCAAGTTAGACACAATTTCAACTAAAGTTACATACGGAGACGTGCTCTGCTACGTCTTAGACTCTATGTCAAGATTATTTCTAACAATGTTTAATTGAAATGTAACTGTTTATCAAGTGACCAAATAAATCCTGTAAATTTAATCCTGAACATTTCCAAGCTCACTATAAATTTGCTACGAACAGGAATATCCCAAAAATTCAAACTAATGCAAGGGTTGCAGTGGGTGATCAATCAAAAACATTCATTCCTCAAAATGTTGTAACTGTGATTGACAATGACAGATCTTATAAGAAGTTTCCTAAAATAGGAATCCTAAAAGGTAAAAAAAAATAATATGTAGGTATTTTCACAGCGTACGTACCTCAAATAATTAAGTGCCAGAATGTACGCAATGTGTTATCTTTCGAGTTAGATGGTAACAAAATTCAACACTATGATAGCATCAAAGTAGTTGCTATTTATCCTGTCATGTTCCCTCATCAACATGCTGCTGCTATCTGACGTTGTTTCATCACATTAGATGAGACCATGACAGTTCCAGATATTGATGTTAGACCATATGTGCGTCCAATAGTTCGACAAACGGTCCACATAATTTAAGAAATAGTAAAGTCCATTACCGGTCCTTAAACTTTTTATGCTGTGTCATCCCGGTCCATAGACTTTCAAAGTGTGTCATCCCGGTCCATAGACTTTTAAAGTGTGCCATTACTGTGGTAACAACCATGTACCGGGATGACACAAAGATAAAAGTTTAAGGACCGGATGACACAGCCAAGACCCAGAATAGGCTAATTTTGAGACCCAAAGAGTGTTTAGGCACCGGGATGACACACTTTGAAAGTCTATGGACCGGGATGACACAGCATAAAAAGTTTAAGGACCGGTAATGAACTTTACTCTTTAAGAAACTAAGCTTACAACCCATTTCTAGTTGGCCTGAGCTGCGCTAGGAAATTGAATTGGCAACATATTCATATAATCTAAGAACTAAACTACCTAGTCCTAGACTTAGCTTAGAGCAACTCCAGTAGTAGCTCTCAAAACAGGGCCCCTACTTTTTATTTGAGGGCTCTCCCTACTTTTGAGGGCTCTATTTTTTGGGCTACATTCCAGCAGGAGCCCTCAAAACAGGACCCTCAAATTCATTCTTAGAGGGGATGACACATAGGACCCACCCTCATCCTCATCCTACTTTTGAGGGCCGAGGGGCAAAAAACTCACTCCAGCAGGGCCCCTACTTGAGCCCTCAAAAGTAGGGGCTCCCTCCAGACCCCCTAGGAATGAGGGCTCGAGGGGGAGATTTGAGGGCCCCCTACTTTTGAGGGCTCAAGTAGGGGCCCTGCTGGAGTTGCTCTTAGGATGAGCTGCTCATCTATGCTTTGCGAAACCTGCTTGTCTTCTCTAACACATCTACTAAGGCAGAAGCTAGGGAAATTTCTTTTGAGATTTGCATAACCTTTGGTTGCCACCACAGCATCCATCACATTTGAAGATACGATAAATTAAATGCAAACATCCCTAAGCTTGTCAAAGTCATGATGGTTAGCTAAAGCCAATGTAGTTGCCACGGTCTCCACGTCAAGATTCTTGCCAAGGATGTTTTGACATAGCAAATTCAGCCTATCCATGGCGTATCTATCTGCAGCCACAAGTAAATGGCGGATCATCTCGCTATTATCATCTCCCTGAAGATCACCCATGTCAGGCAATGAATCGGTGTAGATGAAATGCAGGAGGGCCCTGACAACAGCAGGCTGCATGTCTTCGATGCTTACACACGGCATCTTCGCCTCCCTCATCGGCCCATAAAGCTCTGCTCTGAAGATAGGTGACCGCATGGCCAGCAATATCTTGTGCGCCGCAAAGGTCGCCCCTCCAACACTGAAATTGACATCTGCTCCCTCCTTTTCTTCCAACAGCTGGCCAAGATGGTCGGTGATATTGGACTGGGGCATCCTGATTTCAGAATTCCGCATGTCTTTCAGACCTTTGGTTCTTTGACGATTGTAAGCACACATTTAATCGTGTGGCGATCGTCCTGAATGTACCCTGATCCTGATGCTTCCAGATCTTGGTTGAACTAACACTACAACTCCAAACCGATCACTGTACCCAGAGTTGAACACACTTGGTTGTTTTAGGGACACCCCGCGGCTCCGCAACCCGGAGGGCTTCACCAATCTGAGGTCATAGAACGACCGCACCTCGGCACTTTTTCTCATGAGCTCGAGATAGATTGAGACAAGGTCTTTGACAGCCTCGGTGTCTCCGTCGTGGTAGAAGCGGATGGCCCAATCATAGCCGCCGATGGTGATGGTGGCTGACCAGACTAAGGGCCTGTTTGTTTCAGCTGTAAATTCTGAGTAGCTAGCTGGAGATTCTAAGTAGCTGGCTAGTCTGAGTAGCAACTGGTCTGAGTAGCTAGCCTGTTTGGCATCCTGGATTCTAGCTGTGCAGCTGGTATCCTGATAGATGTATTGACTGAAATGCCCTTAGGTGAGTTGATGTTCTGATTATGTATTGATAGTACTCAGTTCAAACATTGAGAAACTAATATTAAAATTTCATGACAATAAATTTGACGCCAAATCATAATTTTTATATGGATTTTGTCTCTGAAAATTTTTCATATAAATTTTTTCTGCAATTTTAGTCTCTGAACAGAAGAAATTAGTTCAAACATCCAGGAGGAGAGTGGCGTGGGGGAGGAGGGGGCGCGGGGGGCGGGGGTATTTTTATTCAGTGGCATTTTGCGGGTAAATAACTTGAACTTTAATGGCACTAGTCCGCAGAATCTGTGAGAAGCTGGGTTTTTGCAGCTTCTCGGTCCCAGTACAATTGTGCCTTCCCAGATTTTCAGATTCTCAGTAGCTGGCCCAAAAGCTAGACTGTTTGGGAGAGCTTAGCTTGCCTAGAATTCAAAACAAACAGGGCCTAACTTGCCGACGCCGATGCCCTTCTTGAGGCTGTACCTGACGATCTTGAACACGTGCGTTCCCTGCGCCGCCTCCGTGGTGCAACTCGACACTGTCTCGTTGCATTCGGGCGCCATCCTCGCTGCAACCAAGATTCAAGAACTGGTAGTGGGGAACGGATCATACGAGAGGAAAAGAGGCAGATTTGTTTAGTAGTAGCAGTAGAAGTAGAAGAAGAAGAGGCAGCAGCAAGCAAGCGAGAGGAGGTGGTGGAAGCAGCGAACCCTGGAAGACGACAGGAGGAACCGGAGGTGGTCGGCGGGCGGCGGTGAACACGGTGAGCGACGAAGGTGAGGAGGCTTCTTGGAGGAGAGTCGGAAGGGAGAGGATTCACCTCCGACGTTTGCCTAGATTAATCAACCGGCGGCCAGAATGCTGGGTTGTGTCGCCTATTCACAGTGCCTTTTCTTTTTTTTAAGTGGCTGTGGCTTATTACTTTGACTAAAATTTTTTAGTTTTCACATGTTAATGAGAGAGATTAGGGAGCAAAATACTTACTTGTGATTTTAGCTGATACAGATGTTGAGTTTTTAATGTATACTATAATTAACTTGTACATCCGTCTTGAAAAAATATTCCGTTTGAAAGTTAGGTACTGTAACAAAAGCCGTTTTAAAAGCCGCAAAGAACAGGATGTTAATTTCTGCTTCTACTCCTATCAACCACTATTATTTATCAGCAACTTTTTATGAATCATTACTTTTTCTTTTTATATATTATAATATATTTTTTATTTTTTAAATCATAATTTCATAAGTTGTATGGTGGTTCGAATATTATAATATTTTTTTCTTGCACTATCATTCATATATAATATATTGCCATTCATCAGTCGTTTCTATCAGCCACCACTATTCATCAACCATAGTCAGAAGCCATCAGCGAAAACCAATTTAACCACCGGGCCCCAAATCTATCACACGTATGACCCATCCAGTATCCTATCCAGCTTTGTTTTGAGACAGAAAGTATACTATCCAGCAGTGCCACATGTTTTCTGGACTTTTTAGCATATTTGGCACTATATTTACAAAAATAGTTGTATGTCTAGCGTATTGACAAAAATTGCATTTTTGCCATTCGATGGCCGGACAACAGCATGTGTGGGCTGACGTGTAGCCGCTGTCGACCTGTGGTGCGACAGCAAGCAGCCTGTCATCCTACCACCAGATGGCAAAGGACTTGCCGTCTCACCACTAAGCGGTAGGTGATTAAATCGGCTGATTAGCTGGCTTAATTGCCTATCCTAATTTATTTTTATGCTTACTGTTAGTTTGAATTTTTAAATATAGCAAATGAGTAGGGGGTGCAACCTGGTCGGATTCAGACGGATATTGCTCATACCATATCCTAACTTGTATTTTTTTTCTCGGATTCGAGATCGGATACGGTAAAACTGGATACGATACAAATTTGGAGTATTCGGAATTTCGAATACGGTGCCGCCGGAACGGATACTTGACGGTTTCGGATTGAAAATGGATAATGTAAACGGATAGTTCGTGCATACGGAAAGAAACATATGCTAAACCATACCACCATCACTTCAAGCCTTAAACTGTTAGACATAAGTACATAATAGTGATTATAATTCATCAGTCGAAGATGGTGTGGCGTTTCCCCCAAAATTGCCCATTGAGGTGTAGCGTTTCAAGATGAATCTTGATTATTGACGGACAACATTTTCTTTTTCTAGGCTAAAGAAATTTTACTAAATTAAGGTAGAGAGTTGACAATTGGGGATAATAGACTTTTGACAAATTTACCTGTTCATTTACTAAAGCATGCCAAAGTTCATCGTTTAATAATACTCTGATTACATGCTTTTCATTCCATTACCTAGGAAGAGTGATCTTAATGAGCAAATTTAGGATTCCAATTGCACAAACAGCAGAATTAGAAATAAAACACTATTTTAGTATTGTATATTTATAGTTGCCACAATTGAATGTCATATTCCTTTTAGAGAACTTAAGCTTGCACGATCTAGGAAAACTTTCTATACATTGCACACCTCAACCAACAACATGACAAAAAAACAAATACTAGCAAAAATAAAAGGTGAATTCTTAACTCTTACCAGATATCCAACCGAATATCTGACCGGATAATTATCCGGTATCCGAATACCGATACTATTCGGTCGGATAACAACTCTCCCGAATCCGAATCCGAATCTGATCGGATACCAAATTCCCTTCCAGAATCCGGTACCGACCGGATTCGGTACCGGATCGGTCGGGATTAACCCAACCCATTTGCACCCCTACAAATGAGCTCGAAAAATTACAAAAGTTTATGTGCAATCTCCTAACATAACGTACTTAGCTATGGCAAGATAGAGGTAAAATAAGATTATTTTGGCATTTGACTATTGATTTTTTGCTGAAATTACAATGTCATGGTTGTTAGCTTTTTTCAGTCATTTAATTAAAAAAAATAAAAAATAATAAAAATAGAAAACACTTCTATATCTCCACAGACAATATAAAAAAAGAGAAAAAAAGCTAAAAAAATGCCGAAAATTAAGAAACCAACGTGTTTATTTTAGCTTTTGGCTTATGATTAAAGGTCTTTGTTAGCCATTTGAGTCTGCGGTCAAAATTGTCATTTTAAAAATTTGTCATTTTAAATTTCATGGTAAGGAAGTTATGGTGTTAAAATTGCTGGTGCAAGATAGAGGTAAAAGAAGATTATTTTGGCTTTTGACTATAGATTTTTTTTGATGAAATTACACTGTCGTGTCTATTAGCTTTTTTGAGTCATTTAATTAAAAACTGATAAAAATAATAAAAAATAGAAAGCACTTATATATCTCCACAGACAATACAAAGGAAAAAGAAAAAAAAGCTAAAAAACTAAAAAAACAAAAATTAAGAAGCCAACACGTTTATTCCAGCTTTTGGCTTATGGTTAAAGGGCATTGTTAGCCATTTGAGTCTACGGTCAAAGTCTTTGTCCTTCATGGAGGTCCATTCAAATATGTCTGGTTAGTATCAGTTGATGACGAGACTATGATAGGAGTCACCAATCACTTGGCTGACTGACTGACTGCAATCACACGGCACTCTCAAAGTGCGAGATTGACATCTCCGCCTCCCTAGCGTCGCACGGCACGCCATGGTCGCACGCCGTCACGAGAAAAGCAATTAAATCGTGATTTTCATGCCTTTCCGGCAACGTAGAGAAAAGCTATGGCAGGTATCGCGGAAGCTATCCTTCGTATGTAATAAACATTATTTAGCATTGTCTAAAACTAAAAAATAGGATTAAAAATATAAACACGACAACAACATTATTTAGTATGTAACAAACATTACTTAGTATTGCCTAAAATGAAAAAATGCTATCAAATATAAATACGACAGTAACGAAGCCGATGCATGCTGGAAGAACAGAGGTAGCTGCTGAAGCATATGAACAAAACATGCTGGTATGATGGCTAGTCAACACCATAAATGTTGGTATGCGTAAACGAATGTACAAAGAAATGGATTGCTGTATGAAGCCTTGTGCAGCTGTCAGTGCTGAGATGGAAACTACAAAACTACTAAGGACCTCAACATTTATTTACTTCAGGGGAATGTTTTAACTAACAGAGCATGATGGCCATTGTTGGAACTCATGAGGAAGAGGAATTGATGGGTCCAGAAAGCTTGTTCATAGAGAGGTCGAGAGATTCCAATAACTGTAGGGTGCCAATCTTGTTAGGTATGTTTCCGCTCAGGTGGTTTGATGATAAATTCAAATTTATTAATGCATCAAGGGAAGTGATATCTGTGGGAATTTCACTAGTTAAGGAGTTGCCTGATAAATCAATACTCACGAAATAGTTGATTCCATCGCCATAACTAAGCTTTTGCCCTTTTGTAAATATGGACGAGATTTCGCCATATCGTACGACTTTCCACGAAATATTGTAAACATATATAGCCAAGCCCTTCAGGGTCATACATGCTAGGTTTGACAGATGCCAAGGAATAACACCAGATAAGTTATTGCCTGATATATCCAAGTATTGAAGACAACTAAGATTTGTTATTTGAACCGGAATATTCCCATAAAATGCATTGTGGCTTAGTCGTAGAAACCTTAATGTCCCCAGCTGTCCTATCCATTCTGGTATCCTTCCAGAGAACTTATTCCATGCAAGATCCAAGAACTCTAGATTTGTGCAGTTCAACAAAAATTCTGGGAATTTTCCTGATAAATTGTTGTTGCTCACCAGGATGTTCGATATGATTTTGCCCTCAAAGCACCGAGGAAATTCACCGTCCAAAAGATTTCTTGATAAATCTAGATCATCCAAACTTTGCAACTTGCACATAGATTCTGGAATACTGCCACGAATTTTATTTGAATACATAAGCAGTACTTCAAGACCTGGAGCTTCAAGATTAGATGGTATTGTTCCTAAAAAGGCATTGTTGGAGATGTCTAAGAAGGTGATATTTCTTGGCAATGATGGTATAGGTCCAGTGAGCCGGTTTGAACTGACATCGAGTTGTACAAACACCATGTCATCCATATGTGCTAGCAAGCTGCCACTTAATTGGTTGTGCGAGAGGTCAAGATATGTAGCCTGCGAAAATGTAGACCAAAACCAATTAGGAATCTTGTCCCTTAGAGCTGTGCCGGAAATGTCAAGATTAGTGATTTCCGTCTGCCACTGAAGCCAAGCTGGAAACAGAGGACCCATCTGGCAAGATGCAAATACTGCAGACTCAAGCCTAAAGGGAGGAAGCCAATCTGAATCCACTACAACCTTCAAATTATTGGAAGAAAAGTCTATGTTCTTTAAGCTTACTAGACATGTGAAGTGTTCCTTGATTATCACACTGCTCAAGTCGTTGTTGCTTACCTGCCAAATGTTCCTTGGTTACACTTCCACTGAGGTGATTGTTGGAGAGGTCAAGGGCAGTTAAACACGTCAAATACCCAATCCCTGGTGGGATACTTCCACTGAGGTTGTTGCTAGAGAGGTCAAGTATGCTCAAGGTTGTGAATTTTCCTATCAAATTTGGCAGGCGTCCGGTGAAATTGTTGTCACTTAAATGCAGCTCCTGCAAATTTTTCCATGCGCATTTTAGAAACCCCTCGATGAAAACAGTTATATATTCATTTATCCCATTACCGCTAACGTCTAGGGTTTCCAAACTGCAAAGATTCTTCAAATTTTCTGTCGTCATCAACCAATTGTATGACAAATCAAGGACTTGGAGGGATGACATGTTTCCTATTGCACCAAGAAGTTGGCCAAATAAGTTGTTGTCCCCAATGTTTAGGTATTTGAGGCTCGTTGCATTCCAAAACCAACTTGATGCGATTGAGTGGCCAAAATAATTGCAATAGAGATCGAGCTTCTCAAGTTTTGTGAGATTAATAGTAGAATCAAGTGAACAGTTAGAAAGACGGATGACCCTTAGAGATGGTATCATATTCAGCGTATGAGGCCAGTCAGCTATCCCTGACAGATTTACTCCGCTCATGTCAAGGTATTGTAGCAAAGGTAGATTTGTTAACCAGGTGATATCTGTTGAGTACATCCTGGAAAAATCTTGCTGGCCAAGATCAAGATACTGCAACTTAGACAGGTTACCAAACTGAGGCACTCTACCACTAAACAGTATGCCAGAGAGGTTGAGATATTTCAAGTTCATCATCGAGCCCAGGAACTCAGGGATACGGATTTGTGGCCCTTGCAAGTAGTTCATGCTAAGGTCAAAGTGCTCTAGATGCTTCAGGGAAAGCAAAGAGGAACTTATCTCACAGAAGGTGAAGGTCGAGGACATGGCCGGTTCAGCGTCCATGTGTGGATTCGGATTGCGAAGGTGAAGCTTGAGGACTGGCCGGTTCGGTTGCTGCACTTGACACCTCTCCACCGGCAGCAGTCTCGGCCGTGCCACGAGGCGAGGCGGTTGGTGGGATCACTTTTGATGCCATTCTTGAAGGAGAGCAAAGCGGCTATCTCGGCGGGAATGCAGCCGCCGCCATGGCGGTGCTGGGGATGGAGCGAACCACCAGTCAAGATTGAAGTGGTGCTTATGGTGATCAGGAGGATGAGGAAAGGATTTGTTGTGGGATGCATGCTGGAATAACATAAATACAGGCTCAGTGTAATTTAGCTACTACAGCAGCTAAATAAATAGATGTTTGGCCATTCCTTTGGAGTGATGCTTCGCCATTTGGGTCACTGGGTCAACAAAGTCTAGCCTTCGTCCATTGAGACTCATCAATGGATGACAAGACTGTGATGCCTGTCACCAACTAATTGCTTGATTAATCATGCGCTACTGTCAAAGTCACTCCCCTTTTTGACTTTGGAGGACACAAAGGAGAATGAAATAGACGACGCGTAGACGTAGAAGAAAGAAATGGGATTTGCTGTATTGTCTATGTTGAGATGGTAACGAGTAAGGACCTTTGCATTCACTTACTTCAGAGAATTTCTTAACTGAGCACAATTTGCCTAGTGGCATGACCATTGGTGGAACAAATGTCGAATTGAGCTGATCAGTTTGCCTAGTGGCATGACCATCGGTGGAAAAAATGTCAAATCGATGACCAGCTATGACGTCGACTATGATCAAGTGGCATGTAGACCTCTACTTTCCTGTACAGTTTTAGAGGTGTCTTGACTGAGGCAATACTAAGAATATGTGGAGCTGCTAAGTCCCATCCCCTTCAGAATGCAGATTTTTTTGGTGGCTAATGGCAGGAGATATTATTTCAGTAAGAACAAATTACGTGTTAGACCATGTAGATTGTTCTGAATTTAGTGATGATGAATAATTGATATTTGGATTGCTTTGGAATTTGCGTTTGTAAAAATTTCGACTATCGCAGCCAAAAGTTTTGAGTACAAGTGGTTTTGATCAGTGTCCGAGTAGTTTCTGACTAGTCTGAGTGGCTTTGATCAATGTCCGAGTGGTTTCGGACCAGTCTGAGGGGTTTTACTTGGCATGAGTGGTTTTGGTCTGCTCTGAGTGGTTTTGGTTCAGCCCAAGTGGTTTTAATCGGCTTCGAGTGGTTTTGATCGGCTCCAAATGGTTTTGGTCTACTTTGATTGGTTTTGATCGGCTCCAAGTGGTTTCTATCGGGTCCGAGTGGTATCGGACAACGTTTGAGTACAATTGTTGTATCAAATGATAATCGAGTGACATTGGAGTATCGAATGGAGTTCAAGTGGCATCGGAGCATAGGACGACATTCGAGTGCCATAGAAGTATCGGACGATATCCGAGTGACTTTGTAGGATTGGACTGCGTTCAAGTGCCATAGAAGAACTAGACGGTGCTCGAGTGGCATTGGAGGAACAGATAGTGTTCGAGCATATCAAAGCCCTGAGTGCTATCGCTTAAGATTCGAGTGAAGACCCTAGAGTCGGAATGACTAGGTACTTGGTAGTCAGAATGACTAGGTACTAAGGTTCAGTACTCGAAAGATGAACACACTCGGTGGTCAAATGGTTGTGGTATTCGGTAGTCGGAAGGATTCGGTACTCGATAGTCATTGTTTTCATGATCGTGGTCAACGATCGGTTGTCATAGGTGTTGCGATCAGTTATCGGAGACTTGTGGTATGTGATCCGTACTTGTAGGCTTCGAGTAAGCGTTGGGATAGCATTCGGTGATTGGTGATCGGTGCTACAGTACCAGGTAGGTACCTGGTAGCGATTGACGGTGATGCAGTACAGAGTATGAGAGGTGCGGTCCTGGAGACTTCGACACGTGAGGTGATAGTGTGTGATGAGGATACAAGAGGTGCTATCATGGACACTTCATCATGTGTTGAGTTAGGAGTTGTGGATGGAGTCCATAACTAAGAAGAGATAGAGCTTGAATAAAACTCGTGTTAGAAAGAGTTTCGGGTCTATTCATTTTCAGAAGAGATAAAGTTGTGTTCATGGTTGAAACAGACACGGTTTGGATGTTAACCCATAAAAGCAGGAAGAGGCTAAAGGCTAATGTGGTGGTTTTTTGAGGGCTTTCGCCAAGAAGGCTTTTAAGGGGCTCTGTGGAGACTGTTTGTGCTAGAGTTTTTAGGAGTGTTGTGAAGGTGCTTTGTAGCCACAGAACATGATCTAGAAATAATAGATCTGATCTATTCTAGGATAAGTTAGTTAGCATCGGCGACATATTTTCTAAGCATCATTTTCTTATGTCTTTGGAGATGTGCTAACATATTACGATCTTGTGGTCTGCGAGCATGGTGCCTTCGATCATCAAGTCAATCCAACCGATCAGAGCATGACATTGTCTTCGTCTTGTTCTCATTTGAGCAATCAAAGCATTTGAGAGGACATGCGTTCAAGCGATCGAAGCGATCAAGCAGACAAAGCGGTTGAAGCTTTCAAGTGGAGGAAGATTTTGACTACATGCAAAGGAGGTCAAGCGAGCAGTCGAGCGAGCAGTCGAATGACTTGTGGTCAAAATTTACATCTGGTAATTTAGATTGTTTTTTCTAGTTTGAGATTTATTTTTAGTTATCAAAAAGTGGAGGCAATCATTCACCACCACTCTGCTTGCGCCAGACAATCCTACATTGTGAATCAAAGAGGATGAGCAGCGATGCATCATCGAGGCACGACGGTTATTCTAGCCACCGTGGGTCATCGACAACCAAGGTGGAGTACGAGTTGGTCGGGCGTGACCCATCAACGGTAAACAAATAGTTGAGTGCGGTGAGGAAGCTAAACGGCGTGTGCTCGAATCTGCTGTGGCAAAGCTTGGTGACCGAGGAGACCATCCGGTCACTTGTCCACAGGGGAAGATCTCAGACCATGACACGGTTCGGCTACCCCCCGCTGATGAGACGGAGCCCCATCCCACAGAGTTAGAGGCGGTGGTCTTCGTCGCGTACCTTGAAGTCAGGCTCTAGTTCCCCTCCGCCATATTCGTCGAGGAGGTGCTGAGGCTGTGTGGACTCGAGCTACTGCAGCTGACTCCGAATGCTCTTGTTTGGTTGGCTGTATATTGCGGGGCCTCATAAATAAAGACGGTGTGGCCTAGCCCGTCTCTATTTGCATTTCTTCATGACGCGCGGTGCCAGCCAAAGAAGCCAGACGGACAGGAGTACTCCAGCTTCGGGAGCATGAACTTCGTGCTACGTTTGTCGTGCATGAAGCTGTTTCAGGTGAATGTGACCCGGGTGAAGTGGGAGTTGAACTGGATGTGGCAGTGGTTTTACCACAGTGGGGAGAGCGGCAGCAGCTTGAGGTGGTCAGGGTGCTTGATGGACTTCAACACCTTTCTGTTGGTGACCCTTGACCCCGATGATGAACATCGGGCTCGGAGGCTGGTGGGCGTCGCCTTGTGGTTCAACATGCGGGACCTCGCAGAAGAGTACCTGATGTATGGCGTGGCTCTGCTAGCACACCCGTGGCATGTGCAATCGGGCCCTGCCCATGACAACAACATTTGTCCCACAATCGTGTCACTAGTGAGACTCACCGATCCGAGTAAGTCTTCGACTGCACTTGCTGCATATAAAGTAGCTATTATGTAGGTCGTAAGTGTGATCTGTTTTATTGGTAGGGCTCACTCTGAAGACGTGGAGCACGCAGTGACGGTGTTCCTTAGGCCGTATGTGGCTAAGGAGCACACCCTAGCCGGTGAAGCGGTCACAGCGAACATCAGGGGGCGGGGGGGGGGGGGTAAACCGCGTGTGCGAAGCTCTCGGCATCCTTGTGCTGGAGCGCACTGTGCCAAGTGTTGGCCGGCTTCGCACCTATGACGGCGACGGCAAGGAGGAGGCCTCCCCTCCTTGGCGAAGGGTTTGTTCCCCCGCAACACGACAATCGGGTCCAGCGCTTGCTGTCCCCGACAAACCCACTGAAAGTGGAGGAGGCCACTGCAGGTACAGACTCAGACGTAGCTGAGTATGTAAACTCAGACCTGGAGGTGGAGACAGACCACGCCGCCATCGGCGGGCAACGCGTGGGCGATGCAGGGCCTACAGGCAGCGTAGGCGATGGACACCGTGGGCTTGATGCGGACGCAGGAGGTGAATGCAAAGCCAACTCGCCTACACCTACTGCAGGGGTCGACAAGGTGCCTCCTAAGGTGCCCATCCCAAAGCGTGCTCACGTGGGTCCACAAGCAGGGGCAAGTGAGCATTTTCATGTGGTGGTGGCCACGCTCTCAGAGGAATCCGACTCTGAGGCAGAAGCTGTCAGCTCTGAAGTGGACTCCATCGTGCGTGCTACTAGTGATGCCCCTGCGGTCGTCCGTTTGGCGAGCACTGGCATAGCTGCCTCTTGACTATCTTCTCCCATCTGTGATGTAGGTGTAAATACCTCTTTCTCCTCTCGTGACTTCACAAGGCTTTCCCCAATTTTCTCGCTGACACCGCCATTAGCATCAATAGGCCCATGATCTTTGGGGCACGCACCGGGCTCCAGCGATGGGACCAGCTATGAGGGAACTGGCACACCTGCCATGGACATGTCGTCAATGTCCACCCTATGGAACTTGCCAACTCAGAGGCTCAACACTTGATTGTGGCAGACTTCGTCCCTCATCCGGAGGTGCCGCGAGCTTTCCAAGTGGCTGCAGACTGCACGGACACTGGTCTGGACCACCGAACGTTGTCGTTGTGCAGACCAGAGCTCTTGGAAAGCACCCTGGAAGCCACAGAGATGAAGGTACTTGCACCAACACTTGCTGATTATATTTGCACCTGTCAGGATGTCGCTAATTGTGCTGTGCGATGTAGGCCCTTGCCCTCACCCATATGTTGCAGGCGACCAAGGCTCACAAGCGAGGTGGCCTACAGGACTACTGCTGCGCAGTAGTCCACTGAAGATGCCCTGGCTTGTGCATCCAAGGATAAGCACATTCACTTCCTTGTATCCAAGGGCGCAAAGGCTATCGCTGATGTGCATGCCTTGGTGGAGTAGACCCAATGCACTACCTCCAAAGAATGCGAGGGCCTGCTGCAACAAATCACCAAGCTGGAAGAAGAGAAGGCTCGGCTGATGGCGGCGGTTGGTGAGAAGGACCGGGTGTTGGGTGACGCGTCTCTGATAGCGTGGAGCTCGATAGACGCCCTGGAGAACACCCTCTCTGAGCTTGCCATTGTGGTGCCTCCCCAGACCTTCGGGCTCGAGGATCTGTCGAGCACCCTTTTGAGGATTGGAGAGGCTTCAGCCCTCGCATGGAGTGCCATACGATCCTAGGGAAACCACTGCTCACTCATGATGACCCGCATCGTCCTCGGCCTTCTCCACCACTGGGGCTGCCTGCACATCGGTGAGCTGGCTACTTCGTAGTTGGAGCTACCTGCCAGAAGCAGAGTCATGTCTGGAGCCGTGCACACTATCCGGCGTTCCACACGTGCCTTCCACCAACGCATATGGGACTACATCGGTGAGGCCACGGTGAAGGTAGCCATGAGGTGAAGCCTGCAGGGTGGTGGCAACCTCGGGACTTGGCTTTACGAAGTGCCACAACGAGAAGAAGGTGATATCGCCAGCTCCGAGCACGGTGTTGATCTGTAGGTGTGATGCCAAAGCCCTTCACCCGTGCATGTAGCCCACTGTGTACACCCCGTCGATGTTATGTAAAATGGTGCTACATGGCCTGTTCTCCTGTTTGGTGTTTGTGACAAGCAGGTGCTTGACAGGGGCCACTTGCTAGTTTCGAACCTTATGGTTCGGTGGCGCCTTCGACACTAGGCTGGCCAGAGGATTTGCTGCATTTTTGGGAGGAGCGACGCTCGACGAGAGAGGCCTCGACACGGGAGTATGTAAAAGTAGAAGACAAATTGAATGAATAACGCATTTGATTATGTCTGAATGAATGTACCTATAAACGTTATCCCTCGTGCGATATTATTAAAGTACCAACTAAGGCGAGTGGTTTGTCTCGTGTATCCTCTTCATAACCGTATTTGCCTTTCGATAACACTTTTGGCATGGCGAGAAGTGCTTGAAGAGAATGGTAGTAAGTAGGACTTTAGATACGAGATGAAAATACCATGGGTTCCGCCCTCCGGCACTGAGACGCAATATCCACGAAGTAGGCTAGGGATGAGGGGTCGACACAGGGCCCTTCATCTTCTGATGAAATAGATGCGCATGTTCTGTCCCTAACCTTTCGAAGTGGCATCAGCAAAGCTGGCGGCCGGATGAAGCATGCACGCACACTTCGTCTCTAACCTTTCGAAGTGGTGTCAATGAAGCTGGTAGCAAGATGAAGTAGACGCGCGTGCTCCATCCCTAACCTTTCGAAGTGGCATCAGCGAAGCTGGTGGCCGAATGAAGCAGATGCGCATGCTCCGTCCCTAACCTTTCGAAGTGGCATCAGTGAAGCTGGAAGCCAGATGAAGTAGACGCGCGCGCTCCATCCCTAACCTTTCGAAGTGGCGTTAGCGAAGCTAGCGATCAGATAAAGCAGACGCGCATGCTCTGTCCCTAACCTTTTGAAGTGATGTCAGTGAAGCTGGCAGTTAGATGAAGCAGACGCCCGTGCTCCATCCCTAACCTTTTGAAGTGGTGTCAACGAAGTTGGTGGCTGAATGAAGCAAACGTGCATGCTCTGTCCCTAACCTTTTGTAATAGCATCATGACTTGTTCATACTCAATAGATAGAGTGCTATTGCAAAGAGTGCGCATGGAGGTCGCCCTCTACACGTCTTATTTATACTCTGAAGAGTGCGTGCGGAGGTAGCCCTCCGCACGCTTATTTATACTCCGAAGAGCGCGTGCGGAGGTAGCCCTCCGTGCGTCTTATTTATACTCCGAAGAGCACACTGAGAGACCATGTGGAGGTATCCCCATGTTTGTGATGAGTAATTGATGCATGAGTTAGAGAGTTTGAGTTTATTTTGGGTATTCCAGGGTTGAGTACCTTTTACTAATGCTATTGTTGATTATGTTGTTTCGTGTGGTGCTATGTGATGGTTTGCTTGTCTGTGTGACTGCAGGACTTTGGAGCTAGGTCATGGTGAGGCGTGGGAGGACCGGGACTAGGCACAGGAGGTGTTGAGGTCCAGACGGTCGGAGATGCTGAAGATGATCGAGGCTGCTGAGGTGGTTGCGAGCCGGGAGATGAGGAACCGGAGCTGGAGCTACCGGTGGTGGACACGATGGACAACGACGAGTGGACCGGGACTAGGCTCAGGGAGGAGTCGGAGATCCAGACGGTCGGATGTCGGTTGCGGTCGTGTGCGACGGAACAGACCGAGACTAGACTCAAGTGGAGTCAGAGGTCCAGTCGGTCGGTGTCAGATGGACACGATGGGCAACTGCGAGGTGGACCGGGACTAGGCTCAGGGAGGAGCTGAGGTCCAGACGGTCAGGATGCCGGGTGCGATCGTGTGCAGCAGAGCGGACCGGTACTAGACTCAGGGAGGAGTCGAGGTCCAGACGGTCAGGGTGCCGGTTGCAGGAAACTTCCGGGAAGGTGCTTGAGGGGCAATTTGGAGAATTGACTCAAGCCATGAGTGGAGTGGCTGTCTCCCTCCATTTTCTTGTGCTTTGACTTCTTGCCTCATTTGTGTATGGAGCAAGGAAGTGGAGTATGGCCTGCAAATCTTGATTTGCCAATTGAGTCTAAGGCTGGAGCCTTAAGAAGAAGAGTTCGCAATGCAAGGAAGTAACCTGGCTGTAGGGAGTGTGCTCTGAGTGTGTGCGTGTGTGATCAGGAGAGAACCATGTAGTGAGATGAGTGAAATTTCTCCTCAATTGCATATGGGGATGTAGTGAGTAGGTTTATCTCCTGTGTAATCATTCCTCTCTTGTAAGCATTCATGGTATTGAATCAATATGGGAAAGAGAGTTGTTGAGTTGCATTTACTTCCTGTTTTTCTGTCTCCTGTGCTGTTCTTTCTTTCTTCCTTTTGGTTGAATGAATTTCTTTGATTTGAGTAGCTGCAAATCATGTGCTCTAAACTGGGGTTGTGCTCAAGGCCCCTTGGCTAGATTATACCCGAGAGCAATCATTTCATTTGCTTTTTCTTTCCAAGATTTGGTCTGCTCATTTTCCCTGCTCTCAATGTTCTAGGGTTTGAAGTCAGGGCAATGTTGGTTTTCTTGATACTCTCGATGAGAAGTGATGTGGTTTGTGTTGTCTAGCTGTGAGATGATTTCTTGTTGTATTTCAAAGCCTCATGTGCAAAAGATGCAAGAATGACCAGCAATTTAGACATTTGTCACACTCACTGTTCAGGTTTCAGTATTTTACTCAAGTGTTGATTCCTTGCTCTTTTAGGTTGAATGCCTTGATTTCTTAGGTCCCCCTTCTATTTAGTTTAAAGTCCTTTCCATTTGGACTAAGAAGTACAGCTGAACTTCATCAATTTCCCTGGTTTCTGAAGTTTTCAGTATTTTCAGTTTCAGGCTGCGCTGATTTCTGCTCTCTGCTCTTCGCTGAAAGTGAGCCCGGTCAGACCGGTTGTTATATGGCGGTCAGACCGGATGGTAGCCGACGGTCAGACTGGTCAATCAACTGCGGTTTGACCGACCGAGGCTGAGCGGTCTGACCGACTGTAGCGAGGTGGTCCGACCAGTCCATACATGGTGGTCAGACCAGCATTTAGGCTATTTTGAGTGCAGCACTTTGTTTTGCTCTGGTTTTCTTTGCTTCGTTCTCGTGTCTGTTCAATATGAATTTCCAGAGAGCATGACTCATCTTCTTCATAGCTTTTGTAGCTATCGGAGATAAGAGACGCATGTGGATACTTGGGGGCAAATTTTAAAAGGCACCATTCACCCCCCCCTCTCTGTTGCCATTGCCGATCCTACACATGCGTGGAGGTAGCCCTCCGCGCGTCTTATTTATACTCCAAATAGCACGCACGGAGGTAGCCCTCCGCGCATCTTATTTATACTCCGAAGAGTGCATGCAGAGGTAGCCCTCCGCGTGCCTTATTTATACTCTGAAGAGTGCGTATGGAGGTAGCCCTCTACACGTCTTATTTATACTCCGAAGAGTGCATGCAGGTAGCCCTCTTCGCATCTTATTTATAATCCGAAGAGTGCGCATGAAGGTATCCCTCCGCGCGGCGGGCTATTACACATCATATGAGACAGGTGTCTTCACGAACAGTGTGCTTTATTTATTTTCCTGTTTGCATGGGCGAGCTATTACACATGGTGGTATGCCAGTAGCAAGCTAGGTGTCCCTCCGCCTCTATGCATAATATTGCTGCAGGTGATCTGTATTCCATGTGTGGTGGAGACTTCACCCCTCTAGAGTCGCAAGATGATATGCTCCCTACTGTAGAGCAGCTGTGACAATGTAGGGGCCCTCCCACTTTTATTCTAGCTTGCCCACCATCGCTGCATGCAATGCCATCTTGAGGACAAGGTCTCCCAGCTGGAATTCCCACAAGTAGACGATGCGATCGTATGCACGCGCTACTCGGCGTGCATATTTCATGATGTGCTCAGTGGCACTAACTCGTGTGCCGTCGAGGAAGTCCAGAGATAGCGCCTGCTCTTTAGTCGGAGCCTGACTGAGGACTCTCCTTGAACCGGCTATGACCTCCTCCGGCGTGACCGCCTCATCACCAAAGAGAAGCTTGAATGGCGTAAACCCTCTCGGGCACATGACCGTTGTGCAGAGGGACGAGAGTACGCTGTGAAGCTCTTTCGGCCACTTGCCTTTCGGGAGACCTACAAGGCATTTCTTGACCCCCGTGGAAATTACGCCATTTGCCCGCTCGACCGCCCTGTTGGACTGTGGGTGCCCAACTAAGGCGTACCGGAGCATGATGCCTATGCATCACAGAATGCCTTGAAGGGCACTGAGTCAAACTATAACCGGTGTCGACAGTGATTTCCCTGGGCACACCAAAGTGGCAAATGATGTTCTGCCAAAGGAACCGTTGCACCGCTACGGAGGTTACCTTGGTGAGCGTAGTCACTTTGGGCCACCTGGAAAAATATTCGAGGGTGACTATGATGAATCGCAGGTCCCCAGGGGCATATGGGAGTGGGCCAATGATGTCGATGCCCCACTGCACCAGTGGCCAACCAGAGAGATGGGCTGCAAATTAGTGGGAGGTCTGTGAATGACCCTTCCCATCCATTGGCATCCCTGGCACTGGCGCATGAGATCGTGCGCATCCACGATGGCCGTTGGCCAATAGATGCCCTGCCTAAATGCCTTGCCGACGAGAGATCTTGGCACAATATGCGAGCCACAAGTCCTGCGTGAATCTCGGCGAGGAGCTGCTATCCCTCGCTACGCGATAGGCATCGCAATAGTGGGGAGCAAACCCCCGCTTGTAGAGAACGCTATCCAGGACCTCGAGGGACCTAGCATGATGTTGTAGCTGTCGCAGCTCAAGAGGATCATCTGGTTCAGCTATACCTTGCAAAAGGCCATAGATGGGCTCCTACCAGTAGCCTTGTTGGGCTATTTGGTCGACGAGGGCTGTATCATGCTTATCCTGCTTGATAGCTACGGAGGCTAGAACATTGGTGAACACCCTTGCGGGCGAAGGGATTTGCTGGCTGGCGGCCTTGGCGAGCGTATCAGTGTGCTCATTGTTCGCTCATGGAATAGCCTTCACTGTGATGCCCAAGAAATGGCGCTCCTACACCCTTACCATGGCTAGGTACTTAGCTAGGTCAAGGTCCTTAACTTGGTACAACTTGTTGACTTGTCCCGCAATCAAGCGTGAGTCGGTGTGCACAAGCACCCTCCGCGCGTTGAGGGCCTTGAGCTTGGCAAAACCGAAGAGCAGCGCTTCGTACTCAGCTGTGTTGTTTGTCATCGGGAACCCAAGGCATGCCGACATAACAGGTGATGGCCCTCCGGCGTAGTGATGATTGCACCCACCCTGGCGCCGGAGGTGCCATAGGCTCCGTCGGTATGGAGGCTCCACACCGGGTCTACTGGAAGCCAGGCTTTTGGCTGAGCTGATGGGGTCCATTCGGCAAGGAAGTCCGCTAGGACTTGAGATTTAATGGCCATGCAGGAAGTGTATGTCAAGAAGAAGGGCACGAGCTCGCCCACCCATTTACTGATGTGACCCGTGGACTCCTTATTATGCAGCATCTCCACCAAAGGGAATGAAGAAGGCATGGTGATGTGATGAGCCAAGAAGTAATGACGGAGCTTCCGCAAGGCCACGACAAGGGCATAGGCCAGTTTCTCCAGTTCAGTGTACCATGTCTTGGTGCCCTGAAGGGTTTTGGAGACGAAGTAGACCGATCGTTGAAGGGACCCCTCCTTGAGAACAAGGACTGCGCTAACTGCTGTTGCTGTAGCTGCGAGGTACAGCAGCAATAGAGCCTCTGGTGTTAAGGACATGAGGGTAGGAAGGCTTGCAAGATGCTTTTTGAGTTCATCAAAGGCCTTCATGCATCCCTCATCCCAATGAAACCCGTCGCATCCGCGGAGGGTTCTAAAGAACGAAAGACCTCTCTTGGCCGCCTTGGATAAGAAACAGCTCAACGCAGCCATGCGACCAGTGAGCCTCTGGACCTCTCTTGTCATCTTGGGCGGCTCCATAGAGAGGAGAACATTGACCTTGTTAGGGTTTGCCTGTATCCCTCATCCTAACACCAGGAAGCCAAGCAGCTTTCTAGCTTGCATGTTGAAGACACATTTGTCTGGGTTCAACTTGATGCTCGCCCGCCGAAGGTTGGTGAAGGTTTCCTGGAGGTCTTGACCATGGGAGGCAAGTTGTTTAGTCTTGACGACCACGTTGTCAACGTAAGCTTCGACATTCCTTCCGAGTTGGGAGGCGAGGGCGAGGGCCACCAGGTGTGTGAATGTGGCTCCCGTGTTCTTGGGCCAAAGGGCATTCTAATGAAGCAGTATGTCCCTACTGGTGTTATGAAGCTCGTCTTGACTTCGTCGTCCGCGGCCATGTGGATCTGATGATAGTCGGAGTATGCATCCAAGAAGCTCATGAGCTTGCATCCCAACATGGCATTGACTATTTGGTCTATGTGGGGGAGCGGGTAGTTGTCCTTTGGACATGCCTTGTTGAGCACGATGAAATCAACGCACATGTGCCATGCACCACTGGCCTTTTTGACCAGCATCGGATGCGTGAGCCATTTGGGGTGCTGCACTTCGCGGATGACTCCGGACTGGAGTAGCTTCGCAACTTCTGCTTTGGTTGCCTGCTGGCATTCAAGAGACATGTGACGGAGCCTTTGCATGACTGGCTTAGCATCAGGACGGACCGCGAGGCTATGCTTGATGATGGTACGGTCCACCCCCTTAATGTCGACTGGCGACCATGCGAAGATGTCTGCGTTGTCACAAAGGACATGGAGCAGCTCCTGCTCGACTTTCGAAGGGACGCCCTCGTTGATGGAGACTTATCGGTTGATGGTATGCAAGGAGACTCTCTTGATTCTGCCGTCCGGCCTGGGCTTGGGTGTCCACCCCAGGGCAGAGGGCGTACCTGCACTAAGGGTGTCTTCGACAGCGTGTACCTTTTGGAGGGGGCCGTGCACACCAAGTTCTATTTAGTGGGTGAGGTCCTGATCTCTGAAGATCGTAATGATGCCCTGCAGACTCGGAAGCTTCATGCAAAGGAAGTTGTGGTGCAAGACCGCTCTGATGGCGTTAAGAGTCGAGCGTCCCAGGATGGCGTTATACGGGTAGGGATGATCGATGACATCAAAGGTGATATCCTCGCTTCTAGCACGGTCGCCCTACCCAAAGGACACCTACAATTGTATCTGGCGTAGGGCTTTCAGCGGTTGACCCCCGAAACCCTGGAGTGTGATCCCTGGAAGCCCTAGCCTACTGCGAGGGATTCCCATTTGGTTGAAGGCCCCTATGAATAGAATGTCGGTAGAGCTAGCCCCATCGACCAGAACGCGCTTGACATCGCATCCTGCGATGGTGCCTAGACCACCAGGGGATCCTGGTGAGGAAAGTCGATTCCATTTGCATCGGCAATTGTGAAGGTGATGTCGTTTTGTGCCCAGGTGGGTGGCACCTAGGTAGGGTACGCCGCCACATGATGCAGTCGACGAGCATAAGCCTTCTGCTACCATGCGGATGAAAACTCCAATGATGACCCTCCAGATATGATGTTTATGATACGTCACTGCCCTCCCTCGGTGGATTGTATCTGTACGAGGTCCTCTGAGGGCTCCTGCATGTGAGCCACCGCTGCGATCCTTACCTCCAAGGCTCTGTCCTTGGTGACAGTCTAGCGGAGCGTCACGATGGTGGGGCATGTTTGGGTGAGGTGGTTGCCACGGCCATGCGCTTCACACCAAAGCCCGTGCGATTGGCGCTCCCTTTCACCACGCGCTCCATCTTTGCGGCCCCAGCCTCGTCCACACCCCCAACTTTTGGGAACCCTTCCCCGGCCAATGGGGGTGCTATCGTCGGACCCACCTTCGATGTCAAAGACACATCTTGCACTTTGGGTTTTGCGTTGCTTGCGGCTGATGGTATCCTTCGGTGGGTCCTATGCTTGCTTGGCGTCGGAGGTGTCACCCCTATGCTGTTGCGCATCTTCTTCTGCTCTTGCGTATTCTTCCAAATTGTTGAAGAGCTTGGCCACCATCTTTATCAGCTTGCGCACATTATACTCGGCCAGTGGCCTCGGGCGGAGGTGTCGGATCGCCGTGTTGATGATTGTGGTCTCGTTGACATCTTTGACTTAGCAGTTTGACGTATTCCCGAAGCTTTTCTGAGGGCTTCTATTTGATTGCAAAGAGTTGATCCACGTCGAACCGCTCGACGTAGTTACCTTGGAAGTTGTTGTACAAGTGGTTGTGGATCTACTCCCATGCATATATGGAGTTTGGATCTATGGTAAAGAACCGAGAGAGTGCTACTCCCTACAGGACGAGTGGTAGTCCCTTTGCTTTGATAGAGTCATCCCTGCCGACGGCTTCAATGGCCATCTCGTACACCTGAATGAACTCCCTCGAATTCGTATCGCCTTTGCACGGCTCGATGGTTGGGAACTTGAAGTCTTCTGGCCACGCTGATTGATGTAGGCCGGCGAAGAGCGGGGACTCTGGACCACATGTCGGAGCGCACCGCGACTAGAGGCGAGCGTCGCGACTATCTGCTTAGTCGGGTGTGACCTCCACCACTGCTGTTGGTAGCGTTTGTTGACTCTGAGTCTCTTGCATCTCCTACATGGCCCCTTAGAGGTCTGCTAGCTCACGCTGCAATGTTCTGAGGGCTGCCATCAAAGTGGTCTCCATCGTCAGAGCAACCGCACCTGCCTGAGCAGAGGCACGCGAGGCGAGGTTGCTGGTGATAATGGCCTACTCGTCGAAGCTGTTTAGTGCATCTATGCATGGGCTCCCTGGTCTGCGACAAGCCCAACGCAAGCATCCGAATCGCTTGCCATCCCTGCACTGGATCCAGGGTCGCTAGACACGTCGGCGCGGGTGTCGATGCTGATGATCCCATTGACACGAGTGCCAGTGACATGGTTGATCGTCGCACTATCAATGGGGCCAACCGCCACACCCGAATGATCCTCAGGGTGGCTGATCGTCCCATGCGGATGTCGACATTGGCATTTGTTGCACCGACATCGCCCTCGATGCTAGCCCCAAGGGTTGGTGCAGATGACCTACCACCTGAAGCCCTGGCATTCACAACCACCACTGTCGTACTCTACTTTATTTTCGCTGCTGATGATGCCTTCTTGGGTGCCATCAGCTCTCAATCCATAGCTTGCTCTTTGTCATCCCCACGGACGATGCCAACAGTTGTGGCTACTAGCCAAACAGTAAACTGGGAGAGTAGTGGAGTGGTTGTGAGAGATGAATTATGCTTGCACCTTCTCCATGTCCAGGGCGCATATATATACCTTCATAAAGCATACTTACAATATTGCCTTTGCAGTCGTGTATCTCCTAAAAGGGCATATATGTCATTACACATATCACATTGGGCCCTATAACCCCTAAACAGTTGGATGGGCTCATGTGGGGGCCTCCCCTACTACAACACCTAAGAAGGTGGGGTGGCACACAAATCACACAAAATTATTGAAAACAAGTTTTTCCCGTGACTACGAAATATAACGCCTTAGGGCTAGAAGGCAGCATAGTGTCTAACTGAAAACTTGCGACAACGCAATGTCTATCAATGTGGACAGACATGTGAGTGTGTAGGGTTTAGCACACATGGTTCATTTAAGATGAGACTATCTTATCTTCACGAAAATCCTTGACGGTCCTAAACTTAAGTTTTGAAATAGGAGTGAGAAGGAGAAATCCAGTTTCCTTCTTAACTCAAAAGAAGAGCATCCACAAGGGATTTGATAGTAATACTTCTTGTTTTTGCTACTATTTTTGGAAATAGAGCTTTTCAAAAAATGTTATTCGAATAATGGTTTTGAAATACTGAAGTTGGAAACATTTGTTTTTTAAAAGAAAGCCTCTCCAATAGTTTGCAAAGAGGATATGTCTCCTAGTTTTGGTTTTGAAAGCAAATTTTTGGGAACGAGTTTGGCTTTTCATATACTTTGGCTAAATTTCAGGTGTAACTTTGAACTCAACTTTCTTTACAAAGGATATATATACAGTATAAATAACAGGGGCACCATGGTGCCTAGACTCCATGATTAAGACTTTCCATCCATGATTGAGGCTTTCCATTCATAATTAAGACTTTCATCATAATAATATTGAAAATAGAACTTTATGGCAAGAAGGGTCTTCCAATGGAGGTTGGAAACATTGAATTTTGAAAAGAGAATGGATTTCAAGATCTTGGTATGAAAACAAGTTCTTGGAAATCAGCTAGGACAAATAATTTTTGAGGTCAAGGTTTCATGGCTAATTTTTGAAATCAAGTTTCTCTATGAAGATTTTTTAGGTTGGGGATGTGGTAATAGAGGATTAATTATTTCCTGAAATCAAAGGAGGGGAAGGAAGAGCATCTAGCAGTGATTTGGAAGTAGAACTTTTGGGAAAGCGATTTTTAAATGGGATGTTTTAGAATACTGATTTTGATATATTTGTTTTGAAAGGAGAGTATAGTCCACGATTTGCGAAGAGAAGGGTTCTCAAATTTTTGGTTTTGAAAGCATGTTTTTGGATAGGAGTCTAGACAAATTAAATACTAGGGTGTATGCTTTCAGGGTAAATTTTGAAATCTAGTTTTTGCACAAGGCCATTTTGACATTGTGTTTTATAGGCAAGAAGTTTTGGAAGTGGTATATGAACATTTAGGTTTTCTTTTTGGAATCTCAAAGGCCTGCTTATAATAGCATGGTTTTATGGACAAGTTTTAGGGAAGAGATTTTGAAGAAAACTTTCATCAATAGATTATTAAAGTAAGATTTGAGGTGTGAAAATTTTGGGGATAAGTTTGAAAACAATATTTGAATGTATGCTTCAAAATTTTAAATCGAGAGTAAGGAGTAAAATAATTCCTAGCCATGGGTAGCGAGACTTGGCATGTGTAATGTCGAACCCGGATTTTTCAATCCAGAATCCACTGTGTTTCACTACACTATTCTCTGGATCAGTAGATAGTGCACACAGGTTCACTGCTGTACCAACTCATACATCGCATAAGAACATAATATAACATATCAAAATTAAATTACACCACGTCGGGTGGCAGTTTACAATAGGGCCAAACCGGCCAAATGTCTACATCATATAATAGCAGCGGAAACGAAAGCAAATGTAAGACCATAGCCACAGGCAAGTGACTGGGGGTAGATATGTGCAACATATACTATTTAAACTTAGGTAATATATATGCACACAATCTCCATCAAGCCTTCTTGTCTATGACCCAAAAATGTAGAAAGCGCCCTAATTTTCTTCGTTGCTTCCTCCAACAGTGGCAGGGGATCCTCATGAGTTCTTGAGTTCTTGTTTCTAATTTGGTAATGCGAGTGTGAGCACAAATCTACCGTGCTCAGCGAGCCAACACACAATATGCAATAATTAACATGCATAGCTTATTAAGGGAAGGCTCAGGCTTATTTTGTTTTGCCATAAAATGCTTTTAAATACATTACTTAAAAGATCCCTAAGACCTAGCAGTTTTGAATCATACTTCAAATTTTGTAAGATAAGATCATAACATTAGCAACATAGATTCCATTCATATGGCATCAGCACCATATGCTTTCTTTTAGCGTTATAGCCGCTTATCTCATCGCTGGGACACCCAGGGCAAATCAAACTAGGGCTTTCCCTTGCCCTCCACTTTTCCATCCCACCCATAAAACATTTTGAAACAGAACTATATCTAGTAAAGTTCCCATGTCCGCCCTTGACCGTGGGCACGGCTATTCGAATAGTTTTCTACTCTGCAGAGCTTGCACACTTTACCCACAAGAGATAATCTATTCGTTACCCCACATGATTCCTTGGCTATGCGGTTGAATAGATCATCACAAGGTTGTTACAATGCATTGTTCCTAGTAGAGTTATGCCCGCTAAGGTTTCACTTTCTTTGGGGTATGACCACCCTTTCAAAAGCCCTCTCTTGCGCCGTCACGTCGGAGGATGTGGCCATCCTCTGCCCGCCCGTGGTCACACCAGCGCAACCCTTACTAAGTTGATGCAAATTAGTTGGCCCTGCCTATATTATGCCAGCTTGTGGTTGTATTTGTTTTACACAGGAGGTCATGACGAGATTTGGTCCTTAGGGCTATCTGGGCGGTTCTACCACTATCCTTTTTGTGCTTCCACTGCACCACTTACACCCCCGAACCATCCGCCCAGATAAATAAGCATGTTGGGGTTTTTGTTAACATATAATTAGTTCTGGCACATATACCAACATTCCCACCATATTCTCCGAAATCAGTTTCTCATCTGTTCAAAGGTAATGACTTTGGGGTATTTGTGATACCCCCGAACATCTAAGCATTCCTAAGCGTATCATATAGCTAGGGACTTATTTTAGAAAATTATAACATTATAATTTTGCTAGGGTGACAAGGCTCACATGTCCAAAGGTGTCAAGGGAAGTAATATTCACAAATGCAATAATGGGCGTATAGCTAACATGTTGAAATCGAACATAAAATAACACATGAAATAATAGCATACATGTTGATAATTTAAAAGGAAATAAATTGCATAAACATGGGTTCAAATACGATCAAAGTGTTGACTCGCCTTAGTCATCGGTGTCTTGGTCCTGACTGTCGAGGTTGGCTTCGGCTTCTTCCTCCTAAGCTTCGTACGCTATTTTCTGATGCGTGAAAATTTGGATAAAAATTAGCAAACCAAACAAATTTACACCAAAAATTTAGATGATATTAAAAAATCATTGTTTCAGTTCTATTGTACAGATCTTGAATTTAGATGAATTTAGAAATTTGTTTCATTCAATTTGGAGTTAAAATGAATAAGTTATGCCCATTTAAAGTTCTCAGTTCAAATAAATCTAGAAATTAATAAACTTTTTGACAGGTGGGTCCCACTTCCAGTTTTTAAATCTTTATTTTATTTTTATCCTCTTTTACCTGAGCCTATGACAGGTGGAGTCAGCTTCGGTCTTAATTAATAGGGTATGGCCCACATGTCGGTGAGATATAACCTTAACTACCGGCCATTAATTCTAACTATTGTCTTAATGGCTTTTAATGACTGTCTTAACACTAATTAAATCTGTCTTAACTGCAGCACTGCTCATCCCCTTCCTTCGGCCGAAGGACGGCGAGCTTGCCGTCGGTGGAGGAAGCGGTGGCCGGGTGTGGGCACCCCTAAAATGGGTTGCTCGCGCCCGTGGCTACCTCTGGCCGAGGTCTCGCCGGCCAATTTGGCCGGAGGGATGGCCGGCGACAACCCGAGGCGGCGGCGGAACAGGGGAGGAGGGGATGCGGTGTCACAGGGCATAAGAATCTGATTCATTTGCAGGGGAGCATCTTGGCATGGTCAGGAAGGTACCTCGGTGGTCGGTTTGGCTCGGGGGTAGCTGTGGCGGTCCGACGGCGAGTGGTGGCGACATGTAGAGAAGAAGCACGACGCAGGCTCGGATCGGGCTGCAGGAAGCTCGGTCGTCGGCGTGGATGTTGTTGCGGGGCTCCCAAGAAGCTCGGGCTCGGCGGAATTGGTCCGAGGTGGCTCCAATCGGCGGCGGACGCTTCGGCCGGCTTTGGGGACGAAGGAGGCTCGTTGGCGACTATGGTGCTCGGGGCTTGATTGCTCGGAACAGGAGGTGGAGGAGGGCGTGGCGGAGTGAAGGGAGGGCCGCACGGGCTTTATAAGCGGCTGAAGGGAGCCGGCAACGGGCGGGGTGGCCTTGTTGTCTTGTCGGGGGTAGGCGGCGGTGGCAGACGGCGGTGGTAGGCGGCGGCGACAGGGCGAAAATGACCGGGCAGCTGCGGCAGATCCCGAGGATGGATTTGGGGCGTGACACTTTGCTGTCGGCTGCAGCTTTGCGCCGCGTGTTGGGCGGCAGGAGGCTTGCGCCACATGGCCGAACAATGCGACTGGGCGGAGGAGAAATTGCGGGCGGTGGCATCGTACCGGGGGCGGGGCGATGAAACCAGGGGTGGTGGTGGTTTCGCGGATGCGCCAGCTGGGTAAAGTGGTGGGAAGATGGTGCCTTCGGAGATGGTGGCCGGCGAGTAGACGTGGGCGGCGATGGCTCGGCTCCGGCCGAGGCTGAAGGAAAGAGGAGGGGGAAGTGGAGTTGGGCCGGGCCGTTTTGGCCGGCCTGACTTCATTTCTTTTTTTATTTCTTTTTATTTACCCATTTATTTATTGCTTTATTTATGTGTGCATATAATATATATATATGTATATATGTATATATGTATGTATAGGTTCATTTAGCTGCTCCTTTATTTTTCAAAGTTCTATTTCCTATATCACTAAACTTCCCTTTGCATATGCACATGCACAATTTGTGTGTGTGTGTGTATATATATGTTTGTATTTTATTCATTTGCTTCTACTGCTATTTATGCTACTGTTTCCAAAATGAAAATTTATGTTTTAATTCAAGTTTCTCCCTCCCTTTGATGGATCATCTTTTCAGATTCGAATTTAAAATTTTGAGTTTCCATTATTTGTGGTGCGGATACGCTCATGTCTTGTACTTCTCAGTTAAATATATTATTTAACTGGAAGAAATTATTGAGCCGCATTAAATATTGTCAGAATGTCTCGTCGATACTAGTGCAACGTCCATCACTTCAAGTGTACAAGATGATGAGGACATCTCGATTGGTCCGATTACGCGAGCACGAGCTAAAAAGATTAATCTACAGGTGAACCCGCTCCTAGTTGATTTTGGCTTTAATTTACATGATAACTGGCTACTACTTAATGTTATATTCTTGGTTCCGAGTCCGAGTATGACTGACCGAGTACATTTCCGTGTTAGTATTTTCCGCTTGTTGCCTTGTTGCGTACGAGTCGGGTTTTTTTCCTATTGGTCGAGTTAGGCTAAATATATGCTTGTATACCCTTCTGTAAGCGGACAGACCATAGAAAATAGATCTATTATTTTTTTTGAGAGCGATACGCTTGTTCCTCCTAGGGTTTAGTATATGATTGCAATCTAGAGGGGAATCACGCATAAGAACTTCGGTTGGTAAGAGAAAGCGAGGATAAGTGATTCAACATATTCTTTGCTATTTTTTTTGTAATACTAACAATGGTAGGATATTCAACATTTCGTTCCTCATGGTACGACTCTCAATACTTGTATTTTTCATTCTACAGAAGTATAGATTCGGAGGAGTATCTCAAATGGGTGGGACAACTCGAATGTGACCTCAAGTTTCAGAAGCTGTCCGAAGCCAAGAAAGTGACACAAGCCACCATGGAATTTGAAAAATATGCATGCACTTGGTGGAAGCAATATCTTGAGAAGCAATATGCCATTACTTGGGAAGAATTGAAGCAGGTCATGAGAAATGAGTTTGTGCCATATGAGTATGAGCTAGAGTTACTTCATTATATGAAGAGCATTCGCCAAGGATGTCGATCTGCCAATCTTATTATGATGAGCTAGATTATGCTATGTATCGTGACAATATCACAGAGGCATGTGCAAAGAGAGCTTACTTCAAAAGAGGTTTGAATTCTGACATCGCTACTACTGTTCGTTTGAAATATGATGGTAGTATGCAGGATCTTGTGAATTATGCTATAAAGGAGGAGAGGAGAATTATGGAAAAGCATACACCATGGCTCAACCTAAGTCTACACTTCAGTTCACATGCCTTTACCAGTGCGTCACATGAGAAGACGACCGAGCATGGGACATTCCCATTGGTCAAGGAGCCATTTAGTGCTACCCCATTGCTACACGAGGAGATTGTGGTTGATGGTAATTATGCCATTGCTGGCCCATGATCTATGAAAGATGAGATGCTTCAAAACTCATGTAAGGATGACAGCCACATAGGCAAATTGAGTGAGAGTGATAAAAAGAGTGAGTTGTGTGATTCCACCATATGTAAGGTTGAGAGCATCCAAATTAAGAGTGAGAGATATACATAAAAAGAAAGAGAGAAGTAGATGATAGACAAAGTGAGATTGATTATGAAACTAGCATATTAATATCTACTTCTAATGTTGTTTCTTACATTGTACATGTTGACATTAAAGAAGAGGAGTCGAATGTTCCACAACCGATACCACTGGAAAAAACCGATGAGAAGTTAACCACAGTTGAAGATGAAGTACTTGCTGCCCCGTTGTGACATCATGATGATTTAATACCTACATCACCTACATGAACTGAAGAGAATGATAAAGGTAACCATATTGGTGCTAAATTTAATTGGGAAAAGGTGAGTAATTGTGAGAACTCATGTGTTCAATAAAAAATTCCATGTTCTGAAATTTCTTGGGTCAATTTATATAATGTGGAATTAATTACTCATAAGAAAGTTCTTACTCAAATATCTCCTAGTGATTCTTTGTATTATATCATGTTCGATGATCCTAAAGAACTACCTAGTGTGGTTCAGAATGTTGCTGAAATTTCATATTTAAAATCACTAGTTAGTACCTATGCCTACACCTATAAGTTCAATTTGATCGGAGATTATAGTGTAGATAACAAGTTCTATGTTTGTCGAATATGCATTACATGTGATAAACTTGCTGAATTGAAATTACATATTTGGGATAAACAATGTTTTGTGCCATATCATGATCACAATGAGATGAGTTTCAACAATAGTGCTTCATGTTTTAAAAGATTTCTTAAGCCTACTTGTTCATCCTTTAATGTACAATCATTTACAAATAATCAGAGTAGCGCAGTTGAGGCATGGAAGGTACTAAAAATTTTCTCCCCCATATTTGAACAACTTAATTTGGTTTGGCCCATTAATGACTTATCCATGTACTTAGCAAAGTCGAGGACGACTTTTTTCGATGTGAGGGGGAATGATGTGAATGATAGTATTGCAGTGCATATATTCTATGGCTACTGTTGTACTAAATGGTATATACAAAACAATAAGAATGACACAATAATTGATTCATACATATACCATGTATACACGTTGTATTTTTTGTTTAGTGCAATTTCGGGCTATCAAAAGCCGAGGACAGCTTTTCTTGAAGAAGGGGAGGATGGTGCGGATACGCTCATGTCCTACACTTCTCAGTTAAATATATTATTTAACTGGAAGGAATTATTGAGCCGCATTAAATATTATCAGAAAGTCTTGTCGATACTAGTGCAACGTCGATCATTTCAAGTGTACAAGATGATGAGGACATCTAGATTGGTCTGATTACACGAGCACGAGCTAAAAAAATTAATCAACAGGTGAACCTGCTCTTAGTTGATTTTGGCTTTAATTTACATGAGAACTGTTTACTACCTAATGTTAGTATTTTAATTGTTCTCAGGTTTGTACGGGATTAAAAAGTTTTGGAGAAGTACTATTCCAAATACAAAATCTATGCACAACCCATGAAGCCACTTGTAGTCAAGAGATTTATCTAGTTAAGATATGCATCCATACAGTCGATTGCTAGGAAGCAATAGAAGGGAAGATGGATTGCATGTATGCTCACGTGAGAAGAAGAAAGAAAGAAAAGAGAAGCCTCTGCATTGAAGAAAGAAATGCATGCAGCCATCGTGAGTCAAGACTAGTAATTTACATAAAGCATTAAATGCCCAATGGTGCATGCAAGCATGGTGACGTGAGTGGTGCAAGCAAGCGTTTCGTGAGTTTGCGTGTTTTTTTTTAATTCTTGGTTCCGAGTCCGAGTATGACTGACCGAGTACGTTTCCGTGTAGTATTTTCCGCTTGTTGCCTCGTTGCGTACGAGTTGGGTTTTTTTATCCTGTTGGTCGAGTCAGGTTAAATATAGGCTTGTATACCCTTCTGTAAGCGGACAGACTATAGAAAATAGATCTATGATGTTTTGAGAGCATGCGCTTGTTCCTTCTAGGATTTGGCATATGATTGCAACGTAGAGGGGAATCGGGCGTTCTTCCTCATCGTTCTTGTGATTCATTGTGATTGGCCGGAGCGACGACGTGTCTACTTGGTGGTCGGTAGACGGGATCACGAGCATGTGGTTGGGCGAATTCTTTTGTCGCAGGTTGCTGTTCTAACAGTGGTTGGCGTCATTGTTCGTCAGGTTACATGGATCCAAATTATCTCCATCGATCTTACGCCGTGAAGATCGGGCAATCCTCCGCATCAATTTGCATATTTCCTTGTATGGCATTACTAATATTGGTTTTGTTTTTCGAAACTTTCTTCAAATTTTGGAAACCTCAACCAAAATTTAAGAAACACTATACAAATCCAAACTCAAATAGAATATATTGCAAAAATAATTCAAGAGCTTCACATTTTCAAAATTAAATTTTTGGCATGTTACAAATATGTTTTTACCAACATAATGTTTTCACAATAAAACTCGAAGGTCAATTTTTGAAAGATTTTAGGGAAAAACTTTTTAGAAGTAACTTTGCTTTAACTGTTTGAGAAAATAAAAACAGATTTTGAAGTAAATTTGGGAAGAAGTTGGACTTTCGGAAGAAACCTTTTTGGAAAGACTTTTGGGAAATAGGTTTGTTTTGTGTACTTGATAAACCAAAACGGATTTTTGTAACATGTTTGGTAAGAAGTCAAATTTTGGAAATCCCCTCGAAAGGTTAGGTTTTTTTGGAAAAGAGCTCGAAAATGAATTTTGTAAACCATTTGGCAAGCGAACTTCTAGGGATAAAATTTTTTAAAATAAGTTTCAAAGTTAAGCTTTGTAATTTTGTCCCAACATAGGTTTCAAGATGTCGTCAAAGAGAGGTTTACAAAAGTCCTGAAAATTTGTCATTTTGAGTTTCAGGGTAAGGAAGTTATGGACTTAAAATTGCTTGAGCAAGATAGAGGTAAAAGAAGATTATTTTGGCTTTTGACTGTTGATTTTTTGCTGAAATTACACTGTCGCGGTTGTTAGCTTTTTGAGTCATTTAATTAAAGAAAAATAATAAAAATGGACAACACTTCTATATATCCATAGACAATGATAAGGAAAAAAAGAAAAAAAAGCTAAAAAAACTAAAAAAACAAAAAAATTAAGAAGCCAACGTGTCTATTATAGCTTTTGACTTATGGTTAAAGGTCATTGTTATCCATTTGAGTCTACGGTCAAAGTCTTTGTCCTTCATGGAGGACCATGCAAATATGTCTGATTAGTATCAGTTGATGACGAGACTATGATAGGGGTGCAAGATGGACATCTCCTCCTCTCTAGCGTCGCCCACGTTGGATTCAGCACGGCAGAAATTTTTGTATAAATAATCTATTTTTTATTCAAAATTACAAAAATATACTCGCGGAATTTTTTTACAAAAATAGGCTCCAGTCACCCAATGGGGGGTAACTAGAGCTAATCGCCGTACCGGGGAGCGACACGTGGGTAGTATGTGAACTGTTGGGCGAATTATTGCAGTCACCGTACGGTTGGGCGACTGGAGCTCCAGTCGCCCAACGCCCGGGCGACAGGGGGGTTAAAACCGGGTGCGCACTCGGCCGCCGCCGCACTGTTGCCATTTCCTTCCATCCGCTCGTATTGCATTTG
This sequence comes from Dendrocalamus sinicus, assembly GCA_036346575.1. Lineage (NCBI taxonomy): Eukaryota > Viridiplantae > Streptophyta > Magnoliopsida > Poales > Poaceae > Dendrocalamus > Dendrocalamus sinicus. Next base: position 12,046,305 of record CM070662.1, on the reverse strand, counting down.
TAGTATATTTTTATGAAATTTTAGTGGTAGAAGAGAAGAGGAGAGGAAGGAGGGGAAGAAGAGGTGAGGCAGAGGAGGAGAGGAGAGGGAGGAAGGAGGATCTTCAAATCTAGGTATTTTTTTAGTTTATTGCATTTGTAGTATATTTTTATGAAATTTTAGTGGTAGTAAAAATTGTAGATGTAGAAAATTTAGTTTGGGAATTTTAGTACAATTTTTAGTATAGAAATTTTAGAATAGAAAATTTGTAGTATATATTTTGTAGTACGGAACATTTTTAGTATAGAGATTTTAGTACAATTTTTAGTATAGAAATTTTTGTATAAAAAATTTGTAGTATACAATTTTTAGTATAGAAAATTTAGTTAATATAATTATAGGAAATTAGCATGCGTAGAAATGGAGAAGAGACAAAGAAGCAACCGTAGGTGTAGATCTAGATAGAAATAGTTAAATATTTGTTATACTAAATTTATTAATGAGAGACCATGTGGTTGTGATCCCATGTTTGTGATGAGTAATTGACAAGTGGTTTGGATAGCTTGAGTTTGATGTGAGTGGCTCAAGCCGAGTTGTCGCGTGATGCGGTTTGGTTTCGGTCGGACCTGGTCAAACCTAGTCAATCGTGTTTAGGATGGGTGTTCCTTTGATTCGACAGGTTTGGGCTTTATCATGCTAATTTTGATTACATGTATCGAGCGGTGCTATTTGTAGGACCGAAATGGCGACAGAGGGGGGGTGAATGTCGATCTTTTAAAAATTGCCCCCAACAAGTATCCTTACTTAAGCTTCTTCTCCAATAGCTATGGGAGCTATGAAGATAGAAAATAAGCCCTCACTGGAAATCAAGGCAACAAGAAAAAACCAGATCCAGAAAGAAGCAGCCAAGAAAAATAAATTCAGAGCAAGTCTGACTGCAAGCGGTAGTACCGCTGAGACGAGCGGTAGTACCTCTGAGCGGTAGTACCTCTCGAGGAGCGGAAGTACCTCTGAGCGGTAGTACCTCTCGAGGAGCGGTAGTACTGCACGAAGATCGGACTTGTCCGAACGTTCCTTCGCTGCCGATCGGACTGGTCCGAACAAAACCGGTAGTACCGCTAGGACGAGCGGTAGTACCTCTCTGAGCGGTAGTACCTCTCGAGGAGCGGTAGTACCTCTCGAGAAAATCAGCAAACAGGATTTTCAGGCTGGAACTTTGAGACTTCGGATTTTTGGCTAAAAAGAAGGTTTGCTCTCAATCTTTTTGATCCAAGGCCTTACTACAACAAACTAAATAGTAAGGAGACCTTGGGAAACAAGAGAGTCAAACCAAGAAGCAAGAATTTCAGATTATGGGTAAAAATCTGAATTTTTGCACAACCCGAGCCAAAAATCAAACTACTCCCCAACCGTTGATCCTTTGGCTATGAAATTTTGAGGGTAGCTAATTAATAGCCTCTGGACTCTCCATACCAAATTTCAAGCCATCTCAACAAGGGAATCAAGAGCAGCTCCAAACCCTAGAAATTGAGTTCAAGAACAGAGGAAGGCCAAAACTGAAATCTGAGAATTAAACCAAGTTTGCTCTTCGGGAAATCGATCAAATGATCTTGTGGCACTAACCCATCATAGAGCAACCCATTTTGGTCCTTCCCAACAAGCAAGAACTCAAAGATCAAAAAGCTCAGAAAACAACCAAATGGAGCAACGAAGAACAGAGAGAGCACGAACAGAAGAAAACTTCAGATTCTCATTCCAAAACAAAAGAAATACAGAGGAGTCCCGATACGCATGTACATTAGAACAAGATGAAGGATTACATGACTCTCAATCCCTTTCCAATCTCTCAATCCTCAACCATGAATGCTTGGATGGGATGAAGAACTCTCTGTTCTATCTAGAACCCATCGATGAAGGACAGAGGGAGCACGACTCTGTCTCTCCAACCACTAAAGACTAAAGGAAAACCACCTTCTAAAGCCTCTTTTGACTAGGGCTAACCCTAATTCCCTCCAAGTGCTCAAGTGGGCATGCAACCCCTCCACTCCTTTTATAGCCCATGGCTAACGGGTCTCCGCCCCGTTACGCCCGCTATTTCCAACGGAGCCGCTCCGTTTGTGCGCCTTGCGAAATTCCCGTTCGCCCCTCCTGCACCTTCCGGGAAGCTTCCGCGCTCCTTGTCTCGCACGCCTCGCAACCACCTCGAGTTCATGTCGTCTTCGACACATCCCAACCGTTCTGACCTCAGCGCCACCTGCGCCTAGTCCGGTCCACCGTGTCTCACCACGACTCCACTCGACGCGTCCCGCGATCACAGCACAAGAAAACACGTCAAATAGCACCGCTCGATACATGAAGGCATAAATACCATCACACTTACCACATATGAAGTCCAAACCTGTCAAAACATTAGAATATGCATCCTAAGCCCAAAAGACCAAGTTTGACCAAAAGTCCGACCGAGCCCGATTGCGCCACGCAACGTCAAGGTCCGAACCACCCAAACCAAACTCGACTAACCTAAACCCTTGTCAATTACTCATCACTCTCATGGGATCACGACCACATGGTCTCTCACTATTTGATGTGTTTCTTGTCTGTGTTGGCTGCAGGACGTCGAGGCGGAGTCGTGGCAAGACACGGTGGACCGGACTAGGTGCAGGTGGCGCTGAGGTCAGAACGGTCGGGAGGTGTCAAAGATGGCGAGGGCTTGAGGTGGCTGCGAGGCTTGCAAGGCAAGAAAGGAGGAAGCTTCCTGGAAGGTGCACGAGGGGCGTTTCGGTAAAAACGCAAAGCTGCACTAAAGGAAGCGGGTTTGGATAAAGCATCGAGTAGGTGGTGACCTAATGGGTAAAGCATGTGCAAACCCATTAGTGGGAGGCTATAAAAGGAGAGGGAGAGGTTGTGCTGAAATGGAGAGAGTGGGTGTAAGAGTTAGGGTTTTATTTGGCTCTCTCCTTGTATGAAGTGAGAGGATGATTTTAGAGAGATGAATTAGGGTTTACTTCTAGTCTTTGCTTATTGAGAAAGAGAGAAAGAGAGAAGGTGAGAGGTTCTCTCTATGCTCTCCGGGCGTATGGGGACTCGTTTTGTGTGAGATTGAGAGATATGAACTGAGATTGTATTTGTCCATGAATCTTCATCTACCTATGAGATGTTCTCTTGTATGCTTTGATATTGTTGTGCTGCTCTCCGATTCTTGTAGTCCTATTTCTTCTCAGTTCATGTTTTTAGTCCTTTTTTTCTTGTTCTAGGCTGCATGGACTTTGAGTGTTTACTAAGAGTACTCTTGATTTCAGCTAGGTGCAGTTTGTGAACCTTCGTAGTAGCAATTTTCTTTTTGTGTTTTTATTCTATCTCTTGGCTGCAGTATTCTTTGAGTTCATTTTGTTTCCTCTCAGTTGAAATTTAATCTTTGTGTAGTAAGTGATCTTCCAGCCGAACTAATCAAAAAATATATTTTTTTTGGCAGCCGTGTTACTAGAGTCTTGTTTTTTTTTCTTTGCTTGATCTCTCGGCTAGCAATCTGTCCAAAGCTCTTTGCATTCCTACCGAATGACCTTTGTTCTGCTGCTTGTTTGCTGCCATTTCCTTTGTTCTTTTTGACTGAAAAAACCTACCGGCTGTTGCTGCTTTACTAAAAATCCTGCTACCTGCTTGCGGCAGTGAACAGAGCTCTTGGCCGGCTATTTCAGTGCAATCTTTTTTCGGTTTGAAAATCAGCAATAGGGTGCAGTTTTTGAACCTCTTCAGTGCTGTGCCGACAGCATATTTGTCCTTGCATTGCTTGCTGATTTTTGCTGCTTTAGTCCTTGTTTCTTTTGGTTCTCAAGCCTGCAGCCTATCTCTCCTTTGGCCTGCACCGCATTTCTTTCATTAGCTTGCTTTCCTCTTTTAGTTGCAGTCCTAAAACTTCTGAGATTCTTTGGCCTCCTGTTCCATGCTTGTTTTTACTTTGTTTTGGCCATGATCTCTGTGAGCAAATCCTCTTCTTCATAGCTTACATAGCTATCGGAGAATTAAAAAATCAAGTAGATACTCGGGGTAATTTTTAAAGGGCTCCATTCACCCCCCCTCTGTCGCCAACACCGATCCAACAGTATAGAATGAACTATCATAGACGGTTTTGTGATATAAACTGTCTATGATGGATTATCATAGATGGCTTAAACCAAAAACTGCCTTAATATTATTACATCACAGATGGTTCTAGCTACCAACCGTCTATGATGGGTGAGTATCACAAAAGGTTTTTGGTTCGAGCCGTTTGTGATAGTATTCTTCACAGATGGTTCTAGCTACAAACCGTCTGTGTTGTGATTATCACAGATGACTCACAAACCGTCTGTGATAACCTTTGATTATCACTGACCCATAAATTCAGATAGTTCAGAAAATCGTCTGTGATGACAGTTCTGAACCATCTGTGATGACCTTTTTTGTAGTAGTGGCTCTGACTAGTGGTGAGAGGAGCTAGGGGAAGCCATGGGATGCTCCTAGAGGGAGGAATCAACAAGAGGAGCACTGAAGAATAGATGGCGATGGAGGAAGTGGCAACGGTGGGAATTGGGGAAGCACGACATCATGGCGAGCTCTGGGCGTAGAATTTCAATTAAGTGGGAGGGAGAGATGAGGAACATGGGAGCATGTTTCAACGTGAGCAGTGCAAAGAGAGATGCATTGAGGCGGTTGGAACGGCATGGAGATGCGACGATTGGTGTGTGGGTGAGCTCAAGCATGACTTGGCAGCAGAGAAGGAGGGAGAAGGAGTTAGGGGAGAGAGCTTTATAGGCGGAAGAATGTGTGTGACCCTGTTGAGAAGCAGTGTCGGGCGGCCGCTTACACATGGGAGCAGAGGGCGGTGTGGCACAGGCGGTGGATGGGGTCATGTGGCGCCATCTATGCAAGCGTGGGGTGCGAGTCAGCGCATGGCGCGACAGGCGGTGTGGCATGCTAGGCACGAGTGTGTGGTGCAGTGGGTGCACACAAGCATGGCATGCGTGTGCGCTTAGCACATTGTTGGCGCTGGGGATTTGTAGACATGCTGTCGGGCGCCAGGACGCAAAACAAAGAAGAAAGAGGAAAAGAGGGAAGAAGAGAGAGAAGGAAAAAAGGAAGTGGGGCTGAGAGTAGAGAAAGGAAGAAAGAAAGGAGATGCTAGCAAATGAATTTCATATTTTGTTAGCATTTCCAAATTTGAGATTTGAACTTGTATTTAAATTCAAATTTGAATTTTTTGCGCAGGTATTTCGATGGTTTTAATATTTCTTTACTTTTGGTTTAATTTAATTTGATTTTAAATTTTGTTTTTGATTTGAATTTCAAATTCAAATTTTTGTTCGATTTGATTTCTAATTATTTGGCTCTTGATCCTTGATTTTTATTTTATTGTTATCATTTGAATTTGTTTGGCTAAATCCAAATTGAAAATCCGGGGAAATTCGAATAACACCAGTAAGAAATAAAAAAGTTTTAAATTCTTCACAATTCAACATTTCCCAAAATTGGGATCTTACAAATCGTAACCACATAAAATGAATCGCAACCCCAAGATTCTGATAGAATAGAGAGAAAGGAGGTGAGGCTAAAACTTGCCAGTAGTAGGCTCATGGTTCTTGCTTGACGGATTGTCCTTTCCTTAAAGTAGACGTGCGGGGGAATCTACACAAAGTGGGTTAAGACTTGGAGAAGAAGGAATACAGAGAGGAACCTTGTTCTTTCGGGCAGGTCGTAATTGTCTTCACTTCATCGTAGGGTGCTTATTCTTTCAAGTGCTTGTTGCTTAGCATTGTTGTCTTCAAAACATCAAAGGGTGGGATGGTCAGGTCGTCTACTAGCGTTATGATGGTTAGAGATTTCCTATTTGATGGATTGGTAGAGGTTTCCATCATCATGGTATCCCGCCAATTCTGTGTGTTCTGGCTACCACCCACAAATTAAATGACAACCGATACTATTTGTCTTTGCTATCTCCAGTCATGATGAGTCTCATGGCTGCTTGGAAAATTGTCCGTTGTAACTCGGCTACCTTGGTCAGCAACATGGTCTTGTCATTCGCAAAGGAAGAACATGACTTTACTCATGGGCATTCACCCAATTGGTGGTCTTCAACGTAGTTGGGGCAGTTTACAGAGCTTTGGTCTGCCTGATGTTCTTTTTCTCCACAACGTCTGCATTCTACTTAGTTCATAGGGCAGCCTTCTAATTGATGGTGTTCCTTATAGTGGGGATAGTAGGGGACTAGGCATGTGTAGCAATAGTGTCCTATTTATCCGCAGGTGAAGCATGTTCCCCTTGTAACTTATCGTAGTGGAGGAAACAATTGGACGTCATGTCCGGTCTTATCGTATTCAAAGCATGTAGTGTTGGCAGAGCTTCCAAGTCTAATAATAGAACTTTGATAGGTGCAGCTTGATCCTTCTTAGGGCACCTAGGGTTGATACGTTCTTCTTTCCCGAAGCTGAGGTTGGTGGCGATAGCACCCTTCGCATATTTTTCTATATTCCTTTGGGGATATCTATTTGCATAATGTCCTATGTTGCCACAAAGGAAATATTGGAAACATTTGGCTTCCTTGCCTTGCCTCTTCTGAGGGCACTTATGATCGTAGTGTCTGGTATTTCCGCAATGACAGCAAGTGGCATACTTTGGGGTCCGCCTAGTGTAGTGGTTCAGTTGTCTTCGATGTGACAGCTTCTCTTGGGTAATCCTTGCGAAGTGGGGTTAGGCAAAAGCTTGTATGGATGGTAAAGGCTAAAGCGATTAGAAACTATTGGACCCTTTTTCTTACTTCCACTAGGGATAATTATCTTGTTCCTAGCCATCGTGTCTGCTTGATGAAGACTTGCTCAGCGGGTCTATTGTGAGGTGAGAAGAGAATAAAAGCAAAGTGGGGACTCGAGTCTTGGTCCTTGTGCGGGTTAAGACTTCCAAGTCATTGTCTTCTTTGATGATATCGTCTCCTTCGAATATCGGAATGTTGAGTGGTCTTCACTTGCTCTTGATTGTCTTGAATTTGGTTATTCATCACTCTGCACCTGTAGATACAGGAAGAATTGTGGAGATAAGGTAATCTAAACCCATTCAAAATTTTTAAATAGTACACCCAAGGGGTGGCACACAAATCACACAAAATTTTTGAAAACAAGTTTTTCCCGTGACTGCGAAATATAACACCTAAGGGCAAGAAGGCAGCATAGGGTCTAACTAAAAACTTATGATAACGCAATGTCTATCGATGTGAACAGACATATGAGTGTGTAGGGTTTAGCACACATGGTTCATTTAAGATGAGACTATCTTATCTTCACGAAAATCCTTGACGTCCCTAAACTTAAGTTTTCAGATAGGAGTAAGAAAGAGAAATCCAATTTCCTTCTTAACTCAAAAGAAGAGAAAGAAGAGCATCCACAAGGGATTTGATAGTGATACTTCTTGTTTTTACTACTATTTTTGGAAATAGAGCTTTTTAGAAAATGTTATTCGAATAATGGTTTTGAAATACTGAAGTTGGAAACATTTGTTTTTCAAAAGAAAGCCTCTCCATTAGTTTGCAAAGAGGATATGTCTCCAAGTTTTGGTTTTGAAAGCAAATTCTTGGGAACGAGTTTGGCTTTTCAAATACTTTGGCTAAATTTTAGGTGTAACTTGGAACTCAGGTTTCCTTACAAAGGATGTGTGTGTGTGTGTGTGTGTGTGTGTGTGTGTGTGTGTGTGTGTGTGTGTGTGTGTGTGTGAAAATAGAGCTTTATGGCAAGAAGGATCTTCCAATGGTGGTTGGAAACACTGAATTTTGAAAAGAGAATAGATTTCAAAATCTTGGTATGAAAAAAATTTCTTGGAAATCAGCTTGGACAGATAATTTTTGAGGTCAAGGTTTCATGGCTAATTTTTGAAATCAAGTTTATCTATGAAGATTTTGAGGTAAGGGTGAGGAAATAGAGGATTAATTATCTCCTAAAATCAAAGGAGGGGAAGGAAGAACATCCAACGGTGATTTGGTTGATAGTAATACTTGGGTTAGTATTATTATCTTTTTGGAAGTAGAACTTTTGGGAAAGCGATTTTTAAATGGGGCATTTTGGAATACTGATTTTGATATATTTATTTTTAAAGGGGAGTATCATCCACGATTTGCAAAGAGAGGGTTCTCAAATTTTTGGTTTTGAAAGCATGTTTTGGATAGGAGTCTAGACAAATAAATACTAGGGTCTATGCTTTCAGGGTAAATTTTGAAATCTAGTTTTGCACAATGCCTTTTTGACATTGGGTTTTATATGCAAGAAATTTTGAAAGTGATACATGGACATTTAGGTTTTCCTTTTGGAATCCCGAAGGCCTGCTTATAATAGCAAGGTTTTATGGACAAGTTTTAGGGAAGAGATTTTGAAGAAACTTTCATCAATAGATTATTAAAGTAAGATTTGATGTGTGAAAACTTTGGGGATAAGTTTGAAAACAATATTTGAAACTATGCATCAAAATTTTAAATCGAGAGTAAAGAGTAAAATAATTCCTAGCCATGGGTAGCAAGACTCGGCATGTGTAATATGTTTTTACCAACATAATGTTTTCACAATAAAACTCGAAGGTCAATTTTTGAAAGAAGCCCTTTTAGGGAAAAAAACTTTTTAGAAGTAACTTTGCTTTAACTATTTGAGAAAATAAAAATAGATTTTGGAGTAAATTTGGGAAGAAGTTGGACTTTTGGAATAAACCTTTTTGGGAAAGACTTTAGGGAAATAGGTTTGTTTTGCATACTTGATAAACCAAAACATGTTTGTAACATGTTTGGTAAGAAGTCAAATTTTGGAAATCCCCTCAAAAGGTCAGGTTCTTTGAAAAAGAGCTCGAAAATGAATTTTGTGAACCATTTGGCAAGTGAACTTCTAGGGATAAAATTTTTTAAAAATAAGTATCAAAGTTAAGCTTTGTAATTTTGTCCCACATAGGTTTCAAGATGCCTTCAAAGAGAGGTTTACAAAAGGCTTGAAAATTTGTCATTTCGAATTTCAGGGTAAGGAAGTTATGGAGTTAAAATTGCTGGAGCAAGATAGAGGTAAAAGAAGATTATTTTGGCTTTTGACTGTTGGTTTTTTGCTAAAATTACACTGTCACGGCTATTTGCTTTTTTGAGTCATTTAACTAAAGAAAAATAAAAATGGAAAACACTTCTATATCTCTATAGACAATGCAAAGAAAAAAAGAGAAAAAAACTAAGAAAACGAAAATTAAGAAGCCAACGCGTTTATTCCAACTTTTAGCTTATGGTTAAAGGTCCTTGTTAGCCATTTGAGTCTATGGTCAAAGTCTTTGTCCTTCATAGAGGTCCATTCAAATTCGCCCTCGTTGGATTCGGCACGGCTGCACACCGTCACGAGAAAAGCTATTAAATCGTGATTTTCACTCCTTTGCGGCAACGTAGAGAAAAGCTATAGCAGCTATGGCGGAACCTATCCTAAGTATGTAATAAACATTATTTAGTATTGTCTAAAACTAAAAAATGGGATTAAAATATAAATACGACAAAAACATTATTTAGTATGTAACAACATTACTTAGTATTGCCTAAAACGAAAAAAATGCTATCAAATATAAATACGACAATAACTAAGCGGATGCATGCTGGAAGAACAGAGGTAGCTGCTGAAGCATATGAACAAAACATGCTGGTATGATGGCTAGTCAACACCATAAATGTTGGTATGCGTAAACGAAGGTATTATTGTCTATTAAGCCGTGTGCAGCTGTCAGTGCTGAGATGGAAACTATCAAACTACTAAGGACCTCAACATTTATTTACTTCAGGGGAATGTTTTAACTAACAGAGCATGATGGCCATTGGTGGAACTCATGAGGAAGAGGAATTGATGGCGGGTTGTGATCACGTGGTATGTAGACCTCTGCTTTCCTGTACAATTTTAGAGGTGTCCTGACTGAGGAAATACTAAGAATCTGTGGAGCTTCCAAGTCCCCTCATCTTCATAATGCAAAAGCAAACAAGCCAGAAGGAAGAAGACAAACGCATAGATTCATATATTTGAGATTGCTTATATAAAAATTCCTCCATTAGGCTACCTGCTTTTGTTAATTGTTTATCCAAATTAAATGGTTTAAAATTACAAGATTATGACCTGAGAGGCAAAATTACTTTTATTCAATTAAACTAGATAACAAATCTAATACGCAATGAGGACAAACTAATCCATTGATAACCATAGGACAAGGTTGAAATTATTCAGCAAACTTACATCACGGTTGGAGTCCAGAGGAATATTAAAGTTTTACATGTATCAGAAGAATTAAACAGCATCTTCATCTTTATTTAGATGTGAAAACAAGGCACACAACTTCACATATGTTGTCAAGATCTTCCTCACCCTGGTTAATACATAGCTCCCATTGCATTGGTCGAGGCATTGACATTGGCTCCTTCAAAGTATTTGTCTATTCTGCAGCTGCATTCCTTGCCAAGCTTGCCCGGTTTACAACCACAAATACATAGATTCTGTCATAGAGCTTGTCAAATAGCCAGAAATAAGCAATCCTCCATGTCTTCTTGAACAACAGTACACAAAACACCATCCAGAGCCCCACAACAAGTCCCACCCCAAGTCCAAAATAAAAGGTCATGGGCTCAAATTCTTGCTTGTTGATTCCAAGATAATCATGGATGAACGTATCATTTCCTGAACAATTCTTTTGAAGAGGAGGCCCACAAAGACCACTGTTTCCAATGTACATAAGTGACGGATTGTCCACATTGAGGGTGTCAAGTTGGCGGCCTGGGGGTATCCTTCCAAACAAATTGTTGTAGGACAAGTTCAGGTCGCTCAGAGATGTCAAACATGATAAGCTTGATGGGATTTCACCACAAAGCTTGTTCTTAGAGAGGTCGAGAGATTCCAATGACTGCAGGGCACCAATCTTGTTAGGTATGTTTCCGCTCAGGTGGTTTATTAATGCATCAAGAGAAGTGATATCTGTGGGAATTTCACCAGTTAAGGAGTTGCCTGATAAATCAATACTCACTAAAAAGTCGATTCTATAGCCATCATAACTAAGCTTTTGCCCTTTTGTAATTATGGACGAGATTTGTCCAAATGGAACGTTCAAAACAATCTTGTTACATGCAATGAAGCCCTTCAGGGTCATACATGTTAGGTTTGACAGATGCCATGGAATAACACCAGATAAGTTATTGCCTGATAGATCCAAGTATTGAAGATAATTAAGATTTGTTACTTCAACTGGAATATTCCCATAAAATGCATTGTGACTTAGTTGTAGAAATCTTAATGTCCCCAGCTGTCCTATCCATGCTGGTAACCTTCCAGAAAACTTATTCCATGCAAGATCCAAGAATACCAGACTTGTGCAGTTCAGCAAAAATTCTGGGAATTTTCCTGATAAATTGTTGTTGCTCACTAGGAGGTTAGATATGATTTCGCCCTCAAAGCACTGAGGAAATTCACCGTCCAAAAGATTGCTTGATAAATCTAGAAAATCCAAACTTTGCAACTTGCACATAGATTCTGGAATGCTACTACGAATTTTATTTGAAGACACAAGCAATGTTTGAAGATCTGGAGCTTCAAGATTAGATGGTATTCTTCCTGAAAAGGCATTGTTGGAGATGTCTAACAAGGTGATATTTCTTGGAAATGATGGTATTGGTCCAGTGAGCCGGTTTGAACTAACATGGAGTTCTCCAAACGCCATGTCATCCATATGTGCTGGCAAGCTGCCACTTATTTGGTTGTGAGAGATGTCGAGATATGTGGCCTGCGAAAATGTAGACCAAAACCAGTTAGGAATCTTGTCCCTTATAGAAGTGTTTGAAATGTCAAGATTAGTGATTTCCGTCTGCCGCTGAAGCCAAGCTGGAAACAAAGGACCCATCTGGCAAGATGCAAATACTGCAGACTCAAGCCTAAAGGGAGGAAGCCAATCTGAATCCACTACAACCTTCAAATTATTGGAAGAAAAGTCTATGTTCTTTAAGCTTACTAGACATGTGAAGTGTTCCTTGATTATCACACTGCTCAAGTCGTTGTTGCTTAGATCCAAAGTAGTCAAATTAGAAAGGGTGCCAATTTCAGAGGGTACACTTCCGTTGAGGTGATTGCTGGAGAGGTAAAGGGCAGTTAAACCCGTCAAATACCCAATTCCTGGTGGGATACTTCCAGTGAGGTTGTTGAAGGAGATGTCAAGTATGCTCAAGCTGGTGAATTTTCCTATCAAATCTGGCAGGCCTCCGGTGAAATTGTTGTCACTTAAATGCAGCTCCTGCAAATTTTTCCATGCGCATTTCAGCAACCCCTCAATGAAAACAGTTATATATTCATTTATCCCACTACCGCTAAGGTCTAGGGTTTCCAAACTGCAAAGATTCTTCAAATTTCCTGTCATCATCAACCTATTGTATGACAAATCAAGGACTTGGAGGGATGACATGTTTCCTATTGCGTCAGGAAGTTGGCCAAATAAGTTGTTGAACCCAAGGTTTAGGTATTTGAGGCTCGTTGCTTTCCAAAACCAACTTGATGCGATTGAGTAGTCAAAATTATTCCAGGAGAGATCAAGCTTCTCAAGTTTTGTGAGATTAAGGTACGGAAGCGATTGGTTTGCAGTATCAAGTGAACAGGAAGAAAGACGGATGACTCTTAGAGATGGTATCGTATTCAGTGTACGAGGCCAGTCAGCTATCCCTGACAGATTTACTCCGCTCATGCCAAGGTATTGTAGCAAAGGTAGATTTGTTAACCAGGTGATATCTATTGAGTACATCCCAGAAAAACCTTGCTGGCCAAGATCAAGATACTGCAACTTAGACAACTTACCAAACTGAGGCACTCTACCACTAAATGGTATGCCAGAGAGGTTGAGATATTTCAAGTTCATCATCGAGCTCAAGAACTCAGGAATACGGATTTGTGGCCCTAGCAAGTAGTTCATGCTAAGGTCGAGATGCTCTAGATGCTCCAGGGAAAGCAAAGACGAACTTATCTCACAGAACGAAGCATTGACATCTTCACATCCCAGTCCAGTGTCCGACATCCAAGATGGATTCGGATTGCGAAGGTGAAGCTTGAGGACATGGCCGGTTCGGCTGCTGCACTTGTGATGCCCTTCTTGAAGGAGAGCAAAGCGGTCCTCTCGGCGGGAATGCAGCCACCGCCATGGGGGTGATGGGGATGGAGCGAACCACCGGTCAAGAGTGAAGTGGTGCTTATGGTGATGAGGAGGATGAGGAAAGGATTTGTTGTGGGATGCATGGTGGAATAACATAAATACAGGAATGTTTGGCCATTCCATTGGAGTGATATGCTTGGCCATTTGGGTCCCTGGGTAACAAAGTCCATCAATTCAATGAAGTCACCAATGGATGACGAGACTGTGATGGCTGTCACCAACTAATTGCCTGATTAATCATGCGCTACTGTCAAAGTCACTGTTCTTTTTGACTCTGGAGGTCCAAAAGGAATAAGAAAGAAATGGATTTGTTGTATTGTCTATGATACATTGTGCAATTGTTCGTGATGATATGGTAACGACTAAGGACCTTGACATTCACTTCAGAGAATTTATTAACTAACAGAGCATAGATGAATGGAGTGAGCTGTCCAGTTTGCCTAGTGGCATGACCATTGGTGGAACAAATGACGAATTGATGACCAGCTAAGACGGGGATTGTGATCATGCGGCATGTAGACCTCTACTTTCCTGTACAATTTTAGAGGGGTCTTGACTGAGGAAATACTAAGAATATGTGGGGCTCCCAAGTCCCATCCCCTCTAGAGAATGCAGATTTTTTTTGTGGCTAATGGCAGGAGATACTATTTCAGTAAGAACAAATTACGTGTTAGACCATGTGGATTGTTCTAAATTTAGTGATGATGAATAATTGATATTTGGATTGCTTTGGAATTTGCGTTTGTAAAAATTTCGATCTATCGCAGTCAAAAGTTTTGAGTACAAATTATGAATCAAAGAGGATTGTCTGGACAATACGTCAGCACTGTGCTTTGCTTCTCTGTTTCGCCATAGTAGTTTCCAGCTTCCCTGTGAGGACATGTTTGTTTCTATGTTATGATTTTTTATGCCAGTGCCTTCGCTTTCTGTATCTCACCAACGGCGCGTCCTTGGCATACTGCATGGTTCTCATATTGTTTCTGTTTGCCCAAATTTTAAATTCCATCAAGATCCCATCCTATGAAATTGTTTATGTGCAGGCAATACGCGGAAAAAATATTGCGAAAACATGATTTTATTCTGGTGCAATGTTCAGGGTTCAATCCAAGGAATGGGCCCCTTCAGACTTCAAGTGCAAATGCCTGAAGAAATAAGTACAGGAGCTCTAGTATGTAAGGTTCATGACTATCTAATCCATACTGCAGTTCCCGCTCTACAGAACAAAACGCACATGCTACCTTTCATTCTGGTATGCTTATACAAGTTAACACCTGAAATGTAATGTCAAATTGAATTACACTAGGGATGATCTACAAAGGTGAACAAAATCAACTTGTAAAGATGCACACAAACCGGATACATATTCTATTGCTTCATCATAAAGATGCTGCAACAAACTCTTGGCGCCCATTCAATAATGCAATACGAAAGAATCCATGGAGAAGGTAGCAAGATTCATCAGGATGCAAGCAGTAAGAAAGGAAGGTGCTTGATTCATTAATCATTCAGACATATCCGGAGTATAAGCAAACAGAAAACAGTGAAGTCATTCATAACATGAAGATCGCACAGTGCTTGATGTTCCCTTGGCAAGGGTACACACGAATACATTAGCTTAGCAGGAGCTGTGATGCAGAATCGCCTTTTGGGAGCAGCAACTAACGAAAATTGTTGATGAACACGCCGCCAACTGCATATGTTTCTTAATTAAATGCCGAAGCCATGCTACTTAACAAGCAGAGGATGTACCAATGATACAACGGTTTACACAGGAAAAACACTGCCAGCCCAAGCTGACAAATCCTTTTCTTAATCCCTTTTAATAATTATGTGTTATCTCTACTCCTTAAAAATATGAATTGGTGGTTATCGGTGCGTTCTCTATGCCTTCTCAGCCATCCAATCTGAACAATAAAATCTTGACCGCCCCTCCCCTCTCTCTTGTGATCTAACTACCCATCCTCTCCACTTCCACTTTCAGTTAATCTCCCACCCCTCCCTTCCGACGCCTCTTCCATTAGTTTTGGTCGCTCCCAAAAGCAAATCGCCGACGACAAGCAGTTATATCAACATATGTGCGATCCAGCAAGTTCGTCGCCTTCCGCCACCAACATTCTTAAACATGTGCGGCTTTCCTCAACTCCACAGACCGCTGCATCCACTCTTCCATATCGACGCCATTTTCGATGCTCTGATCCAATGGTCTCATGCCGCTGCCACCGATCAACAACTTCCGCGCGATTGCCTCAGACTCCTCAAAGACCTCAACTATGCCAATCACACCTCTAATCCGATTCTCTCCATCCTTTCACTCGGCAAGAAAAGGACACACAACTTGATTCAAAGCACAACCATCCATGGCACTCTTAAAATGTCAGGTGTGGTCGACCGTAGAAGGCTTATGTTCTCATCTACTGCAAATACACTACTCTTGCCATTCAAGGACCATGTCTATCATTACGTCAGTGCTTGCTTCTCCTCTATCCATTAATGGTGTTTTCCTTCCAGGAAGTGTTTTATCTTTTTGTTTAGGATTATAACTGCCACATAGCCTAGGATTTCATTCCTTTCATAGTGACTTTATATATACGAAGTGTTCTTAATGCTTCTTACATTGGTATGATCAACAATAACTTTGACTATGAGAAGATTATTTCTTAGCATTGCACTGTTCTATTTTGATGAATGCATATCCTACATAGCATTAAATGGTTTCATACAGTTTTAAGAATATATAGACAATTTTGTGCATAAATTCTTTTTGGATAAATATTAAAAATGATTGTGGATGTCAAGTTGGGGTGAGATCATGTACGTTGCTATGTTTAACTCATGGGTGCTATGTTCCACTCATGGGTACCTTAGAATGACAAAATCATGATTTGTATTGTGCTTACCAAATAGATCAATATCTTTCTAATTTCTACGTTTAGATAATTTCTATATACCTTCCAAAAAAGGCTCGTAGCAAGGTGCGGGCATGGCACTATCTTCACCACAGCTGAAATTGATGACGACCCTGACACCAGCGAGCTCCTGTTGAGCCAAGTTCTGTTGAGCCACTGTTGCAAGGAGTCGCTGCCTCAACAATGCAGGCGACCCCCTACCTCTGCTCCATCATCTTCTTCCCATACCCAACTACTGTTGGTGGCTCTGATACTGACGACCACATCTTTGCCGATGGCTTCTTCCTCTACTCTGGCATCCTCCACCATCAAGATTCTTCTAGCGTTGAGTTCCTCTCTGTGAAGCCGTTGTAGATGCTGCATTGCCTCCCTCACATCTACTCTTTTTTCACCGCCATTGTCACCTACACCGCACCCCCAGCGCATACACCACAAACCTTGTTTCATCTTTACAATATTAAGGAAAATATTCTGATGGATTTGTGTGTGATGTGCCGAAGCTAGGTGAATGGGCCTTCCTCTCCTGCTTCGCAATCTCCACGACGGGTGTGATGGGATAGCTCTGATGAGTGGAAACCAAGTCACCTATTCCATGCAGATTATCCACCCTACTTACCACTCCACTCGCTCTAGACTTGAGGCCCCTACCCTCACGCTCTACTCCCAGAGCACCACAATGGAGCTATGGCTATCCCCAAGAAAAAGGTTTGTGCTCATCTCCCATATCAATGGAATTACTAGCTAAATGCCCATGCGTTGCTATGGATTTAAAATTTTTTAGAATGTGTTTGTATGCATGTTCTAAAAATTTTTACCGCCCGTGAGTTGCAAAACATGTGGTATGATAAGTTTTAATAATCCATAGCAACGCTTGGGTATTCAGCTAGTAAAAGATCAAATTGAAGTTACTAGCATCACTGACAAGTTGAATAGTGTAGACTCCAACATGTAGTATATGGTGGATAATATAGGTAATATAGGAAAATAATAATGATTTGTGTTACACATTCTACTCTGCCCGGTTGAGTAGTCAAAACAAGATGCAAGATTCATCAAGTCACAATCTACATCTTATAATGATGTAGATGCTTAAAACTGAAGTTCAGAAATTAACAAGATTGGTTGGTATGCTTTCACTTTGTTCAGGTTAAAGGGGTGTAAGATCGAGGAGGCTGACTAGAGAGGGGATGAATAGGCGGTCTAAAAATATTCTTCTAATTATTAACAATTCAGACCTTTTCTATTTGTCTAAACCAATTAAACAATGCAGAAGCTTAAGTCAATTTGGTTTAGTACAAATAACGTCTATATCAATTAAGTTCACCCAAGTGCACCAACAACCTAAGTCTATATCAATATTTTGCAATTCTAGAATGACAAACAATCAATTTAACTATATGAATATAAATTGCTTGGATGTAAATTGAGCACAAGAAAATAAACCACAATAGACACGATCTCTTTTTACCGTGGTGTTTGGAGACTTGCCAGTCTCTCCTAAGCCACGTTGAGGTAAGCCCAAACTAATTGGACCGACTCCACGAATTAAGCCTTCCACCTCAATCCACTAGTGGTAGCTCTTTCCCGCTCCAGGTAGGTGAGCTCTAACCTTTACACTTCAACGGGTCTTCTCACAACCTTCTTTGAGAAGATCACTGCGCACGATGCCAATAGCCCCCTTGGTCGGTGGAATTTTTGAAGGAATAATCTATTTTTATTCGAAATTACAGAAATATACCCGTGGGAAAATTTTTTACAAAAAAATAGGCTCCAGTCGCCCAATGGGGGCGACTGGAGACTATCGCCCAACCAGGGGCCGACAAAGTTCCTGTCGCCCTACCCTCAGGCGAGTATAGCCAGTCGCCCCCCCATTGGGCGACTGCACTCAGTCCCCCGGGAATTTTTTAAATTTTGTCAATTTTGTAGTTTTTAATTGGGAAAATCTGTTGGAGTTGTAATAAAAGTTTATGTTCATTGTATGTTGTAGGTGCGTAAAAAATTTTGGAAAATTTTTTTAGGAACGATTGACCGTAGAACGAGCGGTACATACGATGTTAAGTGATATTTTGATGTTACTGAGAATTCGTGTGCGGAGAAAGCCGATATGTTAATATTGTTAGATGACTTGATATGTGAATGATTGAATGCGAAAAGACGAGATAATAGGTTTGTTTGAATTTAAATAAACTTCATAATACAGTTGGGAGTAATATGTCGCGTACTTTTTCATTACATGCATAACATGTAGCATCATGTGCGATTAACCCACCCGACTGCTCGTACGACCTACTGTGTGGATCGGGGCCATTTTCCCTTCCTTGCCAGCTCGGCGTTGAACTCGTTGGCGGCCTCTTTTGCCTTAACCGCCATTT
Source organism: Dendrocalamus sinicus (assembly GCA_036346575.1). Classification (NCBI taxonomy): domain Eukaryota; kingdom Viridiplantae; phylum Streptophyta; class Magnoliopsida; order Poales; family Poaceae; genus Dendrocalamus; species Dendrocalamus sinicus. The sequence continues at coordinate 12,027,854 of CM070662.1, read as the reverse complement.
CCCTCTTTCTCTCGTGCTCCCTCTTGCGAGCCTCCCGCTCCCTACGCGTGCACGCTTCGAGATGAGCTTTCATCTCGCGTTGTATGTGACGCGTTTACTCGTTCTTACGGCGCTCCTCCTCCTGCATCTCCGATGACCTTGCAACATTCCACTCCTCGAAGTCGAGGGCCCATTGGTCCGCAGGGGTGGATCTCAAGATTGATCCATTTGTGGTAAGCACATAGGGGTTCTGGGACTGTAAATACAGGGGAGATATTGTTAGTGTGTGCTGTGAAGGAGAAAAGGTAGGGGAAAATGGTGCACCTGGTCCTTACTGGCTATCGATAGGTTTTGGTGTCTAGACTGCGGTCGGGTAGTGACTTGATCGTGCAAAATAGCACACCCGCAAGTGCACGGGTTGCCACTGAAATAGCGGCGAGTGTCGTGTTCTCCACAGGGACTAGACTGAGGCTACCGGTGCTCAGCTAAAGCTAGGTCAAACAAAACGGGGGAGAACTGAACCTAAAATGACTACCGAATCGACCAAACAAACTAACTACCGAACGAACTCTGACTCGCACGGACGAAACGACGAGCGACTAAACAAAAGAAAGACGACGGTACAAACAACCGTACGAATGGACGTCGTACGACCGAATGAACGACACGACGACTGACTACACGAAACACAAAAACGACGCACAAACGACGACACGAACGATAACGACTACCAACTAACGCCCTAACTAGCTACCGACCGCGAGAAAGAAAGAGAGAGGTTGAGAAGCACTGGGGAAGTCTAGAAGCAAAAGGGGGAGTCGAGAGAGAAAGAGGGGGGAGACGGTCGACAGCTAACTAGATCGACGGCGGCAGGACAACACAAGCACAAAACTAAGAACGACGGCACGACTTAACTCACTAACGACCGCTGAGAAAAGCAAAGAGGGAGGATTCAGAAGCAAAGGGAGGTTGAGACAGCAATGGGAAGGGAGACGGCCGCTAAATAGCTAATTCGCGCAACTTGACATCACAGAACTAACAACTGATCACAAAACACAAATGCACTAACAGCACAATTAAGCTAATCAATCTAACACTTAACCATAAAGTAAGACAGGGAGCAATTCTCAGCTAACAGTATAGTCAATGCCCAACAGATCACAGTGATCATTACTGAAATAGCTAAACAATAGCCCACAGAATTAACAGCTTCATAAATAACACAAAACATTGCACATTGCACAAATCACATATGACAATCACTGATCACAAGATAACATTCACAGATAGTAATCTCCATGAACACAAATCACAATAGTAATTAACAAAGCATAATTAACAGAAATTTGGGAAAACAATAACTGTGAGAAGTAGGAATGAAGGAGGAATTAGGGATTGAAGTGAACCAGGGGGAGGTGAAGAAGAAGAGTAGAGGTGGAGGCCGTCGGTGGAGGAGGTGCTGTTGTCGATGAAGTGGTGGCCGGCGGAAGAAGATGGCTCGGGGAAGATGTCGACGCCGTCGATGTCGGTGAAGAGGTTGCGGGCGGCGCCGTCGGTGAAGATGTTGCTGTCGGTGGTGAGGCGATGCCGACGTTGGAGCAGAGTAGCGGCGAAGAGGAAGAAGCCGGGGCTCGCCGGCGTCGGTGGCGTGGTGAAGATGCCGATGAAGCCGTCGAACTCGGTGGAGATGTACCCAGCGGAGAGATGAAGGGTTGGAGGCCAGATGTGGAGGAGGGAGGAGAGGCGCTCTGTGGTGGCGTGGAGCAGCAGAGGAGGGAGTCGGCGCGCGTGGAGAAGAGGGCAAGGGTGGCGCGGTGGAGAGGAGAAGTTAGGGCGACGCGCCGGAGAAGAAGGGGAGATGAAGAGAGGTGGCGGAGAAAATGATGTGGCCGGAGAAGAAGAAGAGGTGTGGAGGCGGGTGGAGAAATGGAGAAGAGGAGGACGGGAGGCGAAGAAACGGCGGAGAGAAGGGGAGAACTAGGAGAGGAAGGAGGCGGCGGCGGTGAGATGGAGAAGGACCGAAAGGAGGCGCGCGTGGGGAGGTGGCGCGGAGTAGCAACAAGAGGCGGCGGCGAGGTAGGACAAGGCGAGCACGGGAGGATGCGCGGCGTTTAGTGGTGGAAGGAGACGCGGTGGAGATGTGGCCGCGGCGAGGTATGGCCCGGCCTCGCCGGTGCCGTGGCTTGAGAAGATTGGGGGAGGAAGCAGAAGGGGCGAAGGAAGAGAAGTGCCAGGCTCAAGTCCCCTACAGGCGGCGGCGGGTGGATGAAGGAGATGGGAGTTTTCTGCATTTTTGCCATTTAGTCCTCCTAATTTCTAGGGTTTACAAATCAGTCCATCTCCCATTTCATTTCTTCTGATTTGGCCCATCCAGAGCTTCGTTTTCGTCGCAGAAAGATCCTACGCGTTCGTGTCGATGCGTACATCTATACGGAGCAGTCCAGTTTTGTCGTTTATGCGCTTAGATCGCGCCGGCCTGTGGAAAATTGCAAAAAATGTAAAATGGTCCAATTCGAGCAATTAATTTTAGAAAAGCGTGTAAATGATGATAAATGATCCCAAAATGCGAAAAAAAGAGGGTAAAATGGCATGTAAATATATGCAAATATGACGCATGTCATACCCCCAAGCTTAAACTTTTACTTGTCCTCAAGTAAATGATATGAAATTATCGAACCCGGACAACAAGTCATATGGTAAAAGACTAGTTACATGCATGTGACAAGCCAAGAAGCATATAGCAATGTAAAATGAGATTATCTAACTCGAGTTTTGAGAACCATCCAAGATGAGAATAAGCATTCAAGCAAAGATGCCAAAGTGATAACTATAGCTTTTGACCAAATCAAGTTATACACTCAAGTGTCGAAATACACTCAAGTGAGCACATGTATCCAACCAAAATTGTAAAGTATTGGAACTAGATATAACATCAAGAATGAGCAAATCAAAGAGTCATGCTAAGGCATATGCTATTTGAAACAAAGAGACTAATACTTGCATGAAATTTATGAAAAAGTCCACACTTGAGCCATGATACCTAATTTTTGTTGATTTTTAGCAATTTTAAAACACACATTGGGCACTAGTGCCACTTATTCAAAGCTTTGGGCAAACTTGCCGCTTATTCACACTCATACTTCACTTGGGCAAAACATTGCCACTTATTCAACACATTTCCGAACCAATGTGACATAGTCACTTATTTCACACACTCACACATTGCAAAACATTTTTTTCTTTTTGGTTTTGATTAAGCATCTTTAACCGGTTTTCATTAATGCTAAGTAATCACATGTCTCGAGACATGGATACCTAGATAAATCAACCAAGTTATTGGCTCAAGATAGGACTACCCCTTTCACAAATTTTACATTCAAGCAAAGTATCAATATCTAAAATAACATATGCCAAAACATGAAACTAAGATATGATCATTCAAGAGGTTAAGACTAGAACCAATTCAATCCGCAAATGGTTAAGACACATGCGTAACTCGCAATGAATCAAATGCTATAGGATCACAAGGTTTCTAAGCACATCAAGGATAATAAACAAAACTCAAGCTCTATATGATGCCAAGTGACTTAAGACATACAAGAATCTAGTGACAATATAGCTCAATGAAAATTTCGATATGACCTTTCTAGATTAATCAAAGCATGGGCTCACATAGCAAATATATTCAATCAAGCATAACATGAGAGCAATAGTAAAGGCCATATATCATCAACATAAGCATCATATGAAGCATAAGATTGACCATATATCATCAACTACACGACAATAAGCTCAAATGCTCACAAATATAATACAAACATGCTAGAACATCATCCATACACATACAAGTCCTCCCCCAAGCTTAAATTGAGCAATGTATCAAGAATGCGCTTAAAGGGGTAAGAAACAGCTCACCGGGCGTATATGATGCAGTGAAAGTAGACAATTCATCCCGTGGCTTCTCGCACGTACAAGGATGAGGATCTAGCACGGGACCTGAAATAAAAAAGAAAGAAAAGAAAAGAAACCAACTAACAAACAAACAAAACGGAAATAAAAGGAAAAAGATATGCTCATTTGGATGTAGCGGGAGGAGGGCCAAGGACGGGACATGGAAAAAGCACATGTCCGCCCTCCTCATGAAGCAACATGCCTCGAAATCCACCTGGATCCCAAGGGATGTCGACTCGAGTCAAGTCCACTCGTAGTTCGATGGTACACAAGCGTAACCCTGCAAATAGACTCACAGATATGGCATGTATGTGTGATAGGTTGACACCCTCTAAGTCATCAATCGAATATCCAATCATGTAGGTATATCGATAAAGTACATCATGAGGTCTATCAGTGAGATGAGCACAACTAGTAATAGCATATGTCTCGTCTGAGCCAAGGAAATCAAACCTGAGGTGGTCGGGGAAGAGTTTCCAAACTACCTGAAGTGTAGGAGAAATAGAATGCACGGTAGTAGAAACCTCCAGAGGGGCGATGTCGACGAAAGAAGTAGCCGGTGGTGGATCAATAGAAATGTGCTCCTCCTCAACATCAGAAGCAGCCCCCTCATCAAGATGTGGAACCTCAAAACTCAAAAGTATATCCATAATGAACTCATCGTCATCTGGCACAAAGCTCTCATCATCTATATCTAACTCATCACAACTCAAGAGTGAATCTACCGCAAACTCATCCTCATAATCAGGAGTGAAACAATCATCATCAGGAAGTAGATCGTCATCATCTAGCTCAATGGTCTCGCTCTCGGAGTCAATAGGCGAAGGATCCGACTGAGGTGCCTCTAGGTGCATCTGTGGTGTCTCCAACAACAGGCCCTCGCTAGGAAGATCAGGTGTAAGACTCGGAGGTTGACACTCATCTCTATCTAGAACTATCTCTGTGGTGCTAATGTAAGGCTGTGAAACGGTAAAACTATCCACACAAGTAGAACTGGTGCTCATAATCGCCTCAATCTCGTCCTGAATCGCCATCGCACGATCACCGCCAGGAGGCACAGTCATCAGCTCCTTGCATAATGCATCAAGTCTGGCAGCCTGATCTACATGTGAAGGAGGTGGCTCATGAGACTGCTCTAAGGACTCAGATATAGGAACTGTAAACTGGCTCAGTGAAGGTACAGGTGAACTACAGGCAGGAGGTGTCGGATCTAATGAGAAGTCACTACTCATTCTTCTCTCAGAATCTCCTATAATCCTAGAAATCCTCTCCTCAAATCTAGACAACTCATCGAACTCGGGTAGGAGTCGATCTTGAGAGGTACAGAGATAGTGGTGGTGTGACAAATGAGAAATATCCGATCTCCATATCTAAAACCCTGCAATGGTATACTAGAAGAAAATGATGAGATATCGGGGTTGTTGTTCCCATATGATGCACTCGAGTGCTCGGGCCATCCAGGTGATAAGTGTCGTAGTATGGCCCACTCGGTGAGCAAAGCTCATCCCGTAACACTCTAGAGTGGACAAATAACCACGCGGCACTCAGCGGGTGAATGGCCCCAAAACCATAAGCTGGGCATATAGGAACAAGCGGAGAGGGAGTCGATAAAGAACTATACTGATCGTGCCCACTCTGTAACACAACTCCTCGCTCTAAAGCATAGCGCTCTAACTGACGAGACAATAGATTTACCTGTTCTTGAAGAGTATCATAAGTGCTAGGGGTGCTCACAAAACCACGAGAATCAGAATAGTAAGCCATAGCCTCAATAAGTACCAATATCAATCAACCTGCGAGAATGGATACGAAAATCGCGAAAGAGAGAAGTAACTAGAGAAAGGGTTAGGGATTAGTAATATATCACAAATATGAACAATAACGAAAAGAAAGACAAGTCAGCGCAAACACAAAAATAAGCAAAAAAAACAAACAACGACCTAGTCTATAGCGCCTAACACTGTCGCTCTAAGCTAGTCCCCGGCAACGGCGCCAAAATGACTTGATCGTGCAAAATAGCACACCCGCAAGTGCACGGGTTGCCACTGAAATAGCGGCGAGTGTCGTGTTCTCCACAGGGACTAGACTGAGGCTACCGGTGCTCAACTAAAGCTAGGTCAAACAAAACGGGGGAGAACTGAACCTAAAATGACTACCGAATCGACCAAACAAACTAACTACCGAACGAACTCTGACTCGCACGGACGAAACGACGAGCGACTAAACAAAAGAAAGACGACGGTACAAACAACCGTACGAATGGACGTCGTACGACCGAATGAACGACACGACGACTGACTACACGAAACACAAAAACGACGCACAAACGACGACACGAACGATAACGACTACCAACTGACGCCCTAACTAGCTACCGACCGCGAGAAAGAAAGAGAGAGGTTGAGAAGCACTGGGGAAGTCTAGAAGCAAAAGGGGGAGTCGAGAGAGAAAGAGGGGGGAGACGGTCGACAGCTAACTAGATCGACGGCGGCAGGACAACACAAGCACAAAACTAAGAACGACGGCACGACTTAACTCACTAACGACCGCTGAGAAAAGCAAAGAGGGAGGATTCAGAAGCAAAGGGAGGTTGAGACAGCAATAGGAAGGGAGACGGCCGCTAAATATCCAATTCGCGCAACTTGACATCACAGAACTAACAACTAATCACAAAACACAAATGCACTAACAGCACAATTAAGCTAATCAATCTAACACTTAACCATAAAGTAAGACAGGGAGCAATTCTCAGCTAACAGTATAGTCAATGCCCAACAGATCACAGTGATCATTACTGAAATAGCTAAACAATAGCCCACAGAATTAACAGCTTCATAAATAACACAAAACATTGCACATTGCACAAATCACATATGACAATCACTGATCACAAGATAACATTCACAGATAGTAATCTCCATGAACACAAATCACAATAGTAATTAACAAAGCATAATTAACAGAAATTTGGGAAAACAATAACTGTGAGAAGTAGGAATGAAGGAGGAATTAGGGATTGAAGTGAACCAGGGGGAGGTGAAGAAGAAGAGTAGAGGTGGAGGCCGTCGGTGGAGGAGGTGCTGTTGTCGATGAAGTGGTGGCCGGCGGAAGAAGATGGCTCGGGGAAGATGTCGACGCCGTCGATGTCGGTGAAGAGGTTGCGGGCGGCGCCGTCGGTGAAGATGTTGCTGTCGGTGGTGAGGCGATGCCGACGTTGGAGCAGAGTAGCGGCGAAGAGGAAGAAGCCGGGGCTCGCCGGCGTCGGTGGCGTGGTGAAGATGCCGATGAAGCTGTCGGACTCGGTGGAGATGTACCCGGCGGAGAGATGAAGGGTTGGAGGCCAGATGTGGAGGAGGGAGGAGAGGCGCTCTGTGGTGGCGTGGAGCAGCAGAGGAGGGAGTCGGCGCGCGTGGAGAAGAGGGCAAGGGTGGCACGGTGGAGAGGAGAAGTTAGGGCGACGCGCCGGAGAAGAAGGGGAGATGAAGAGAGGTGGCGGAGAAAATGATGTGGCCGGAGAAGAAGAAGAGGTGTGGAGGCGGGTGGAGAAATGGAGAAGAGGAGGACGGGAGGCGAAGAAACGGCGGAGAGAAGGGGGAGAACTAGGAGAGGAAGGAGCTGGCGGCCGGTGAGATGGAGAAGGACCGAAAGGAGGGGCGGCGCGTGGGGGAGGCGGCGCGCCGGAGTAGCGACAAGAGGCGGCGGCCGAGGTAGGAGAAGGCGGAGCACGGGAGGATGCGGCGGCGTTTGGTGGTGGAAGGAGACGCGGTGGAGATGTGGCCGCCGGCGAGGTATGGCCCGGCCTCGCCGGTGCCGTGGCTTGAGAAGATTGGGGGAGGAAGCAGAAGGGGCGAAGGAAGAGAAGTGCCAGGCTCAAGTCCTCCTACAGGCGGCGGCGGGTGGATGAAGGAGATGGGAGTTTTCTGCATTTTTGCCATTTAGTCCTCCTAATTTCTAGGGTTTACAAATCAGTCCATCTCCCATTTCATTTCTTCTGATTTGGCCCATCCAGAGCTTCGTTTTCGTCGCAGAAAGATCCTACGCGTTCGTGTCGATGCGTACATCTATACGGAGCAGTCCAGTTTTGTCGTTTATGCGCTTAGATCGCGCCGGCCTGTGGAAAATTGCAAAAAATGTAAAATGGTCCAATTCGAGCAATTAATTTTAGAAAAGCGTGTAAATGATGATAAATGATCCCAAAATGCGAAAAATAAGAGGGTAAAATGGCATGTAAATATATGCAAATATGACGCATGTCAGGTAGTCACTGAAGTAGTTTGCGCAACCCAGTAACGCATACCCAGGCTGATGCGGTACTTAGACTTGAAGAACTTGCAAGTGTCCGCGCACCAACTAAGGGGGGTGTCTCCCACTCAGGTGGGAGTTGTGGTGAACACTTAGTGGGAACGTTTGGGATAGGGTTGTTGCTACGGGGCCCTCATTGCGGGGAGCTGACCTTGTAGCATGCTGGGCTTGTTCTGCCCGGGCCACAATCGCCCTTATTTTCTCATCGCGGGCAGCAACTGACCGTGCTAGGTCGCGGGTCTCCTCAAATTGCTTCACCATCTTGTCCCATTGCTTCTTCTGCCTTTCGTCCATCTCGGTGCGGTGAAGGAAGCACGGTGGAGTGTGGGGTTTGGTCGTGTAGTGTTCCCTGCGAAATGGAACGCACCCCAATTTATAGGGTCCGTTTTTCCTCTACTCGTATGTGTAAAACTGGTGTGCTTGGTCCTGGCACTAAGTAAAGCTGGGCCGTGATGTTATGTCACTATGAAAAGCTGCGTAGCCATGCCATGTGACTGTGCAAAGCTGACCTCTTTTGTCATGTCTCCCTATAAAGCTGCCCCCTTTTGTCATGTCACTATGCAAAGCTGCCCCCTTTTGTCATGTCACTGCGCAAAGCTGCCCCCTTTTATCATGTCACTGCGCAAAGCTACCCCCTTTTGTCATGTCTCTATACAAAGCTGAACTCTTTTGTCATGTCACTGCGTAAAGCTGACCTCCGTTGTCATGTCACTGCGCAAAGCTGCCCCTTTTGTCATGTCACTGCACAAAGCTGGCCTCTTATGTCATGTCTCTACGCAAAGCTGGCCTCTTTTGTCATATCTCTGGACAAAGCTGCCCTCTTTTGTTATGTCTCTGGACAAAGCTGCCCAATTTTGTCATGTGGTCATTGCACTAAGTTCTCTCGTTCTATATAAAAAGCACGGTGGGGGTTCCATGAGAGTAGGAGTAAAGAACCCTGTAAATCGAACGAAGAAGGACCTTCTCCGTCGTGCAAATACATACCATGGCGGAGGCGAAGGAGCCGGTCGGAGCAGGGTCACCAAAGGAAGACCTTCCCATGGAAAGGAAGGAGGATTTCTGTCCTAACTACCGCTTGATACCCAGGAGGCATGCTCAACCAGTGTGCCAAAATGCAGACACAATGAGGATACGATCGTGTAGGTCGTCAAAGGCCATTTCGATGGCGGGCGACGGTTCTTCCGATGCCCACACTCTGGGGTACAAATTGCTAATAGTACATTTTTCGTTACTGCTTATAGAGCCTCTTTGTTTACTATCCTTTCCCGCAGATGGCAAAATACGACTTCACCCGCTGGATCGACCCTCCTCATGAACTATATATTGTTAGGTATGTGGATACATTATGGGATCGAATATTTGAGTTGGAGGAGTGACTCAACACACTCAACGAGGAGAACAATGACATCTGCCAACAGATGCAATGCGAGAGGGGCAACGAGGAGGTTGTCAACATAGGAAGCTCTTACAATCCGACATGTTGCTGTGCAAACCCTATATGCATATGTGCGTGCCACTACAATGACAACCAGCCCAGTCCGAGGTGACCCCCTCAGCAATACTCCATGTGGGTGCCACGAGGCTCGTTTGACATATAGGCAATGAGGTGTATGGTTGTACCGTAGTATGTAGGAGTGTTGTTTGAATAAATGTGCAATGTTGGTAAGCATGTAATGGATTGGTTGTTATCTTCGTGCGGTTGCCATCATTGAAGTTCACTATTCGTTTAGAGCGCGCATCGAGTAGGTAACGAGGAGTACAAGTAAGCACGACACAGTACTAAATGTTCACATCGTAAATAACAAACAAAAATAGTACATGAATAAATTGTGTACAGTCAGGACTACTCTCAGTCGCCACCCTGGCCTGCCCCGTCTCCAAACGCGTGTCCTCCCGTATGGCCCCGCTTGGCTGTCCTCCGCTGCAACGGGTGACGACGCCCTGACAATGTAAGACGATCAGGATCGTGTCGCACCCGCCGCTGAGCTGGTGGAGTTAGCTCCACCAATGCCTGTGTGCCCTTCGGTGCTCCGGGGAGGGCACTCCCAGAGAGAACATCTGGTGGTGTGCCATGAGGTGCAGACCCAAACGCCTGCCCAGCCCACTTGGAAAAGTACTGGTCTGGGTCGTCCAGGCTTGCGGAGGGGCCCAACCCCTGCTGGGGTTGGTGAAGAACACCTCCAACGATGGCGACAAGGGGCTGAGACCGGAGGCCCCTGAGAACCCAATTGTACACCTTGGCAAGATTAGTCGTCATTATGCCGTACCTTGCCCCTTCTGTGTCGTGCAACAGTGACCACTTCTCCAATGGCTCTCCCTCGATCCACTGCGAGAAGCACTTGATGTTTCGTGAGCTCCTCCTTCTTGGACCAGCTAGGTTAGGCTCATCGAGTGCTGGCAAGCATTGCAGTTGTGCCGCCCTAGGAATGACTAGCCCCTTGCTCCTCTCGTCGACGTGCTTCCTGCTGTGCTCATCCAACAACGCCCATAAAGCATCAAATTTTCTCCACTGGTTCTGCATAGCTAGCCTCTTGAATAGCTTCATTAACGGTTGTTTCAGAAACTGCTTGAAAAAGTTCGCTCCTAAGTGACGAATGCACCACCTGTTTCTCATGTCTGCCAAGCAAAGGGCTCCTTGGGGTCTTCCTGAAGTTTCCTTATAGCCTTTATAGTCTCGGCGTGGCGATCATGTATTACGCACACACCAGGACGAGTATCGACAACTCCAACCCTGACATGTCTTAGAAACCACAGCCAGCTTTCGTAATTCTCACTTTCCACAAATACGATGGGCAGCAGCAATATTTGGTTGTTACCATCAACGCCTATGGCCATCAGGATTTGACCCTTGTATTTGCCTGTCAAAAAGGTCTCGTCAATTGAGATCACCGACAGCATGTGCCTGAATGCCTCGATGCAAGCACCAAATGCTAACAAGGCCCTCTGCAACACCGCATATCCTGGTGGACTTGTGGATGGTTTGTCTTGCACAACGATATACGTGTCAGGGTTCCTGTCCTGCAACACCTTAAGCATACGAGGAAGATTGTCGTACGTCACCTCGAAAGACCCAAAACGTTTTTCCAACGCCTTCTACTTGTTACACCACGCCTTCGCGTAGCTAATCTTGTACTTAAATTTCTTCTCGATAGCTACCACGATACGCATGGCCTCCATGTCTTTCTTCTCCACTATCTCTCCGTACATCAAATTGGTTATAAAGGCAGACGTTAGGTTACGATGCCTCGCCAAAACATTGTTGAGAATGCAAGAGTGCAGCTCCACCTTCGACACAATCCAATGAGTCTCATACTTCGGTCTACGTGCGTGCACCCTCCAAGGACAACCATCCTGCTCGCACTTAACGGTGTACTGCTCCTGGCTTGATTTCACGACACGAAATGTCCGTTGCATTGAAAGGGCCCACAGCTTGATGGCATCCAGTAGTGCTGCCTTGTCAGCAAACATAGAATGCAACTGAACCTCTGTCTCATGATACTCCCACACTGATTTATGCTCATCATGTGCGGAAACACCCTCAGCATTAAACCAGTTCCATTCTTGTAGGATAGGAACTTCATCCTCATCCGAACTGTCCTCGTCGTCATCCTGTACAACTTCCTCTTTAGCCCATGCCCTCTGGTTATCACAGTCCATCTGCTGCACGATGTACTCAATATGCTCCCCTTCTTCGGCTTGTCCAGTTCCCTCTCTATGGCTTGACCATTTTAACTCTCCTCCATGTGTCGCATCGACTTCATCACAAGCAACTTGATCATCTTCGCCAACATGCGGCCCGCCCGAGCTGCTACACCTCTCGGAGCAAGGGCGGACGCATGACCTTGCACAGCTTCTAATGAGCATGGTTGCACAAGTAGGACACACTCGTATCCACGGCGCTGGCACTATTGAACAAAGCCCTTCCACGCAGCAATGCGCAGCAATGTCTTCAACTCCCATCTGATGTCTGTGGGAGACCGGCTCCAAAGCCCTTACACGACGACGCTGCACACCTCGGGGTCCAATGAAAAACTCCGGGTCAGCCAATGTAGCACATCTGCGATTCGAGCATTCTCGCCATCCGGATGTACTAGAGTGACTTGCGGAAAATCGCTCAAATCCACACCATTCGGACCTTCACGAACGGTTCCAGCACCGTAATGCACTCTCAATGTAGTGGCTATCGCCATTGCTGATGTCGGCCTGCATATATGTTTCAATTTTGTGGTATGTCAAATAGCATCGCACAATACCAAAGTACCAACATACTGCAATTCACATTTCGCCGATCGTTAGCATGTCGTAACCCACTACAATAACCTTGTACTATGAACTTCCAACATACGAATTAATTAAATTGTACCATAAATATTTACTGATTTTTTTAATAGGTATAAATTTCACCGGACGATTAATTTGTACATTACGGTGAATGAAATTTCTAAACTACATTTTTCTTACGCATGTAGATTTCTTACTGATGCTAATTTTCTAAGACTATGTTCCCTAAATTATACATAACTACACGCTTCTACGGCTGTTAATTTGGTAAAACTACATGTTTAATAAATTTAGTATAACAAATATTTAACTATTTCTATCTAGATCTACACCTACGGTTGCTTCTTTGTCTCCTCTCCGTTTCTACGCCTGCTAATTTCCTATAATTACGTTAACTAAATTTTCTATACTAAAAATTGTATACTACAAATTTTCTACACAAAAAATTCTATACTATAAATTGTACTAAAATCTCTATACTAAAAATGTTCCATACTAAAAAATGTATATTACAAATTTTCTATACTAAAAATTGTACTAAATTTTCTACATCTACAATTTCTACTACCACTAACATTTCATACAAAATATACTATAAATACAATATACTAAAAAAATACCTAGATCTGAAGATCCTCCTTCCTCCCTCTTCTTTCCTCTTCCTCCCTTTCCTCTCCTCCTCTCCCTCTCCTTTTCTCCCCCTCCTCTTCTTCCCCTACTTCCTCCTCTTCTCTCCTTTCTCTTCTTTCTCCTCTCCTATCTTCTCTCACGGCGCCGAACGATCGAAACAAATGAGGCAGAGGTGGTGGCCGCCGAGCGCGCTACCTTTTAACCCCCCCTATCGCCCGGGCATTGGGCGACTGGAGGACGAGTCGCCCAACCGTACGGCGACTACACCTCTAGTCGCTCAACGCCCGGGCGACAGCAATAATTCGCCCAACCGTTACCAAACTGCCCACGTGTCACCTCCCGGTTGGGCGATTGGTTCCAGTAGCCTATTTTTGTAAAATTTTTTGCGGTATATTTTTGTAATTTCAAATAAAAAATAGATTATTCGTACAAAAAATTCTTGGCCGGTGCATGTGAATAGTCCACTCAAATGTAAAGTTAAACTGATGTTGAACTTTCGGTGGAAGAACCATGCAATTCACAAATAAGAAATGGTCATGCAACACAGTATGTACAGCAAAAGTCATGTGCAATTGACAGTTTTATAGAGAGTGCTAAAACTTAGCATTAATGCAGAAGAAGCCATTTTACAAAGACTTAGAAAAAAAATGTTAATGCAGGAGGAGCCGGAGAAGGCCACCTGCTGCTGAGGGATGTTTGCGCGCTCCCCGGGCACGGGAAGAGTGCGTCCATTTCCAGTCCTTCCGTGGTCCGATAGGGAGCCAAAAGTAAAATTTGGGCGCGTCGGGGCCAAATTTAGGAAAACAGTGGCATAAAGAGGTTAGAAAAAAATTAATTCTTTCAAAGTCACTCTCCTTTTTGATTCTGGAGGTCAAAAAGGAGAAAGAAATAGACGACGCATAGACATAGAAGAAAGAAATGGATTTGCTGTATTGTCTATGATACATTGCGCAATTGTTCGTGACGATATGGTAATGACTAAGGACCTTGACATTCACTTCAGAGAACTTATTAACTAACAGAACATAGATGAATGGAATGAGCTGTCCAGTTTGCCTAGTGGCATGACCATTGGTGGAACAAATGACGAATTGATGACCAGCTAAGACGGGGATTGTGATCATGCCGCATGTAGACCTCTACTTTCCTGTACAACTTTAGAGGGGTCTTGACTGAGGAAATACTAAGGGCCTGTTTGGCAGAGCTCCACCACTGAAAAAATGAATCTGGAACAGCAGATCCACCAAAAATAGCTCCACCGTGAATCTGGGATCCCACCATGGAGCTAGACAAAACTGTTTGGCTTGCACAGCAGCTCCAGATCCACGAAACTGAGTTTTTGGTGGGAATGGCCTGTTTTGCCCATGGGTTTTATGGTGGTATGGGATGGGGTGTGTAACCAGTGGCAAAAGGTGGGTAATTACCACCCAACTCCACGAGTAGGTACGAAACAAGGTTTCGTGGAGCACCCCTTGAGGTGCTCCATGGATTTCATGAATCTGGAACTAGATTCAGTATTTTGGTGGATCCAGATTTCGTGGAGCTGGAGCGTTTGGGTAAAAATTCGTGGAGTAGAGCTATTTTTGGTGGATCTGGAGTTGGTGGAGCTCTGCCAAACAGGCCCTAAGAATATGTGGGGCTCCCAAGTCCCATCCCCTTGAGAATGCAGATTTTTTTTGTGGCTAATGTTTCGGACCTTGGGTTAGCAAACCCAGATCCTCTGTGATTCCACCACACTATTCCCTGGATCAGTAGATAGTGCTCACAGATACATTACTGTATATCAAAAATATATCATGCGGAAGCATAAATAATACAGTAATACTTACTCATGGGCCGGTTAGGCCGAAAACGATAAAATGCAGTAGCGGAACTTCACACAGGTGGGACCCACAGGCAGCCAACTGGGGTTCGCGACCTAGTCCATGGCCTCTTCATCTTCCAGCTCTGTCGACCCCTTTTTAGCGTCGCGGGGCTTGGCATTCCTGATCTCTCTGACTGAGTGAGGGTAGTTAAGCAAGAATGAGTACGATGATACTCAGCAAGCCACCACACAGGATGCAGTAATAATAGATGCAAAGCTGTCAAGGGAGGCTTGAGTTTCTTTTATTTGCTAAAAGCATTGTTTTGGAATTACAGTAAGTAAGAAAAATCTTCTGAGACGTAGCAATTTTAACTGAAACATGTTTTATGAAATTGATTGTGAGAATGCTATAATAATTGTAGTGTAGGTTACATCCACCTTTTACAAAGGCATGGTTACCTCCACCAATGCTAGTTTTATTTCTTTGAGTACATCTCTCCAGGAAAAGTTCATGGTCAGAGTTCATCTCTCTGATAGGTTTTATCCCACCACAAATGTTTTTGGAAATAGAACTAACTCGAGTAGGTTCCCGTGTCCGCCCTTGACCATGGGCACGGCTGCTCGAACAGTTTTATACTCTGCAGAGGTTGTACACTTTCACCACAAGAGATAAGTCATCTTAATAGCCAACATGCTTCCTTAGGCATGAGACCCAGATGGTTTATCACAAAGCCTTTACCTTACTCCGATTTAGCTAGATACCACCCTGTTGAGGTTTTACCGCTGAAGGGTTACATCCGCCACAGTCAGAAGTCCCCTCTTGCGCCGTATGAGTAAACCAGTGCTGTAGCACCCATCTTCCGTGATGATATCTAAACTAAACCTTTGCAAGTTAATCAGCTAGGTCGTACCCATATAGACTTGTGGTTGTACTGTCTTACACCAGGAGGTCAGTACAAGATTCAGTCCTTAATTTGTCCAGGCGGTTCTTACCACAAACCACGGGTTCTCGTGCGACATCAGCACCATCCACTCTCACCAACCGCCCAGACAGGTAAAGCAGATTTTTAGGGTTTTGAGAAGCATAAAGCAGTTGTAGCAAAATACTCAGCCACGTACATCCCATAACTGTCCCAAAACAAATTCTTATGTTTTAAAGATTGATGATCAGGGCAACTAGTGCCCTGGACTTTGACAAGACTAGCATGGCACTTAATATGACGTATAGCTAATAAAGTTATCATTAATATCTAGGGTGACAAGGATCAGGTGATTCAAATATCAAGGGATGGCATAGTAAATTTAATACAACATCAAGTGGGCATGTAGCTACCTTAAGCTTTGACATATATTTGCATAGTAAATTAAGGATGCAAGTTGATAGTTTAAAAGAACATAATTTTGCATAAAATGTAGGATCAATATGATCGAAGTAATGACTTGCCTCGCTTGGTGTATCACGGCCTTGATTGATCTAAATCAAAGCCTGCTCAATCAACGATCTTAACTTCCTAGTCGCCGCTTTTACCCGAGTCTTGATCTTGTTCGAATCCGTCGCCTCGTCGAGTCTTCAGATTCTAATACGCGGCAAAGAAAAGAAAGACCAAATAAATCCAAACACTTTAAATGCCCAATTAAATTTAAATTATAATTTTATTACAATTTGAGAATAGAAAGATGATTCGGATTAGTGGGCTGTAAACACAGCGGTAGATGAATTGGGCAGGAGAATGAATTATCTAAGTAGCTTTACTGTGAGGGAAAAAAATTAGGATAAAGAGGGATCGGAGGTGAAGGAGTATTTACTGGAATTATCTGCTTTGGAAAAGTAAGTGGTCATACATAGCCGATTGGGGAGAAGCGAGGCTCGATCTTTTATTTGGTAACTTTGTCTTTATTAATTTATATTTATCAAGGAAGTCTCGTGAGTCAAGCAGGACTTACGGATAGATAAAATGGGTTAGCGAAGATAGTGAAGAGGAACATGATTTCAGGATGCGAAAGCTTTACAGGAGAAGAGTATTATTTTATGTACCCGATGAAATCTTAATATTTCATGAGGCCATTCCTATTTGAGATTGCAACTGTCAATTCTAAAGTTAATTATTCTACTTGATTAATAACTTTATTCGATAGGATCAACGGTTGTGGTTTGTCAAAAAGGAGAGTTAGGATTCTTACAAGGATCTTCTTGATAAAGCTAGTTCTTCTATTATTATTCATTTTCGATCATTAAAGTTAAATCCCGAGATAATGATTGGGGATTTGGGTGTGAGACAAAGACTAAGGATTGCTCTTTCTTGTTTAAGACTTTCTTAATCGTATTTTATTTGTCATCTTAATCTTAGTATTTTAAGATAATGTTAAAGTTTTTACTTCAAATATTTTAAACATTTTTGGAAAGATAGCTCCCATGATTTTAGAGACGGGTAAACCACACTTGATATTTTATGTGGCTTGCCAATGATTACTCTAAGCACTAATAAGAGAGATGACATGATTTTAGACATGAGCAATTCATGGTCAATATTTTATGTGGCAAAATCTTGCTAAGTTGATTTATTTAGTTTGCATAAAAACATTCAGATCAACGGATGAAAGATAGTATCTCAATCCCTCAAGATAAGATTAAAGTTATTATTCGAGTTTCTAGAGTAAAGTTTAAAAGCACTGAATTTATATATATTATTTTTTAAGGCTTTATACATGCATCTTTAATTATTTAGGATCAACTTCCATTATCCTCAATTCATAAAAGATGATCTTCCAATTAGTTTCACATTTTTTTATTTCTAACATCAATATCCATTGGATCCACAAGAATTCTTGTTATCTGAAAATAGACCATGCATAAACTTGTTTTGAATTTTACATAGGGATAAATGTGTTAATCTCAATTGGCACAATATGAATCAAATGTTAAGTTTTTTTTAATTTAATTTTTGTAAATCTTTTCTTTATGAACTCATGAATAGTTTCTTGTTTTTATTATCATTCACAACTTATTCTGATGCATGCAGGAACACTGTCCATGGTTTCACCATTTAGCCCCAAAAGGTGAAGAGCTGAGCAACCTTTTCTGGCTGGGCCCACTTGACAGAAGAGAGGGAGACAAGAAAGAAGCTATCGGCTGAGCTGAGAATAGAGCAGGGAGCAGCTACAGGAGAAACAGGGGAGGGAGGCCGAGGCATGGCAGCGACGGCGACGCCGACGAAGCGTAGTCGGGAGGTGACGACGGCCACCAAAATGGGACCCCCAAGCGACGCGGAGTCTCCGGGAGATAGTGGCGCCGGCCGGGGAGGTGCCAACGCGAGCGGGCGGTGGCACTAGGTGGCCGGCGGTGAGGAGGGAATGGGGCGCTGGCGGCCGGGAAGGAGAGGGGAGAAGATGATGCGCGCACGAGCTTGAGTACCATACCAATAACTCACCTGGGTAGTCGAGCTAGCCGGAGGGTGGCGGGGGCGAGCCGGCGACGTGCACGGGCAGCGGCGCGGGGAGGCGACCGTGGCGGGAGGGCTCGGGCGACGGAGGGAGTCGGCCGACGGTGGGGAAGGCCTGGGGCGCCGAGGCGCTGCTCTTGCCGCGCAGAATCGGCCCGGGACCGCTTGAGGAGGAAGCGGCGGCTGGCCGGAAACGAAGATGGAGCGAGCTCAAATGGGGGGAGAAAAGGTGGAGACAAGCCCTGGGCGTCTTATAGGCGAGGGAGGGGAGCAGTGTCGGCATGAGGCGGCGCATCCGGCGGCATGGCGAGGCGTACGTTGGCATGGGCGTCGGTGAACTGCCGGTATGGGCGGCGCGGAGGTGACGGGAAAACAAGGGGCAGTGCGCGAAACCGGGGGAATGAGCGGGCGAAACCGGGGGCGGCGCGAGCGCGGGCTGAGCCAACGCGAGGAACAGCGGAGGCGGAGGCGGGCCTGCTCAGCTTGACGGGGAATGAAGGAGGAGGGAGGAGAAGGGAAGAAGGAGGCGGTCGGGTGGGCCAGGGGCCAAAGAAAAAGAAAGAGCGGGCCGGGCGGAAGAAGAAATGGGCCGGCCCAAGAGGAAAATTTGGAGATTTTAAGGATTTTCCGAATTTGGATTTTCAGATTTGGTTTTGCAATTATATTTTCAGTTTGGAAACTTGGTTCAAAACTTGGATTCGATAATTAGATTTTAAGGTTGGCAGATTTCGGAGAAGTAATTCCTTTAATTTTCAGAATTTGAATTTCCAGATATGTAATGTTGGAGGGAAGGATTTCATATATATATATATATATATATATATATATATATATATATATATATATATATATATATATATATATATATATATATATATATATATATATAAATTGCTCTCCTTCGTTTCGAAGATCTGGATTTAAGTTTAAATTTGCAATTAAGATTCCCAGGTAAATTTGGACCTTCTAAAATTTTAAACCTTGATATCTTGATTCCAAGGTTTGGATTTTTATTACTCGGGCTTTCGGCAAGAAGAACAAACTTGAGGAATTTGAACCTCGCCAAAAATTTTTTTTAGAACACGGGAAGATCAACAAAAATATTTTATAATTTTCATAATTACACTAGCTCCCTAATTGGGATGTTACATAATGGCAGGAGATACTATTTCAGTAGGAACAAATTATGAATCAAAGAGGATTGTCTGGACAATACATCAACACTGTGCTTTGCTTCTCTGTTTCGCCATAGTAGCTTCCAGCTTCCTTGTGAGGACATGTTTGTTTCTACGTTATGATTTTTTATGCCAGTGCCTTCGCTTTCTGTATCTCACCAACGGCGCCTCCTTGGCATACTGCATAGTTCTCATATTGTTTCTGTTTGCCCAAATTTTAAATTCCATCAAGATCCCATCCGATGAAATTGTTTATGTGCAGGCAACACGCGGAAAAAACATTGCGAAAACATCATTTATTCTTTTGCAATGTTCAGGGTTCAATCCAAGGAATGGGCCCCTTCAGACTTCAAGTGCAAATGCCTGAAGAAATAAGTACAGGAGCTCTAGTATGTAAGGTTCATGAATATCTAATCCATACTGCAGTTCCTGCTCTACAGAACAAAACGCACATACTACCTTTCATTCTGGTATGCTTATACAAGTTAACACCTGAAATGTAATGTCAGATTGAATTACACGAGGGATGATCTACAAAGGTGAACAAAATCAACTTGTAAAGATGCACACAAACCGGATACATATTCTATTGCTTCATCATAAAGATGCTGCAACAAACTCTTGGCGCCCATTCAATAATGCAATACGAAAGAATCCATGGAGAAGGTAGCAAGATTCATCAGGATGCAAGCACTAAGAACCTATCATGCTTTCGAACTCGAGGGAATAAGCCCACAGCATTCCTTGTATGCATAACTACCAAAATTAAAAATTACCTGTTCAGGG
Source organism: Dendrocalamus sinicus (assembly GCA_036346575.1). Taxonomy (NCBI): domain Eukaryota; kingdom Viridiplantae; phylum Streptophyta; class Magnoliopsida; order Poales; family Poaceae; genus Dendrocalamus; species Dendrocalamus sinicus. The sequence goes on along the minus strand of CM070662.1, from coordinate 12,007,506 downwards.
AGTTGGTACTCAATCCACATAAAGGCAGTTTTTCAGAAAAGAAGGTGCTTGATTCATTAATTATTCAGATATATCCGGAGGATAAGCAAACAGAAAACAGTGAAGTCATTCATAACATGAAGATCACACAGTGCTTGATGTTCCCTTGGCAAGGGTACACACGAATACATTAGCTTAGCAGGTGCTCTGATGCAGAATCGCCTTCTTGGAGCAGCAACTAATGAAAATTGTTGATGAACACGCCGCCAACTGCATATGTTTCTTAATTATATGCCGAGGCCATGCTACTTAACAAGGAGAGGATGTACCAATGATACAGCGGTTTACACAGGAAAAACACTGCCAGCCCAAGCTGACAAATCCTTTTCTTAATCCCTTTTAATCATTATCTGTTATAAAAGATTGAATTGAAGTTACTAGCATCACTGACAAGCTGAATAGTGCAGACTCCAACATGTAGTCTGTGGTGGATAATATAGGTTATATAGGAAAAATAATAATGATTTGTGTTGCACAGTCTACTCTGCCCGGTTGAGTAGTCAAACCAAGATGCAAGATGTTACGAATCTGCCCCTTTAATTCTACTCTTTATTTCTTGCAAATATTGCAATGCATAAACTGGTTACAAGCATCTCAATTTATATGCCTATAACTCCTAATAGCACACGACTAAGACTTCGAATTGGACACTACTTCAACTCGAATTACACCCGAAAACGAACTCAATTACGACTAGGACTCTAAGTCAAGATTAAATCTAACAATCTCCCCCTTAATCTTGACTTTCTAACTTCTTTCCATCTTGTTTGAGTATGGACGGCGACACATCTCAAACGTCCCTGACTCAACTAATCTTCAGAGCACTTCATCTTCGCTGAGCGCTTCGGCAACAAACGCTTTCTTCGTCTTCGGCTTTTGGCATTCTGAAGCAAAGTGTCTATAATCATTACAGTTATAACACCTCACTTTTGCCTTATCAAACCTCCGACCTTTACGGCCTTGGCCATCACCCCTGGAAGTATTCTTGCCTTCACGCTTCGATGATTGGGCCTCCCATTCAGCGCGAGTCAACAAGAGCTGTCCTTCACCTTTGTTGCTAGTGTCATGGATGCGTTCCTCATACGCCTTAAGACGACCGATGACCTCCTCCATGGTCATTGCCTTTAGGTCTCCAAATTGCTCTATGACTTTGCTTCCTTCACACGATCTGCGCCAAGATGCATCGCTTTCAACGCCTCCCACGCGGCTTTGACCGTCTCCTTTTCGGCCAGTAGGAAGAGCGTCTCCTCTGGGATGCCCTGATAGATGGCCGCGAATGCCATCTGATCTTTGCACATATCGACGTTGCCATTCTCGATCGCATCCCACACTCCTTGAGCCTTCATGTATACCTTCATCTTGATTGCCCATGCTGCATAATTGCTCTCCGTAAGCATCGGATAATGTAGCGAGATAGCGGAACTCTCCTTCGCCATCGCACCGGATGATGCCTCGTTGCCGTCGAGACCGCTTCCCGAATCACGCGACATGATCTTGGGCACGGATCAAAAAAACTCCGGCTACTTTGAAGGCTCTTGAACGGAGAGAAACGGAAGGAAAAAAATACTGTTTTCCTTTTTCTCTTTTTCTTGAATTTTTTTTTGCTCTAATTTGCCAAGCCAAAATAGCAGGTGCATATCCGTCCGTTCCAGCGCATCACTCAAAGGAAAAAGCGAAATTTTTTTCTCAGTCAACGCTTAGCAGGGAAAGAAGTCGAGTCCTTTTTTCATGCGGCGTGTCCGCATGCAATTCTCGATCGGATCTGGCCGGCGATTTTGGTTTTTCGTTCTATCCGTCCGCGCGAAGGAAAAGCCAATGTCGTCTCGGAATCAGAGGCAGTCAGTAGCACAATAAAAGCGCAAGTCCAAGCAAGAGCAAAATAATTCACCCAAACGCAGAGGGCACCAAGAACCTTCAAAGAATTTCTCTCTCTTTGGCACTTGCTTGCTGCACTCTTTTTTCTTACCTTTCGTGATCTGCCTCGGTCTCTTTTCTTCTTTGCAGCGGTGGCGCGCAACGGTGGCTGCCCCCCGGGAGTAAAGATCATCCCCCGGGGGCAGCAGCGGAAGAACTCAAGGTTTTTTCTCGATCTCTCAAGCTCTAATCTCCTAGCTCTGATACCAATTGTTACGAATCTGCCCCTTTAATTCTACTCTTTATTTCTTGCAAATATTGCAATGCATAAACTGGTTACAAGCATCTCAATTTATATGCCTATAACTCCTAATAGCACACGACTAAGACTTCGAATTGGACACTACTTCAACTCGAATTACACCCGAAAACGAACTCAATTACGACTAGGACTCTAAGTCAAGATTAAATCTAACACAAGATTCATCAAGTTACAATCTACATCTTATAATGATGTAGATGCTTAAAACTAAAGTTCAGAAATTAACAAGATAGGTTGGTATGTTTTCACTTTGTTCAGGTTAAAGGGGATGTTCCGATAATGGACCCTTGGACTTCAAGTTGGTATACTTAGTATTATATGGTCAATGATGCCAAATGTGGTAGTGGACTCTCAGTTGACACCATTGGAGAGAAACGGTGTTTTTTAAAGGTAACGAGGAAATGGAGGGCAGCAGTACCTTGCCCCCGTTTAGCACTTTAGTTCTAAAGATTGTTCAGGCTTATATCACCTTCACAAATTCCAACAGAATAGAAAGTTACCATGTTGTGTTTGCCGGTGTAAAAGATGCCTGATATTTAACTACAACGTTGTTAAGTCATCGACTAATCGGCAACTAATTCATGACTAGTCATCGAGTCGCTACATAGCGGACGACTAAAGAGGCCGACTTGACTGGAGCAACTAGTCGGGCAATCAGACGACTAGTCGGCGACCAACCGCGACTAGCCGGCCATGTCGAGCCATCCAACTAGGAGGCAAATTAATTCAGTTTCAGTTTGAGGCCCAGTAGGAGACGCACGGACCGAGAGTTAATAGCAGTGAGTGAAGAATGGAGGCACAGGCCACCCAAGGGAACGGAGTAACCCTAGATCCTCATCCTCTCGAGTCTCATCCTGTGCGTCTACGACCTCGAGGAGGCCCGCAAGTTTTGCTCCGAGCATAGCCTCGTCGCCTCCGCCGCCTTCGTTGCCTCCCTCCCTCCCGACTGCCCTTTTGGGGTCCCATCGGAGCGGCTCCACTCGTTGGTGGTGCTCTTCAAGAGCCGTGGGGGTGGGTCGGAGCTAGGGTTTGGGGCAGGCGGTGGGAAGGAGGACGAGGGGAGGAAGGTGTAGATAAGGGAGAAGGAGGTGCTTGGCCCAGGGGAGGTCACGCTGTAGGAGTGGATTGGGCCATCCGAAGCCATCGAGCGCTACGTGCGTTGCCGTCACCGCATTGCTCGAAGGTGATTATTTTATGCTCACCTCTTCCATTTGCTTTGAGCATTGCATAGTTTGGATGTTCATACTTGCATCCTCAAGACCTGAACCAACCTTAAGGTGCTCCTTCCTTGCTCATATGCGGCTGCTTCTGTTTTATTCTTTTCTTTTGCAAGAATTCTGGTTGTGGATTTTCGGGAGAGGTGTTGATTTGTCTAAGGGAAGGGACAGGGAAGCAACTAGCACAACTAGCAGCAAGTAGTAACCTAACTCTGGGGACGAGTAGAGACTAGTCGGTCGACTAGTCGCCCAAGTCGCCCCCTTGACGACTCGACTCGACTTTACAATTTAATAACCTTGTTTAGCTGCTATTCTGATTTATTCTTTGTAACTGATAATGCAGTATACAGAATCCCCTAATTACAAGCAAGTGCACATACCTTGTCGACACTACTACAGAAAGCCTAATACTAGACGGGCAATCACAGACGGTTTGACAAAACCATCTGTGACCGAAACTAACACAGACGATTTTTAATTTGGACACCGTTTGTGTTGGTGGCGTCGGAGAAAAGGCGTATCACAGACGGTTCTTACCGATGAACCGTCTGTGATACTTTCCTATCACAGACGGTTTTTAATAAAAAACCGACTGTGATAATTCCAGATTATCACAGACGGTTGTTAATACAAAACCGTCGGTGATAATGGCGTTGGGCATTTATTGCGCTGCTCAGACTGCATCGATCTTCATTTCGATCCAGATCTAGCCGGTGCTGCGCACTCTTTCGCTCAGCAGGCAAGCTAGGCGATTGCAGGCCAGTTAATTTGGTGGGAGGAGGCAGAGATTGAGCTTTGAAGATTCATACTTTCCTAGTTGCTCTAGATATGGTTAGTAATGAAATATATTTTCCTTGCATTAAAATTTAGATCTAAGTAATTGGTGAGTGTTATTGAAGATGGTTTGCAAAATTGTTGATTATATAATAGCTGTTGTGTTTATAATATGAATTGAGCTAGCAAATTAAGCCTCAATGCATGTGGCCGGTATACATGTAGTAATAATTAATTAATTTAATTTTTAATACTAAGTTGTTATATATATACATAACGTAGGACTAAAGCTGGATGTATGCCGTGAACCGTGTGAGTGAAGAGTACATTAATGGCGTGTCTGCTTTTACAAGAGCTGCCGAGGAGGATATGTTGAATAAGGGGGTGGAATATATGTACTGTCCATGCACTAACTGCGAGAATTTAAAGATGTTTAAGAACTGAGGGCAAATTGAAGCGCACTTGATTCGGAGGGGTTTCAAAAAGGGTTATACGTGTTGGACCAGTCATGGCGAAGTGAACAATCATATGCCGCCGGATGACATCGCCGGTGAAGTGAATGATATGCCGCCAGATGTTTTGTAATGTTCATTTCTTGTAGTAGATTGTCTTTTGCTTGTTGTGAGTGTTAGTATATAGTATTAGCAACTAAAGTAGGTGCTAAGATAAGCACATCACCCCCTCTCTCTGTCCACATCACCCCCTCCCTTCTCCCCCTCCCCTCTACTCCTCTTCTCTCTTCCTAACATTGCGCATCATGTTTCACTTTTTTTTCTTCCTCATCTTATCCTAATAGACCCACAAAATGAGCAACATGTTACCCGCGCATTCTTCAACATCATCGCCGGATGCGTCCACTCCAAAATCACAACACCGAGGAAGAGGGCTATCGAAGAAGCCTGAGGGCCGATTTACCATCACAGCGGTCGATGCATCTGGGACCCCTCTCCTTCCTCCCAAAGCAGTAAGCGCATTCCGAAGCATGGTCGGAATAGTTGCACGAGAACGAATTGAGATCACATTCAATTCGTGGAAGAGCATGCCTGATACTCGCAAACGTGAGCTGCTGACCGAAATTTTGGCATCGTTTGAGATCCCAGAAGAACACCAAGATGTCGTGCAATGACAAACCTTGCTAGCCGTGTGCAAAGCATGGAAGAACTTCAAGAGCACGCTTGTCAAGAAATACGTGGAGACGGACGAAATGCCCTTTCATAAATACCCATTCCTGGAACCACAATGGGAACAGTTCAAGGCGATGAAGACGACCGAAGATTTCAAAAGTACAAGTACGGCGCACAAGGCCCTCCAGGCAAAAAACACACACCCCCACAGACTTGGCACAGCTGGGTATGCGGGTAAAATCCCGCAGTGGAGGAGGGAGGATGAACTGGCAGCCCACCAGGACATCGCCCCGCCATTTTCCAATATCCCGGATGACCGCGCTCGAAATTGGATTAGAGCAAGGTCATCTACAACGACATCGGGGGCGTCTCCTTTCGAAACCCTGCAGACCAGCAAGTGTCCCAGTGCCTGGTAAGATATCGATTGAACTATGTAGCTTGTAATTACTCCACAACTTCGTACGAAGTGAAATGACATGTCGTGCTCTTGTAGGAAGAGCTGAGTTTTGAATCTACCCTGGGATCATTCTAAGGAACAAGGGAGAATGATATGCTCTCCACGGCCCTGGGAAACAAGGAGCACCCGGACCGTACGAGAGGCCTTGGGCTTTACATTCCTTGGAAACATGGTTTCCAAGATGACTCCGAAATGTATCGGCGTAGGAAGAGAATCAAAGTCGAGCGTGAGGAGCAGCTACGAGAAGAGATCAAGGCATCTCTTAGAGAGGAGCTAAGAGATGAGCTGGCTGATTATGTCAGAGATGAAGTGCGGAAACATACAGAAAGTCAGCAGGCCGTCGCCGCCGCTCCTGTGCTAGCTAGCCCACACAACCGTTCGAGTAGTTGCGCGTCCAATCCGACGGAAAGCGAGGCCAGATTTCCTGTAGACGACATCCAGGTATTAATTATTATCTCTCGAATGCTTGCTCCATTGATAGGCCTATTGGAGTAGCTAATTTTGTATCGTTATGTAGGTGCCTACGAAGTGCAGGCTCCAAGTGAGATATACCTCCGTTCCCTTGTACGCTGCATGGGGCCAGGCATATCCGTCTGCTATCGGGGCCATGGTGCACGGTCAAGCTTTAGCGCCAGGCTACGCAAAAGTTAATGTGGATGGTGTGCATGTCAATTTTGAGGTAGTCCCGCTACCGAAGCGCCCTAACGACGAGATCGTGACTCTAGGGCAAGCCATTGGAACATTCATCCAGTTGCCCAAAAGCGACATCTCCCTAGAGGCTTCTGCACCGGTGGCCGGACCAGAAGGGCAGTGCGAACTAGAGCTAAATGCACTGGTGCTATCTCCTCAAGGGCAGTGCGAACCAGAGCTACCTGCACCGGTGCTATCTCCACAGGTGCTATTCTCGCCAAAGCAACTTGCATCGGTGCCACCATGACAGTCAACTACCATAAAGTCGACCTACAGTCGAGACAGTGGCCAGGTCAAATCAAAGACGAAGGATGATGATGATATCCCGTACCTGCCATTGGCCCGCAAATTCGTGCTAGGCAAGCAGATGATATTCCCGGAAAAGCACCTCGTAGCCCTAGGACTTGGTTGCCAAACATTACACGCTTGGTATATGGATCAGTCCAATAAGCCAGAGGCAGAACGGCGCTCAAGTATCACTGTCAAATTCAGCCGGGATCATTTCCAGCACGAATTTCAGGAATGTGTCTTCGCGGTGACCTTTGACAATATATTTGGTCTTTTCACGCTCATCGCTCTCGACGTCTCACTCATTCGATGCTGGACGTTGTAAGTCTGTACAATCACAGTCTCTGTTCATGTAATATCGATATATGTCACAATTTGTTGCTTTTCTGTGTATATATATAGATTCATGCTGACCCAAGCTAGATCATCGAAATCACCAATTGGTTTCCTGGACCCACTCTTGGTCGCCATTGATACCATCAACGTTGAGAGCTATATTACATCAACACTACTGGCTCACCGCGAAGAGGAATTTGTTCTTATGCCATACAATGAGCACTTCCATTGGATTTTAATTGTAATTGTACCAAAATGGAACAAGGCTATATACCTTGATTCTCTAAGTAAGAACAAATCCAAGTACACAGCTATCGCCCAAATACTCGATAGATAATTACATTGTACATTGTACTCTTTCTTTCCTTTCGAATGACTAATCTAACTTTTTCGAATAACGAAGGTCATTCGCCACATACGTACAAACATGTGGCTCGACGACAGGGGCCAAGCCCTTGAAACATGTTCACAATTTTCGGGTATTCGCTAGCTACACATTAATTAATCCTATACAACACTTAGTAGTAATGCCTCTTGATTTAGCACATTCTATTTTTTGTAGTGCCACCAGCAGCAGCTGGGCAACACGTGTGGATTCTACGTGTGCCACCATATGAGACTACTCCTCGATTCCTCGAAGATCACCAACTCTAAGGTTTGTCAATCTTCCCACATTTATTTCATACTTGTCAGGTTATATATGTACGCGCATTGATATTCCTATCGACAGGCTGTGCCCATCTCTACAACTGCATTGAAACAGCCGGACTTTGCAAAAATTCGAGGAGAGTGCGCTTGGTTTTTGTGGTCTAAAGTCATTAGATCAGATGGAGAGTTCCACTGCGCACAATGAAATTTTATTGCTCTTATCAATCTGGAATCGAGGGCTCGCGAAAGGAATAAATACATAATCAACGAACTTATCAGGCGGCATAAGCTATACTTGGATGGTGCATCATTGTCATTCAAGTATTGCTTGTGCACTGACAAGTTCGTTGATTATGGCTCTGTTCCTTTCACGAGACCTCAATTCTGTTTGTTTCAGAGGGCATGGCTAGCATTTCCTAAGGCTAGCCAATAAACGGAATTAGATTTAGGGGTAGAAAAGCATATCACAGACGGTTTTTAGTTACAAATCGTCTGTGATAGGTGATAATCACAGACGGTTTTTTGACAACTGTCTGTGATAACATTCGATTATCACTGACCCATAAATTCAGACAGTTCACAAAACCATCTGTGATGACGGTTCTGAACCGTCTGTAATACGGAATACGGTTTTCTGTAGTAGTGCGACTTGCCATTCATTAATGCAGAGTTCCAGACATGGGGCAATAAAACCAAGTTTGGCCTTTGGAGTCAATCTCGGTATGATGTTTAATTGAAATGTAACTATTTATCAAGTGACCAAATAAATCCTGTAAATTTAATCCTCAACATTTTCAGCGCATGACATAAATTTGCTATGAACACGAGTATCATAAAAATTCTTACTAATGCGAGGGTTGCAATGGGGTGATCAAAAACATTCATTCCTCAAAATGTTGTATCTGTGATTGTGAGACGTATAAGAAGTTTCCTAAAATAGGAATCCTAAAGGTAAACAAAAATTAATATGCGGTATTTTCACAGTGTGACGGCCTCCAATAATTAAGTGCGAATGTACACTATGTGTGATCTTTTGATTTTGAAGGTAACAAAATTTAACACTTGTGATAGCATCAAAGTAGTTTATCTGTCATGTTCCTCAACAACATGCTAATGCTATGTGACGTTTCATCACATTAGATGAGACCATGACAGTTCGGATATTGATGTTAGATATATGTTCGTCCAATGAGTTCGACAAAATGTGCACATAATTTAAGAAACTAAGCTTACCACCCATTTCTAGTTGGTCCGATAGGAAATTAAACGGCAAGCTATTCATGTAATTCTCGAAACTAAACCACCTAGTCCTAGACTTAGCTTAGGATGAGCTGCTCATCTATGCTTTGCGAAACACCTTGTCTTCTCTAACACATCTACTAAGACAGAAGGGTAATTTCTTTTGAGATTTGCATTAACCTTTGGTTGCCACCACAGATCCATTGCGATAAATTCAATGCAAACATCCCTAAGCTCGTCACAGCCATGATGGTCAGCTAAAGCCAATGTAGTTCTTTGTCGGGTCCCGGCAAGGATCACTGCAAGAACCCGAGCTCAAACGCACACGAACACAACTAGAACTCAGAATATTTTTGTGCTGCAATGAAGATGCAGCGTTTTCTGTTTCTCATCTCCTTTTATTATGCAAAGTAATGAAACAATGCAAAACGAAAAACCTGGAGCAGAGCGCTTCTCGCATCATGGCTCAGAACGTGTCCATCCCCACGTCTTCGTCCGCAAGCTCAGGCGGCACGGCCTCCTACACGCACGGCTCCACTGACCAAAGCTCATGCACATGCAGAAAAACAACTAACTAACTAACTAGCTGACTAAGCAGTGTATAAGGCTTAACTAACACATCTCCCCCTAAGCCATGCACACTTGCTTGATGTCAATGAGGCCAATCTTGGAACGTAGCTCGATGAACCGGTCACGCCCAAGCGCCTTCGTCAGGATGTCCGCTAATTGCTCATTGGTGCCGACTGACTCGACCTTCACCCTGTCTTCCTCGATGCACTCTCTGATGTAATGATATCTAGTGTCAATGTGTTTACTGTGATAATGAAAGACATGATTCTTATTGAGCTGAATTGCAGACTAATTATCAATCTTCAATGTGATGGCGCTGGCCTCCTCTCCTTTGAATTTTGCAAGGAGCCACGCCAACCACACGCCCTGGCAAGCAGCTGTTGTCGCGGAGATGTACTCGGCTTCACATGAAGACAGTGCCACAACCTTCTGCTTTTGCGATTGCCAGGTGACCAAGTTGTCACCGTGGAAGAAGAAGACGCCTGACATGCTCTTGCGAGTGTCGACGTCGCCCACGAAATCACTGTCATTGTAGCTGACAAGGTGCGCGGCCCCTCTCTTCCTCTGGTAGTAGCAGCCAAAGTTGATTGTGCCGGCGACATATCTCAGCACACGTCTCACAGCTGCCAGGTGCTCGGTGGTGGGCTTCTCCATGAACCTGCTGACATAGCCCACCGAGAATGCTAGGTCTGGTCTCGTGTTCACCAGATAGCGCAGCGCACCAACAATCCTTCTGTACTCAGTAGCATCAACAGCAGGGGCAGTGCTCATCTTACTGAGTTTGAGGCGTGACTCCATGGGAGTGTGGCTGGCATTGCTCCCAGCCATGCCTGCTGCCTCGAGTATCTTCACCGCATATGCTCCTTGACTATGGTGATGCTGTCATCGGTTTGGTTCATGACTAGACCCAAGTAGTAGCGCAGCAATCCAAGATCGCTCATTTGAAATGTGCCCCTCATCTCCTTCTTGAAATGCTTGAGCTCGACGGAGTTTCCTCCGGTGATGATAAGATCATCGACATACACGCCGACCACCAGCTGGTGCCCACCTGCACCACGAGTATACACCGCGTGCTCGGAGGCACTGCGTTGGAACCCAAGCGACACCAGGGAGGCGTCTAACTTGGCATACCAGGCATGCGGGGCTTGACGAAGACCGTAGAGCACCTTGATCAAGCGCAAAAGCTTATGCTCTTCGCCGGCCACCTCGAACCCCGGCGGTTGTGCGATGTAGACTTCTTCTTGTAGCTTGCTGTTGAGAAATGTGGACTTAACGTCCATATGGTGGACAGCCCAGCCTTCGCTCACCACGTGTGCTAGCAGCAGCCGCACAGATTCAAGCCACACCATGACATGAACACCTCGTCGAAATCAATGCCATGCCGCTGCACGTATCCCTTCACCACGAGCCACGCTTTGTACTTGGTGATGTTGCCGATCGCGTCCTTCTTGGTCTTGTAGACCCATTTGAGTCCGATTGGGCGCTGACACGGTGGGTCGACGAGCTGCCAGGTACCATTGGACTCTATCGAAGTCATCTCGTCGAGGATCGCTTGCCGCCAGCACTCATGTTGCTGCGCCTCCTGGAACAACACCGACTCCTCAGCGCTTACCAGGAGTAAGTCCTCGTGCAGTTCACGTCCGGCCAGTCCCGGCGCTATCACCAGTCCCAGCACATTGTCGATTCTGCAGAACCGTAGCAGGGCATTGTCATGGTCGTCGTCGAGCACTTCCTCTGCTTCAGGTAGAGGCAAAACAAAATCGACCGACGACGCACTCGTGGGTTCCATCGGGCTTGATGTGGACATGCTCGCCCCTGCCTCAGGTGTAATTGGCGCTAATGGCGTCTCTGCTCCATCCGCTGGTGCTGGCTGAGCCGTGGTGATCACGCCGGGCTGGACCATGGTGGTGTACTCGATGACGAAGTCATCATCGATGTTCACCGCCTGGTCGCCAGTCCACTGCCACTACGCCAGCTCGTCGAAGACCACATCACAGCTTATGTGTACACACCTTGACACTAGATCGTAGACTCGGTATGCCTTGGATCCTAGTTCATAGCCGACGAAGATCATGGGCCGACTGCGGTCATCCAACTTCTTGATGTTGGGCATGGTGATCTTTACATGCGCCATGCACTCGAACGTGCGGAGGTGGTGTACAGCCGGCGGGCTCCCAGTCCAGAGTTCATAAGGAGTCTTACCACCGATGCTCTTGGACGAATCTCGATTCAGGAGGTAGATAGCAGTAGTGACCGCCCCCTAGAACATACCTGGTAGGCACTTAGCCTTGAGCATACTCCACGCCATGCCCACCACCGACTGGTTGCGCCGCTCAACGACACCATTTTGCTACGGCATGTAGGGCGCCGTGAGCTCGCGATGCACACTCGGCTCAACGCAATACTCATTGAAGTTCGCCGCTGTGAATTCTCCCCCTCTATCCGTGTGCAGCGCACGGAGCTTCTTGATGCTCTGCCGCCGCCTGAATTCGCTTGATGGCGATCGAAGCAGCATCTTTGGCCGACAATAAGGCGACCCACATGTACCAACTGTAGTTGTCGACAAGCAGGAGGAAATAGCAGTTGCCGCTGGGTGTCGGTGGCGAGATTGGGCCGCAAAGGTCGCTGTGCAGCAGCTTGAGGGGTTCAGTGGAGTGTGTCAGTGCGCGCTGTGGGAAAGGTGCACGGCGATGCTTTCTAGCGACCGCGCTGCTTGATGGGGTCAATAGCGGCGGCATAGATTCGGTGGGTGGTGGTGGCGGCGGTACCAGAGTCACCGCGCCTCGGCTGGATCGCTCGCTTTATCCATCGGGTAGGGAATCACAGGGTGCTGGCGACAATGCGGTCGGGATGGTAGCGTTAGTCTCAAGAAGGAGTAACGTGGGCTCGTCGTCTTGGGCTACATGGGCCTGTTCCTCATTTCTGGGCTTGGTGCGGCATTCCCTGGCCTAGTGGCTAGTTTTTCTGTAGCTCCGACATTTATAGCCGTTTCGAATCAGCGCAGACCCAACTGCTTCTGAGCTCCCTCCGCCGCGACTTCATCCTCTTCCGCCCCGGCGCTTTCCTCGATTGCTTTAGCCGCTAGCACCGCAGAAGCCAGCTTGCTCCTTCTTCTTATAGCGCTCGAGCCACTCCTCCTCAGTGAGATAAAGCTTGCCGCTGCTGCTTTGGGAGGACGGAAGCTCGTGCTCATCTTCGGCCGCCTTCAACCTCCCGGTGATCTCCTCCACCGACAAAGTTGAAACGTTGAGCAAAGTTTCAATAGAAAGAATGAGCTGTTTGAACCTGGGGCGAGCGATGCGCAAATACTTCTCGACAACTTTCTGATCGAGTTTGGGGTCGCCGAGGGTGGCCAGCTGATTGACGATGCCGGTGAGGCACATGGTGAAATCCTCCACCACCTCGTCGTCACGGAACGCGAGCTGCTCATACTCCCGACGGAGCTTCTGCGCGCTAGTCTTGCGGATTTGATCATCGCTGATCCGCACCGTCTTCATGCTCTCCCATGCCTCCTTCGCCAACTGCTTGGTCGCGAGCGTGGAAATCATCTCAGGGGGGACAACACTGCAGATGGCGTCCAACGCCATTCTGTCTTCATGGAACTCGACATCGCTTGACTCGATGGTGTTCCAGAGGCAGCGTGCTTGCAGCTTGATCTTCATGAGCAGCGACCAGTCATTGTAATTCGATTTTGTCAGCAACGGGTAGTTCGTCGACCCGCCCGTCTCCTTGACAATGTGGTGATACACTTGGTAGCCGCGATTGTCGTTCCCGCCGCTGCCCGAGGCACGACCGCCAGAAGGGGATGTTTGCGTTGGTGACGTCGATCACCGGCGCGGAGAATGCGTGCTCCTCGAGGCATGAATGCTCAAGCGAATGCACAAACACGGGTCCAAGCTCCTGGAAACTCTGATACCAACTGTCAGATCCCCGACAAGGATCACCTGCAAGAACCCGAGCTCAAACGCACACGAACACAACTAGAACTCAGAAGATTTTTGTGCTACAATGAAGATGCAGTGTTTTCTGTTTCTCATCTCCTTTTATTATGCAAAGCAATGAAACAATGCAAAACGAAAAACCTGGAGCAGAGCGCTTCTCGCGTCATGACTCAGAACGTGTCCATCCCCACGTCTTCGTCCGCAAGCTTAAGCGGCACGGCCTCCTACACGCATGGCTCCACTGACCAAAGCTCATGCACATGCAGAAAAACAACATGTAGAAAAACAACTAACTAACTAGCTGACTAAGCAGTGTATAAGGCTTAACTAACAGTTGCCATGGTCCGCACGTCAAGATTCTTGCCAAGGATGTTTTGACATAGCAACTTCAGCCTGTCCATGGCATATCTATCTGCAGCCACAAGTAAATGCCGGATCATCTCACTGTTATCATCTTCCTGAAGATCACCCATGTCAGGCAATGAATCAGTGTAGATGAAATGCAGGAGGGCCCTGAAAAGAGAGGACATCATCTTCGCCTCCCTCATCGGCCCATAAATCTCTGCTCTGAAGATAGGTGACCGCATGGCCAGCAAAATCTTGTGCGCCACAAAGGTCTCCCCTCCAACACTGAAATTGACATCTGCTCCCTCCTTTTCTTCCAACATCTTGCCAAGATGGTCGGTGATGTCAGACTAGGGCACGCTGATTTTAGAATTCCGCATGTTTTCAGTGACCTTTGGTTCTTTTACGACTGTAAGCACACATTTAATCATGAGGCGATCGTCCTCAATGTACCCTAATCCTGATGCTTCCAGATCTTGGTTGAACTTGAACACTACAACTCCAGACTGATAGTGTCCCCAGAGTTGGACACTCTTGGTTGTTTTAGGGACACCCCGCGGCTCCGCAACCCGGAGGGCTTCACCAATCTGAGGTCATAGAACGCCCGCACCTCGGCATTTTTTCTCCTGAGCTCAAGATAGACTGAGACAAGGTCTTTGATAGCCTCGGTGTCTCCGTCGAGGTAGAAGCAAATGGCCCAATCATAGCCGCCAATGGTGAAGGTGGCTGACCGGATGAACTTGCCGACGCCGATGCCCTTCTTGAGGCTGTGCTTGATGATCTTGAACATGTGCATTCCCTGCGCCGCCTCCGTGGTGCAACTCTACGAATGTTTTTATAAATATTTCATTTTTTATTTGAAATAATAGAAATATACCTGTGCGAATATTTTTTATAGAAATAGGTTCCAGTCACCTAATCGTCGGGCAACTGGAGCCTATCGCCGAACAGGCGCATGACACAAAAGCTATTCGTGGGCTGTTGGGCGATAGGTTGCAATCACCCAATGCTTCGGCGACTGCAGCTTGTTAGCCAGCGGCTGGGCGACTGCAAACAAGATACAGTGTGGGTTAATCTATTTGTGATTTTTGTAAATTATGAATGACAGATAATCTGTTGGATTCACAATAAGAGTTTGCGATCGTCGTATGTTATTGTAGTGCAAAAAATTCGTGAAACTTTTTTTAAGAATGATTGAAATAAGAACGATCGGTAAGTATATGGGTAAGTGATATTGTGATGTTACTGGGAATTCTTACACGGAGGAGAACTGATTTGTTAATGTTGTTGGATGACTTGCTACGGGAATAATTGAATGTGAAAAGACGAGTAAATAAGCTTATCTGAATTAAAATAGACTTCGTAGTATAGTTGGGAGTAACACGGCACGTAAAGTTTGATTACATTCATAACATAGAGCATCATGTATGATGCAACAAACCTAACTACTCATATGACCTACTGCATGGACCGGGGCCATTTTCCCTTCCTTGCGAGCTCGGCGTTGAACTCCTCGGCGGCCTCTTTTGCCTTGGCCGCCACTTCCCTCTTTTTCTCGTACTCTCTCTCGTAAGCCTCATGCTCCCTGAATGTGCACGCCTCGAGATGAGTTTTTGTCTCCTGATGTATATGCTCAGTTTGCTCGTGCTTGCGACGCTCCTCCTCCTGAATCTTGCAGAACCTTTTGATGTTCCACTGCTCGAAGTCGAAGGCCCACTGGTTCTCTGGGTGGATCTCAAGATCGATCCATTCGCGGTAACCATATAGGGATTATGGGGATTGTGGATACACGAGAGAGATTGTTAGCGCGTACTTTAAAGGAAAAAATAGGGGGAACACAGTGCACCTGGTCCTTACCGGCTGCCGATAGTCACTGGAGTAGTTTGCGCAACCCTAGTAATGCATACCTAGGCTGAGACGGTGCTTAGACTTGAAGAACTTGCACGGGTCCCGGCACCAACAAAGGGGGGCATCTCCCCCTCGGGTGGGTGTTGCGGTGAATGCTCGATAGGAACGTTCGGGATGGAGTTGTTGTTACGAGTGGTGTCATTGCGGGGAGCGGACCTCATAGCATGCTCATTTGTTCTGCCCTTGCTTTTTCATCACAGGCAGCAGCAGACCTTGCTAGGTCGCGGGTCTCCTTCCATTGCTTCATCATCTTGTCTCATTGCTTCTTCTGCCTCTTGTCCATCCCGCTGTAGTGAAGCAAGCACCAGTATAGTGTCGGGTTTATTTGTATAGTGTTCTCTCCAAAATCTCTTCGACCTCCTTTTTATAGGGCCCCGTGTGGCCTTCTCGCTGCATGAAGATGCCCCGTGTGGTCTTGACACTGTACAAAGCTACCCAGTGTGGTCTTGTCTATACGCAAAGCTGGCAGTGAGGTCTTCGCACTGCGCAAAGCTGTACCCTTTGGTCTTGTAACTACGCAAAGCTGGCCTGTGTGGTCTTGTCGCTGCGCAAAGCTGTCCCGTTTGGTGTACTCGCTGTGCAAAGCTGGTACATTTGGTCTTCGCACTACGCAAAGCTGGCCCGTGTGGTCCAGTCACTGCGCAAAGGTGTCCTGTCTAGTCTTCTCACTGCGCAAAGCTTGCCTGTGTGGTCTTGTCGATGCGCTAAGCTATCTCATTTGTTGTAGTCGCTGTGCAAAACTGGCACCTGTGGTCTTATCACGGTGCGAAGGTGCCCTATGTGATCATGTCACTGTACAAAGCTAGCCCATGTGGTCTTGTCGCTACGGAAAGCTGTCACGTCTAGTGTAGTTGCTGCGCAAAGCTAAATCGTCCGATTTTCCCACTGTGCAAAGCTGGCCGTGTGGTTTTGTCACTATGCAAAGCTGCCCTGTGTCATAAAGCACACCACGACACCCCAATTACGCTATAAAATGCATGCCCGAGCCATTGATGGTAGGAACAACTATCTTCTCGGTCGTAGAGTAAGCCACCATGACATACTCCAAGGGGCCAGTCGAATATGGGTCACCAAGGGGGGACCATCCGCTCAAAAGGAAGGAGGACTTTGGCGTTAACAACTGCTTGTTGCCAAACAGGCGCGCTCAGCTAGCGTGGTCGAAATGCAGACACATGGAGGACACGGTCGTGCAGGTGGCAGAAGGCCATTTTGATGGCGGGCAATATTTCTTTCGATGTCCATACTCTAGGGTACAAGTAGGCAATTGTCTATTTTGTAGTACTACTAATAGAGTTTCGATGTTAATGTTCCTTTCTAGCAGATAGCTAAATACGACTTCGTGTGATGGATTGATCCTCCCCATGAACGGAATGTTGCGAGGTATGTGGATACGTTGTGGAAGCAAATCGCTAACTTGGAGGCACAAATTGAAAGTCTCGAAGAGTAAAACAATGACCTCCATCAGCAGATGGAGCGTAAGAGGGGCAACGAGGAGGTCATCATCATAGCAAGTTCGTACGATCCAACATGCTACTGCGCGAACCCTAGTTGTATATATGTGTGCCACTACAACGACGGCCAGCCACGTCTGAGGCGCCCCCCTCCACAACACTCCATGTGAGTACAATGAGGCTCCTTCTATCTATAGGCAACGACGTGTAAGGTTGTACCGTAGTACTCCCCCTTGTTGGTTACGGTATTTTTTAATGTCGTTAAGTATGTAATCGAATAGTTCGTACGTCAGTGCGATTGCCATCAAATTAGTGACTATTCGAGTGGTGCGATCGTCGGTGCGATTGCCAGTAATTGAGTGGTACGGGCGTCAACACGGATTGATTAAACAAATCCATTCACCAGGTGCTCCGGCTTGCGCTTCATCCATATCATTTGTAATACGCTGGCTCTGTCGTTGACCCTTCCCACCCTTTAGCAAGTCAACATCCGGAATATAGGTCATCCCTGCAATATCCAAGGTGGTGAAGTTCCCCACAACCCAAAACCCCCTGAGCTCGCCACACCACACATGCATCACCCTCTCCTTGAAGAATTACTCTGACATGAAGTTCGAAGGATCCATGCCCATAGTCCCGCATGCAGTGAGGACATGAGAGCATGGCTTGTGTAACAGCTTTGGCTTGTTGCACGAGTAGCTAGGTTCATTTACATGATCTCTAAAGCATACCTTGTGGGTAACAAGGGCACAAGCCATCCCAAATCCAGCTCTATCCTAGAGTACCACGTCAAAACGATGCTCCCTATTGCCCATAATGTGCACCATTTACAATTGGTCCTTCTGTGCCTTCGTCTCCATGTGTACCATAATTTTCGACGAGTATGATGTTCATGGGTTGGCCACATGAAGTGCAGCATTTGCATGTCTCTCCCTGAAGTAGCTAACTGTGTTGTGCAAAACACCTTCCACACAGGCGACGAGGGGCTTAGAACGAAAACCCCTAAGAACCCAGTTATACACCTCCGCAAGGTTAGTCGTCATTATGTCGTACCTTGCACCATCCGTGTCGTGCTGCAGCGACCACTTCTCCAATTGTTCTCCCTCAATCCACTACGAGAAACACTTGATGTTCTGTGAGGTCCTCCTCCTCCTCGGACCAGCTGTGTTAGGCTCATCCAGTGCTATCAGGCATTCCGGTTGTGCCACCCAGGCATGGCCGGCCCCTTGTTCCTCTTGTCGATGTGCTTCCTGCTGTGCTTGTCCAACAATGCCCACAAAGCATCAAATTTTCTCTGCTGGTTCTGCATAGGCCCTGTTTGGATCCCTCCATCTAAAGTTTAGTCACTAAAGTTTAGATCTAAAGTCTCCAAACAGATGGTCTAAAGTTAGATCTAAACTTTAGCTAACCCCTAAAAAACACTTTAGACCATTAGTCCACCAAAGTGAACTAAAGTGGTCTAAAGTTTTGGGTTCTTATACACAAAGACGTGTTTACCCATGCATGTTGGATTGTTGGTCTCTCACCTCCCATTTAATGGCTGATGCACGAAACGAGGAGAGGTAGTATGGTCTTTTTGAAACTTTGGCCATATCTATTAGTACAGGAACCAAACAGGACCTTCGACTAAAGTTTAGTAGCTAAAGTTTAGCCAACTAAAGTTTAGTCTAAAACTTTAGACGACTAAACTTTAGACCATGGGATCCAAACAGGGCCATAGTCAACCTCTTAAATAGCTTCATCAATAGTTATTTCAGGAACTGCTTGAAAAAGTTTGCCTAGGTGATGAATGCACCATCTATCCGACCAGGAGAAGGGCACCTCGGGGTCTTTCTGAAGTTTTCTTATGGCCTTCACAATCCCCGCATGGTGATCATAGATTACGCACACACCGGGACGAGCACCCACAACTCCAACCCTCGCATGTCTAAGGAACCACAACCAGCTGTCGTAATTCTCACTTTCCATGAATGCGATGGCCAGCGGCATAATTTGATTGTTACCATCAATGCCAATGGCTATAAGGATTTGGCCCTTGTATTTGCTAGTCAAAAGGTCCCATCAACTGAGATCATGAGCAGCATATGCCTGAATGCCTCGATGCATGCACCAAATGCTAAGAAAGCCCTCTGCAACACCGTAAAACCTAGTGGCCTTATAGATGGCTTGTTCTTCACAGCAATATATGTACTCGGGTTCCTGTCTTGCAACACCTGAAGCATACGAGGAAGATTGTCGTACGCCGCCTCAAAAGACCTGAACCATTTTTCCAACATCTCCTGCTTCGCACGCCACGCCTTCGCGTAGCTAATCTTGTACTTGAATTTCTTTTCGATAGCTAGCATGATGTGCGTGGCCTCCATGTCCTTCTCCACTAACTCTCCGTACATTAGATCGGCTATAAAGGCGGATGTTAAGTTACGATGCCTCGCCAAAACACTACTGAGAATGCAAGAGTGCGGCTCCACCTTCGACACAATCCAGTGAGTCTCATACTTCGGTCTACCTGTGTGCACCCTCCAAGGACAATTGTCCTGCTCGCACTTCATGATGTACTGCTCCTGGCTAGATTTCACGACCCAAAAAGTCCGCTGCATAGACAGGGCCCATAGCTTGATGGAGTCCTACAGCGATGCCTTGTCAGCAAATATTGAATGCAACCGAACCTCTGCGCCATGGTACTCCCATGGTGATTCGTGCTCGTCTTGTGTGGCAACAACCTTAGTATCAAACCGGTGCCATTCCTGTGGGATAGGAGTTCTGTTCTCATCCGAACTGTCCTCATTGCCCTCCTGTATAGCCTCCTCTTTAGCCCAAGCCATCCGGTCATCACTCTCCATTTGATGCACTATGTACTCCATAGACTCCCCTTCAACGGCTTCTCCTGTACCCTCAACATGGCATGACCATTCTCCCTTTTCTCCTTGTACCACATCGGCCTCGTCACGAGCAACTTCCTTCTCTTCACCAACATAAGGGGCGACCAAGTTGCAACTTCCCGGATGATGGCCGTCCGCACGACCTTGCACAACTTCTATTGGGCCCCTTGCACGTAACAGTGTGCATCAACGTTCTCAACTCCCATCTGATGTCTGTGGGAGACCAGCTCCAAAGCCCTTATATGATGACGCTGCACACCTCAGGGTCCAATGAAAAATTGCTGGTAAGCTAGTGCATCACATCTGCGATTCGAGCATTCTCGCCGTCTAGGTGTACCAGAGAGGCCTGCGCAAAACCACTCAAGTCCACACCATTCGAACCTTCACGAACAGTTCCAACACCGTAATGCACTTTCAATGTAGTGGTTATCGGCATTACTGATATATGCATGCATATATTTTCAATTTTGCAACTAGTCAAATCGCATCGCACATTACAGAAGTACTGATGTACTGTAATTTACATTTCAACGACCATTCGCATATCGTAACCAACTATACAACCCTCGTAGCATTATCTTCCTATCGGCAGACCGCGCACCGACGCCACTCTTTTCTATCTACTCGAGACCTCCTCTATTACAAATAATTCCTAATGGGTTTCGACAATTTATATGACATATCGATTTAAAAGCCTATATACCAGTTATAACAGTACATGTGTTTTTCAATATACTAACAACATTACATTCATTCATAATTAATTGTAAATGTTACGTGCTATTGTTTTATACAAAGCAAGTTATTAAATTCTTACAAAAAATATTGATTGCATTTTGAATAACTACAAATTTCTACGGACGATTAATTTCTACGTAATGTTGACTAAATTTTCTACAACTACAATTTTGTACACATGCTAATTTGGTAAGGATGCTATTTTCTACAAATATATTCACTAAATTTTCTACACCTACAGCTTACTACGGTTGCTAAATTTCTAAAACTATATTGACTAAATTTTCTATACCAAAGTTGTACATGTCTTTACTACATCTATAATTTTATACGGATACCAACAATAAATAAACTATCTACTTCATATACAAAATTTAAAATATAACATACAAAAAAATTACCTCACAAAAGTCACAAAACATCTCATTCTTCCTCTCCCTCTCCTCTCCTCCTCCCTCTCATTTTCTCTTCTCTCCTCTCCTTTTCTTTCCTCTCCTCTCCGCTTCTTTTCTTTCTGTCACCTCTGTTCACCGAGTGGCCGAGCTCACCCGCTCGGCCATGCGGTCCTTTTATATACGCTTCCAATCACCCAATCGTTCGGCGACTGTAACTCCAGTCGCCTAATTAATGGGTGAATGTAAGCAGTCGTCCGATCATTCGGCGACTGCAATCAATTCGACTAACGGCAGGCGGATTGCTTGCGTGTCATGCGGCTGCAATCAATTCGACTAACGGCAGGCGGATTGCTTGCGTGTCATGCGGCCGTTGGGCGATAGGTTCCAGTCGCCCGACTGTTAGGCAACTGAAGTTTATTTCTATAAAAAAAATGTTCGTGTAAGTATATTTCTGTTATTTCGAATAAAAATGGATTATTCATAAAAAAAATTCGCAACAAAATTCGTAACTCTACGCCGTCTCGTTGCATTCGGGCGCCATGCTCCCTAGAACCAAGATCCAAGAACAGGTAGTGGGGAACGGATCATACGAGAGGAAAAGAGGCAGATTTGTTTAGTAGTAGCAGTAGCAGTAGTACAAGAAGCTGCAGCATGCAAGCGAGAGGAGGAGGTGGAAGCAGCCAACCTTGGAAGAGGACAGGAGGAGCCGGCGGTGGTCGGCGGGCGGCGGCAAACAAGGTGAGCGATGAGGCGAGGAGGCTTCTTGGAGGAGAGTCGGAAGGGAGAAGATTCGCCTCGATGTTTGCCTAGATTAATCAACCGGCAGCCAGAGTGCTGGGTTGGGTCACACTACATCAATAGGAGTAGAAAAATAAGAAAGGCCGGCGTGGAAAAAACGGGTCCTGAATCTGTCACGTATGTGGCCCATCTAGTATCCAGTATTCCAGTCTAGCTTTTTTAGAGTATGCTATCCCGAGTGCCACCGTTTTCTGATGTTCTCTGATCCGGAGTTAGACGGATACGAATACAAATAGAATCGAATACTTTCAACTGATGTAAAATTCAGCGACTTTCAACTCAGATAAAAACTTCCAACCGAGATTAAGAAATTTCAATTAAAGAGCTGTCAGCTGACAATTAGCACCTTTCAATTTCAAACTTCTCGTCAAGAAAGCCATGCAAGTAAGCGACAAGTAAATGCCAGATCATTTCAATGTAAACATTGTTGAGATATGGTTAGACTACACTAGCGTATATTAAAATTTTCTACCACATAAATGTCACAGTCCAGCTTTTATTAGTTAATTTAAAGGTGCTATTTTGTTTGCCTATTTTTCAGCTTTTAAAAGGCTTCTCTTTGAAAAGTAATTTAAGTAAAAACAAATAAATTGTTAAATAAAGGATATTATGAATTTTTATAAAAATTATAATTTATATTAATTATTTAAAGTTATTTTGCTTTATTTAGTTTTCTGTGAATTTCTGGGGTTTGAAAATCAATTTCAAAGTTAAAAGTATTTATGTAAAAATTTAAAGATCAACTTTAAGTTAGAAATAATTTTTCTATGTACAAAGTAGCTTCAAAAATTTCTATGAATTTTTTTGAATTTTGTAGACTTTATTTGCTATTTATTGAAACTCAAAGAAAAAAAGAAAAAAATTAACTTCCTGTTTGGTCACCCCTTCTAGACCTACTCCAAGCCCAACCTCACTTAGCAATTCCATTCCAACCAGGCAAGTCTGCCATTTCTCTTTCTTGGCATGAAGCCACCTTTTATTTCTAGTTTACCATTTCATCTTCCCCGTATCACCAACAGATCGACCTGTCCAGTGAAGACACCAACTCCTCTCTCTTGCCTCCCATGGCGGAGGGGACTCTTCTGGGGTCTGACCCTATTGAGAGGAAATAGGGACACCGGTCAGATACTCAGATGGCTTCCACGTCTTTCCTCCGCACAAATCTCCGCGCGAGCGCCTCTCCCGTCTCGTGAGCCGCTTCCTCCCGCTTTTCCCCCCAAAAACCGAGCTCCCTGGTGTTCTTCCCGGCGGCGGGCGCGAGGGCAAGGACCATCGGCAGGAGGTCCGGGCAACCGACGGTGATGCACCCGAGCTCCATGTCCGTCACCAGCTTGCAGCGTGACTGGGACAGCCTTTGGAGCCGCCACACCTGCGCCACCTCCGCAGCCACCGCGTTCCCGAGGTCGACCCCATTGGACAGGTCGAGCTCGGCGAGGTTGGGGCATGCGGCGATGAGCACGGCGAGGCCGGCAGCGCCGAATCCCCGGGAGCAAGAGAGGTCCACAACGCGGACGGAGGGCGCTGCGGAGAGGGCGGCGAGGGTGGCGTTGGCGACGCGGGGGCAGAGGGAAAGATCGAGGCGGGAGGCGGAGCGGTATTGATCGTGCAAAAATAGCACACCCGCAAGTGCATGGGTTGCCACTGAAATAGCGGCGAGTGTCATGTTCTCCACAGGGACTAGACTAAGGCTACCGATGCTTAGCTAAAGCTAGGTCAATCGAAACTGGGGGAAAACTAAACTATCGAGCGAACTCTAACTCGCACGGACTAAACTACGAACGAACTAAATAAATGAACAAACAAAGGACAACGGGACGAACAACCGTACGAATGGATGTCGTACGACCGAATGAACAAACTACAGAACGGGCTGATTACACAAAAGACTACGATGACTACACGAACGACACGACGGCTAAACGAACGAACACGACTACCGATCGACGATCTAACTAACTACTGACCGCGAGACAACAGGAGGAAGTCGAGAAGCACAGAGGGAGTCTAGAAGCATGGAGGGAGTCGAGAGAGAAAGATGAAGGAAACGGGCGCCGACTAGCTAAATCACGCTCACAAACCTTCACAGGTACTAACAATGATCACAGATAACAATTAAATGACTAACACAAGATCACGGCACCATAGTAGATAACAAATAAACACAAATTCTAGAATTAAACTACTGCAACATGAACATTGAGCAACTGGAAACAATTAACAGAGCATAATCACAAATTCACAGATCACATGCATACATTACAAATAACATTCACAGTTCAGCAAATCGCAAAAACTAACAAAGACCATTATCAGTTAAATTGAGCAAATCACAAGCAACAGGAGAGGGAGAGGAATTGGAGGTAAACCGAGTAGCAGAGCAGATGAGGGTGTCGGTGGAGTGGAGCCGAGGAAGGAGGAGTCGCCGGAGTGGTGGCGGTGAGGTCGATGCTGTCGAGGACGTGAGGTGGCCGTCGGCGTTGAAGTGGAAGGTGGCACCGAGGTCCGTCGGTGAAGGGGATGATGCAGTCGGCGCTGGGGTGGTCGGTGCGGTGGTGGCAGTAGAGCGGCGGCGCACGGGAAGAGGCGGCGCCTTGTGGAGGTGGAGACCGGATCTAAGGATAAGCAAGGGAGGGGGCCAAGGTAGAAGCAACAGAGGGGAGCAGGTAGATTGCGGTGAAGGCGACGGCGGTGGAGAGCCGAAAATGGTAGAGGAGAGGGAATAGGCGGCGGTGCACTAGATGGGAGACGGCCGGATGTGGGGAAGATGGTGGCGTCGAATGGAGGAGCGGCGGCGCACGGGAAGAGGCCCGATGAAGAAGAAGCGGAAACCGGGAGGATTCGAGCGGCGCGGATGGCGAAGCGGCGGTGGCGCGCCGGCAAGCTACGGGGTGATGGTGGCGAGGAAGAGGAGGCGCGATGGAGTGGGCAGGTGAGGACGGCGATGAGATGCGATGGAGCTGCGGGTTGCCGGAGTAATGGGGTGCGGCGGTGCTGATGGAGGAGAGGTGCGGGGGCGCGCGAGTGGAGAAGGAGGAGGTGCCGTGGAAGGAGAAGGCGGAGAGGGGAGGCGCAGAGCTGAAGGGGCTGCGGCGGTGGAGAAGAAGAGAACTGGTGGTGCGGTGGCGATGAGGTGGCTGCCGGCGAGTTTGGCCCGGCCTCGCCAGCACCGAGAGTGGAGAAGGAGGAGGAAAGCAGAAGGGGGCCAAGCAGAATAGAAACCGGGCTCAAGTCTTCCCACAGGCGGCGGCATGGTTTTGAGGGGATGAAGATTTCGTCCATTTGCGATTTAGTCCTCCTAATATCTAGGGTTTACAAATAAGTCCTTCTCCCATTTCATTTCTTCTGTTCTAACCCTCTGGAAGTCCGATTTCTTCGCGAAAAGATCCTACGCATTCGTCGTTTATGCGCCTAGATCGCGCCGGCCTGCGGAAAAGTACAAAAAAAAATATAAAATGGTCCATTTTGAGCAATTAAATATACAAAAGCGTGTAAATGGTGATAAATGGTCCCAAAATGCGAAGAATATGAGAGTAAAATGAGGGCTAAGTATATATAAAAATGACGCATGTCAGGTATCAGGCGAGCGCGGCGGGAAGGAGGTCGGCGGGGAATGGGCGGAGGATGCGGCGGTGGCGCAACTCGGCGGCGTGGAAGGCGTGGGAGGCGAGCGCGAAGGATTTGATGGCGCGTGGGTCAACGGCAGCGACGTGGTCGAGGATGAGGAAGAGGAGCTCACCAGCGAGCGAGTCGATGGGCGGTGCAGGCGACAGACGGTGGCGCCGGGAAGAACACCGAGGAGCTTGGTTTTTGGAAGGAAAAGCGGGAGGAAGCAGCTCGCGAGACGGGAGAGGCGCTCACGCGGAGAAAAGAAGACAGGAGAGGCGCTCGCGTGGAGATTCGTGTGAAGGGAAGACATGGATGCCATCTGACCAGTGTCCCCATATCCTCTCAATGGGGTCAGACCCCAGAGGAGTCTCCTCCTCCCATGGCAACCCTCCTTCCATGGCACCTTCCAATCCGGGCATTATATCAATGTCATCCCAAAAAGAAAGTTGTACTAAATCATCCTCTCAACCCTTGCCAAACCTTCTCAAAGCCCAGAGCACCGTCGCCACCGAAGCCCTCCGGTCCCGAAATTGCTCGTTGCGTCCCAAGCTAACCGGTGAAACTTTTCATGATTATTTCACGTCACATGATTTTATCTAAATTCATAAGCTATCTCTCAATATATATTTTATAATTTTTGGATTATGAGGAATTATACTTTGATGAGTCATACCAATCTGCTAAGCAAGGCAAGTTACACACTTTGACCATATTGATCTCAGTTTGTAAATAAAATTATGTTGTTTTAAATTATATTACATTGCTTAATATTTATTCATAGTATTTCAATTCCTGTTTTACTCTAATACCCATTAGTTATGACACATTTGACCTTACGAATTCCTGTACCTTATCACCTTAGAATAAAACTCTGATTAGTACACTAGTATTGGCTAGAACATTTTTGTAGAATTGCTTAGCTATGCTTAGAAATAATCTTAAGCTTTGGATAAGTTTTTCATATAAAATGAAGATTTTTTAAAATGTATTCTTGATTTCGGTAAGTCAAGAAGGTCTATAGAACTTTTCAAAATAAAACATAAAACTTGGTTTAAACTTAAGCAAATGGTTAGGTGGTGGGTGCTTGCTAACACATGTTGTTGTTCGGGACACAATGCTGATGTCTAGCACAAGGGGTATGTGGAAGGTGTCTAAGTCAATTAAGGACGGGTCTGTGAGCTACTGCTACAAAACTTTTTCATACTACCACAAGACTAGTATGGGACAGTCCATGGTTGACTAATTAACAGGTCTTAACTTGAGTCTCATTATAGGTTGAATGTGAGTGTGGCGTAGGCCACGAGAAGTCTCACAAGGCACAAGAGAGGACTCCAATCTAATGGATTCCTCATTGGGGTGAAACCTTAATGGAAACGTGGCCAGATTGATGCCTTAGCTTTGCAAAGGATTTATTATGATTACTCAGTGGCACATCTAAGGAAGCGTGTAGTGGCTGATAATACAAGTTAATCATATCTTGTGGGTAAAGTTGTACAACCTCTACAAAGCATATAAACTATTCTGGATAGCTGTGCTCATAGTCATGGGCATGCTGAGTAAAGTTTTTTCTGCATTAGACTTTATTTTCCATAAAATGGTTTTAGATGGAGATATAGAATCTTTTTGGAGAATGATGGTCACGGTGCGATACACGTGGTTAGGTTAGTACTAGGTCGGTGCCTGCAGTAGCGGTATTATTTTGTTTAAAATTACTGTCATTACTTATTGTATTAAATTCGGCAACTTTATATATATTTATTGTATTTCTTTAGATGCTAATTTACGCTCAAATAACCATATATGCCTTCCTTGTTAGCCTCGAATTATTATTGCATTTTTTCATGTAACTTGTGGAGTACAATTTTGTACTCACCCTTGCTATCACATCTCAGAGGAGGACTATTTCGACTACAGTGAGGACTAGGACGAGTAAGCCGTGTCTTACTGTCGTCTGTTTGTGGGCATGCTCTTGGGCTTTGCTATTTATCAATTTGTTTCTGCTATTATTTCCTTTATTTATTTTGCCAATAAGCATTGAGGATGTAAATCTTGGCCATAAGGCCATACTATTTTAATTGATAAAGATTGTCATTGTGCATAATTTATATCCATGTTACCACTATGTGCACTAGCTGATCCTAAACTAGTGCGATTAACACAGAAGATCTAGGCGTTGTTGCTCCGAGGTTCGATAGTAAACCAAAAAGCTATACAAGTAAAAAAATCATAAATCATTACCACTAGACATGCAATGCAGTCGAAATAGAGTTGAAGCGGGCGGTTCAACGAAACATGCGTCGGTGTAGTGGAAGTAGTTGATCGTTTTCTGGCCAACCATCTCCTCCATGCAATTGTCCCGATTAGTGCCGCAGTCGCAGCAGCACCTCCACTGAGGTCCACATATCTAGAGATAGAACACAGTGCATCGGTATGCTAGCACCAACATGCGCGATAGGGGTTATGAGAGGTGGCGGTTAGGATTTCGATGGGTGTATCTTGGGATGCCTCCCTCAGGTTTGCACCTCCCTTTATATAGCCTCTAATTAGATACTTATCTGATATGATCAGATATCGTATCCAACTTAGAAAGCCTCAGGCTTGATCTTTATCCAATACGAGTAAAGATCGTATCCCACTTGGAGAACCTCCAACCAGACCCTCATCATTCCGATCCGTTAAGTGTATGACCTTGTAGGTTCATGTATATTTAGCCATAGGATGAAAACTCATTTTCCGGTCCATAAGTTGGTAATGGTTCCTAGCAGGACATAACGATGTCCTAATATATATAAAGATCATATTAGACTAACCTATACAATGCTTATGTACCTATTTATTTACCTCATGATACCATATCGAACTCAAGGTGAGAAGCGTACTATCCAATGATAGCTCGATTCTTCACTTGAATCTATAGTGGATTACTCAGTTGTAATTAACTCCTCAACAACATTTGGCATAGTCATGTACTTCCTTAATCGAACCACATTGAGAGGCCCAGAGATATCTCTCCCGTTATATAGGAGGAGGCAAATTCCATCTTGATCGCTCATATTCCTTCACATATTTTATAGTAAACCCGAAAGTTACCTTTATGACCACCTAGTTATGAAGTAGTGTTTGATAACTGCTAAGTAAACTATTACACATATAGGAAACTGTGACGATATTAGGTCTAAAGATCCTATATACACTATGTATAAGACTAACTGATGATACTTAAGAATATAGCAATTCTTACAGTGTCTCATAGTAGGTTAATTCAACACTATATTCTCTAATATGTGTCAACATTATTGATTTGATATTCCCATATTCATGATCCATGAAGCATGACCATCAATCAATACATGTACTGATCTGTAAATCATAATTGTCCCATATAATGACATAAGATCATAGTGGTTTAGAATAATATCAAAACATGAATAAAGAATTCCAACAAGTCACATATTTCTTGATCAATATGAAAGATATTTATTCAAGAGATAAAATAAGATATTATTTAAAAGATCATAAATATAGAAATAATACAATCATCTCTATGATTGCCTATAGGATATATCGGCTTCAGCTTCTAGCTTTTTTTGCCTTTCGGCTTATTTAAGCCAGAAGCCACTCGGAACATATTGACTTCTAATTTCGGCTTATTTTGCCTTTTTTTTTTGTTTTTTGCCTTCTCTTTTTTAACCTATTCCTTTGCGTTGTCCATGATGATATAACAGGGATTTTCAAATCTTTCTCTTTTTTTTTTCAAATTTTCCTCTTTTTTCTTAGAAAAATTTAATAGTCGCTATAGTGCAATTTTAGTCGGAAGTTAAAAGCCGAAGTCTTGAGCCACTTAGAGCGCCAACTAAGTTTACTTCTTAGTTTGAACCTTGACTGGCCGCCCAGAAGCCGGGTTTACAAATCTCAGTTGATAGGACACCCGCACGTCGATATTCTTGCTCGTGAGCGCGAGATGGATTGTTACGTAATCTTTGGAAGCCTGGGTGGCTCCGTCGGGTTAGAAGCAGAGGGCCCAGTCGCACGCCAACGCTGAAGGTGGTTGACACGACAGACCTGCCGACGCCCTTGCCCTTCATGAGGCTTCTTGAAGCCGTGAGTTCCCTGCTTCGCCTCCGTGGTGCATCTTGACGCCGTCTTCTTTCTTCTTGGATTCAGACATCATCCTCCCTGTACTGCGGATCGGACAAAATGGTGTGGGGGCGGGGCGCGGAGGGCGAGAGTAAACCAGGTAGGGGTATTTTCGTTAGCTTAGCCTGGGTCGGGAAAAATGTCAGAAAATAACGAAATGTGGCAGTTCTGGACAAATCCTCTAGAGTTGTAATGGTGTGGGATCAAATACTTATTTATGGAGTACAATGCTGGACGCACACACTCCATATGTAGCTCTAACTCACACATATAGATGCGTCAACTAGCACATATCTAATTAGAGTAAATATCTACACCTATGGAGTATAGGCACACGCTTTGATCTTTGAACATACCTATATGTGCATATATTCTTTGTTCTCAGAACTTAACGTGAGAGGATAAGTAGAAAATCCTTCATTCAATCCAGGGATGGAACTTAAAACCAATGGATTCGAAACATCTAAATCTATCACTGAGCTAACGCTTATTTTCTGATACAGGATCAAATCCTTAATTACAATGGAAAGAATAAGGTGAGCCAACTCAAGTAAGGGCAAATAATCAACTTCCCCTGTTCTAATTGGTCTTAAAAAAGCTCAATTGGATACACAAGTGCAAAAACCCATTAAGGATCGGATCTAATTAGTTATTTTGTGTACTAAAAGTCGCTTAGGCGGTCGACTTGCAGACGGCGCAGAACAGGCATGTGTCCCTCCTAGTGCTAGTCTACAACTAAAACAAAGCAAACGCAACAACAGATGAGAGCAAGAAGCGAAGAAGAAGATGGCAGAGAAGAAGACTTGCTTGGAGCAACAGATCAGGAGGTGAAGTCGCTGGGTGATCAACTACAAGAGATAGATATACATTGATGTGGAAGCAAGGTTGTTTCCATCTTCGAGTTCCTCGCCGGTGGGGTCCAGATCTCGTGGCAGAGACGCCACCACCGGTGATCGACGACGGGGAGGAAGGAGTAGCCCCCTCCTTCACTCCAGTCTACGGGGAGAATGGAGGTGGTGGGGCTGAGCCGTCCCGAGGATTCGCCGACAGCAATGGCAGAGGTCGCCGGCCAACTTCGCAGATTCGTTGGATGACCTTCAGCCTTGGATGACAAAATAGCATCTAGCGGACGTCCACGAATTAGCATAACCTAATGCCTTTGTGCCCAACGCTGGGCAACGGCGCTCGATGTGATCATGAGATCTTAAATCCCATCAGGGAGCTATGAATTCGTTTATGTGAATAAAAAAGAGTATTGCAAAAACGCCATTTATTCTGGTCCAGTGTTCAGGATCCAACTCCAGCCATATGCCCTAACATTGTTAGCATTCCAACCAGATAAACACCGAAGCAAGTTCTAAAGAGAGCTAGGTGTTTCCTCAGCTAAATGGCCTTCTGGAAGCAGGAAGTCGTAAGACTTGTGGATCAACATAGTGCCAACTGCCAACTGCATATGTTTCTGAATAAACTGCTGAAGCCAGTACTTAACACATGTTGGGCTTGATGATATAGCAATTTATACGGGAATCCTCTATTTTGCACATGCGTTGTATAACGTACACCACCAAACCAAGCTGTTGAAACCTTTTTAATCTTTTTTTATCAATATTTATTATAACGAACCAAATTTAAGTTAAAACTCATGTAAGCCTCTCTTTCTGATGTTTCTATCATAAGTCTTGTATAGGGGCTGAAAATTTACTAGGTGTTCCGTGCTATGGAGAGATTTTCCATTATATAGCGCATTTATCAAGTCTAGAAAACTGCATATAAAAATTACTTTCACAGATACATCATGTGCATTCACATTGAATAAGTTCCAAATAGTCGTCATGTGCATTCACAGATACATCATCCACACGGCAAGCCAACACAAATTCTTGGTGTTACTCATAATAAACAAACATCACAGAGAGCTAGATGGTTCCTCAGCTCAATGGCCTTCTAGATGCAGCAACTGGTGAGACTTGTGGATCAACATAGTGCCAACTGCATATGTTTCTGAATAAATTACTGATGCCAGTACTTACTTAACACATGATGGGCTTGATGATACAGCAATTTATAAAGGAATCCTCTATTTTGCACATGCCTTATTAATATTTAATATAACAAACCAAATTTAAGATAAAACTCATGTAAGCCTCTCTTTCTGATGTTTCCATATAAATCTGGTATAATGGATTTTCCATTATATAGCGTATTTATCAAGTCAAAAAAACTGCATATAAAAATGACTTTCCTCCAAAATCATGCATTCCATTAAAAGAAACAATTAAATTGGGATTGCTACTATCCCATTATTGTTAATATGTAGCACCTACATTTTGTTATTTGCTGATTGATACCATGTAGTTTGGCGATATAACTCAACCGAGCATCAATGCACAAAATTACTAGCATACCTGAATAACTGAGAAATGCAAAATCCTGCATGCCATGTGGAGTAATTAAACCAAGATACATGAATTTTAAGTTCTACGGAACAAACATCTTTCGCACAGGGGTCAATGTTACCCTAATAATTTAGAACAGGACATATCAAGATGTTTCTCATATGAATGCTAAAAGACACAAATTTAATATGCAGATATACAAGCCTCCATGAATTATGTGCCAGATTGTACATGAAGACTTATCTTATGATTCTGGATGTAACATAATTAACACTGTTAGTTGCTATTTATCCTGCTATGTTCCCTCAACTACATGCTGTTTTTATCCAACGTTGTTTCATTGCAACAGATGAGATCATGACAGCTTCATATATTAAAGCCCGACTATTTGTGCAAATTTGAGAAAAGGTGCACACAAAAAGAACAGCAAGGCATTCACAATATAAGAACTAGCTTAATCATCCAAAGGTTCAGGTTATGACAGGCTACTCTAGGCAAATAGGCAGGATATTCATATATTTAAAGAACTAAACTAACTACTCATAGACTAAGCTCTTAGGATGAGCTACTCATCTATGTTTTGCGCAGCCTACTTGTCCTCTGCAATACATCTACTAAGACAGAAGGGCAAGTCCTTTTAAGATTCTTGTAACCTTGGGTTGCCACCAGAGCATCCATCTCATCTGAAGAGGCAATGAATTCGATGCAAACATCTTTAAGACTGCTGCAGTTATGCTGGTCAGCTAAAGCCAATGTAGTTGCCACGTTTTCAACATCAAGATAGTCAGCAAGATTGCTTTGACACAACAACTTGAGCCTGTCCATGGCATATCTATCTGCAGCCACAAGTAAATGACGGGTCATTTCACGGTATTTATCATCATCAAGATCATCCATGTCAGGCAATGAATCATTGTAGATGAAATGCAGCAGGGCCCTGAAAACATCAGGCTGGATATCGTCAATGGTTATGCGTCGCAGCCTCTGCTCCTTCATCTGTCCATAGAGCTCTGCCTTGAAGACCGGCGACCTTGTGGCGAGCACAATCTTGTGTGCGGCGAAAGTCTGTCCTTTTACACTGAAAGTCACATCTGCTCCCTCCTTCTCCTCCAACAACTTGCCAAAATGATATGATAGGTCTGATGGTGGCACTTTGATTTCAAAGCCCCCTGTGGTTTTGGAAACCTGCGATTCCTTGATGACAGTAAGGGCACATTCAATCGTCAGGCAATCATCCTTAATGTAACCTGATGCTTCTAGCTCCAGCACATCTCTTTGTAAGAATGCTGGAAGGCCAAAACCACCACCAATGCAAGACTTGAACACTCCCGGGGTTGCTTCAAACCAAATACTCTCTGGCAACCCGGTAACCTGGTTAACCAATCTGAGGTCGTAGGACGCCCGCACCACAGCGTCGTCGCTCTTGAGCTCGAGATAGACAGACACGCACTTTTCGTAACCCTTAGCAGCTCCGTCGGGGTAGAAGCGGATGGCCCAGTCGTAGCCGCCGACGTTGAAGGTGCCCGAGCGGATGAACTCACCGACGCCGATGCCCTTCTTGAGGCTGTACCCAACGATCTCGAACGCGTGCGTGCCCTGCGCCTTCTCCGTGGTGTACCTCGACGTCGTCTTCTTGGATTCGGACCCCATTCTTGGATCCGTGGTGTACCTGCGACCAAGACTCGAATGACTGATATCAGAACAGGTCGGGATCGGATGAAATGAAGGGAAAAGAAACAGGAAGAAGCGAGCGATAGGAGGAGGTGGAGGGGAACCTTGGATGCGGAGGGGAGAAGGTGATCGGCCGCGGCGGAGGGGTGAGAGGGATGAAGGCGAGGGGACTTTCTTAGGGAAGGTGGTGGGGAGGTGAGGCGACAGATCCTTCCGCTGTATCCTTATCAATGGATTTCGGTCCGCGCGTGTATCCCCGTCAAACCCTGCTACACCTCGCCCGCCGGCCACCGCCTCACTGACGGTAGGCCCAATGTACAGTCATGAGCCCCCGGGGTAAACCAAGCAAATAGACCTCTCCAAAAGCAATGCATCAAGATTCGAGAGGCCTCATTTTTATGTTATGCAAAAAAGATGATAAATCATAGAAGATGTAAATAGTAGATTAAAAAATATAGATAAGGGATGAGAATTTTTGGTCTTTCTTTATTGTTTTCTTTCACGTGTGTATACAAAATAGCCAATAGCACTCCCTATTTATAGCCTAGTAGTGAAGTGCTCTCCATGGGCTAAGGCTTCAAGCCTAGATCTAGATTTCCTAATAGCAAATTTTACAGTAAATAAATACAGAAAACATAAAAATAACAATGCTAAACATGCTTCAAATGCTAAAAAATTCAAATTTTGAATTCTCGAGGCCCTTTTATGCCAGAATATGAATTTTTAGCGAATTCTGCAATTTCCGAGGGTCTATACGCAAATTTTCAATTCAGAGAAACTTTCGTGTAATTTTCTGATTCTTCAAGGGCTTTTTTGCAAAATTCAGGACCCGTTGGAAAGTTATGAGGACCCTTCCGTAATTTTTAGAATTCGGGAGACCTTTTTGCAAAATTACTGGCGCCCCCAAGACGGGCCTTCCCCGGCCCAATTTCTTTCTCTCGGTTTTAGCCCAGCGGCCCAATCGGTCGTCTGGCCCATCACCGCTCACGGGGTTAGGGTTTTTAAGCCTAGCCTGTGTCCACCACGGTGGCGGCTGCTGCAAAGCACGAAGGGGGCGGTGGGCGCGGTCGACCGGTGGCCGTCGCGGTGTGCGTGGTGAGCAGCGGCAATGCGGTGGCGGTGCATGCGGGCACTCGGTGGTGGCGACGTGCGGGCCGGTGGCGCATGCGCGGCTTCGAGAGCCAGCGGCCGAGGCCGGCAACTCTCGGTGGTGGCAGCGTGCGGGCTGGTGGTGCATGCGCGGCTTTCGGAGCGGTGGTCGGCGGTATCCAGGCGGAGGCACAGGGGCGTAGCTTCAGGCGACGGTGAGTCCTGGGCGGCCGGCGTGCGACTTCGGGGTGATGCAGCTATCAATGGTCTTCGGGCGGCCAAGGCTGGGCTGCGGTCGTGCGGGCTCTCGGGAGTCGGCGGCGTGCGGCGGTGGTAACCGGGCGGCGCCGCGTGGGGTGGTGGCGGCGGCTTCGAGCCGATCTTGAAAGAGAGCGCAGGTGGTCAGTGACCTTGTCCGCCGTAGTTCAATGCGGCGACGGCGGAGCGGGCGCGTGGCGGCGAGAGTATCTCCAACTTCTGGGCGTGCATTGGCAACTTCCCGACGGCTTCAGGCACAGCACGAGGGTGGCCGGCGATCGGTGGCGGCCCCCAAGGTGGCGGGTGACTAAGCGCCGAGTGGTGGCAGCCAGGATCTACTTCAGGCACGGCCAAGATCGAGTAGCAGCCGTCAGAGCCATGCACGCTGGCGGCGCGGTAGAGCCTCAACAGCGAAAAAATTTCCTTTTTTTCAATCTACAGTTCAATCAATATCTACTCTTTCATATAATCTACCGATCGACATTGTGCCAGTGACTTCAAGTCTGCTCGCGGTAGATTAGAGCAGATTTGCACCGTAGAAAATAATCTAGAAAGCAAAACCTGCGGAATTTAAAGCGATCTAGATATAGACAATTCAATCTACTAATGCTTCGATGATTACCTTTCGATTCACCGGAGCGATTCGTGCTAATAACGTTTTGAGGAACCATCGCTGGCGAACCCAGTCCGATCGATTCCTCTGCTATGCAAAAGAGATGATTAATTACAGAAGATGCAAATAGTAGATTGGAAAACACAGAGATAGGAGGAGAACTCCTGGCCTTTTTTTATTGCTTTTCTTTCACGTGTGTATACAAAATAGCCAATAGTACTCCCTATTTATACCCTAGTGGTAAGGTGCCCACCATGGACCAAGGTTTCAAGCCCAGGCCCAGATTTCCTAACAACTTCGTGGGAGTCGGCGAGGGTGTTTGCCCCTCCGACGTAGGTGAAGGATCTAGGTCAAGAATTGAAATCAGTGTTTCTCATAACTACGAATGCCAGTATTGTCTAGAGGGTATATACGTGTAAGTTCAGTAGTACAACATGTTTTTATGCTCCGAAGATTGTTGAGCCTCTGTTTAACTCTTAGCATGTGTAGGGAAGGTGTGTTTGTGTGTGTGGTGTTTGTGGATGTGCGTGGGTTATGTATGTCTGTTTTATTGTTGGACCGAATACGGCGACAGAGGAGGGGTGAATGTCGATCTCTAAAAACTAGCCCCCAAAAAGTACTCTCAAGATTTCTCCAATAGCTATTAGTAGCTATGAGGAGAAGGAGATCATGATCTCTAGGACTCCAAACAAGTCAAGAAGAGAGAAACACAGCACTACAAGGAAAACAAAAGAGAAAAACAAGATCAGCAAAAACCTGTAGAGGGGCCGGTCAGACCGGTATGCTGTGGCCGGTCAGACCGCCTGCACACCGCCGGTCTAACCGCCATGGGTGGGCCAGTCTGACCGGCTGGGTCCGGTCTGACCGCAGGTTTAACAGGGGTCTGACCGCTCGTCGGTTTTCAGAGGAAACAGCATGGGATTTTCAGACACAAGACTCAACCCTCCACACTGCAATAAAATTTGAGATCTCTCTCTGAGATTTTCAGTCCATAAATGTGAGATATCCTCCTAAATAGCCAAAAGGTCCTAGGAACAAAGAAAACCCATCTCAAATGCAAGAGTTTCAGTTTTGAGTTCAAAATCTGAAAATTACAGAAAGCCACACCAAATCTTCAAATTGCCATCTTAACTTTGATCCTTTGGCCACGAACTTTTGCAGATAGGTTAGCAATAGCTAGAAGACTTCTCAGACCAGAAATCAGGCCAACTTGAGAAGGGAAATCAGATTTACACCAAAACCCTAGAAACTGAAAACTCAGGCACAGAGCAACACCAAAAATCAAGCTGCCATCTCAAAATTGATCCTTTGACCAAGAGACTTTGGGAAAAAGTTAGCAATAACCTCAGGACTCAAAACTCCAAATATTAGCCTATCTCATGAAAGGAATCAAGAAGTTCATCAAAACCCTAGAACAGGAGATAAGAACAGAGGAGGCTGAAGGGGAAAAACTGAGGTTAGAATTGATTTGCTCTTGGGGGAACCTGACCAAATGGTCTAAAGACATCATCCCATCACAGAGCAACCCATTTTGGCACTCCCCAGTAAGAAACAACAAGAAAACGAAAATATCAAAAATCCACCCTAGAAAGCATCGAAGAGCAAAACAGACAGAGAGTCAGGAATTCAATTGGACTCAAACCAGGCTATCTCAGATTGACATGGAGGAAGAGAGATACATGATTACATAGGAGAAACAACTCACACACTCTATACTTCCCCATACATGCTTGGATTGAGAGAACTCCCTACATCCTCACTCAAGAACACATAGAGCACAACGTACAGGGAGGGAACAACCAGGAGACACTTCCTGCTATATACACCAACTCTCCAACCACTAAAGCTCAAAGGTAAAACCACCTCCAAAGCCTCTTTTGACTCTCAAAACCCTAATTCTTTTCCCAAATCCATGAGGGGGAATGCAGCCACTCCCTCCTATTTATAGCCCTCGGCTAACGGGTCTCCACCCCGTTACGCC
The DNA here is from genome assembly GCA_036346575.1 of Dendrocalamus sinicus. NCBI lineage: Eukaryota > Viridiplantae > Streptophyta > Magnoliopsida > Poales > Poaceae > Dendrocalamus > Dendrocalamus sinicus. The sequence continues at coordinate 11,969,742 of CM070662.1, read as the reverse complement.
CGCTCCCACTTGTGCAGCCTCGCGAATGACCGATTCGCCCCTCCTGCACCTTCCGGGAAGCTTCCGCGCTCCTTGTCGTCCAAGACTCGCAACCACATCGAATCTCCGCCGTCTTCGACACATCCAACCGTTCTGACCTCGACAACGCTCGTGTCTAGTCCGGTCACCTCGTGTCTCACCACGACTCCACTTCAACGTCCTGCAGCCACACAGATAAGAAACACGTCAAATAGCACCGCTCGATACATGAAAGCGTAAATGCATCACACTTACCCATGATGAAGTCCAAACCTATCGAATCGAAGAATAGACATCATAATCCCATTCGACCAAGTCTGACCAAGTCCGACCGAGCCCGATTGCTCCACGCAACGTCAAGGTCCGAACCACCCAAACCAAACTCGACTTACCTAAACTGATGTCAATTGCTCATCATACACACGGGATGACCTCCACATGGTCTCTCATTTATACCTAAAAAAATATATCAAAGCCTAGATGAAGGACCATGTGAGAGGGTTTTGAACTATGTTGTGATGAATTATTACAATTTGAGAAGGTAGAGAATTGATTTGTATTTCCTGTTGGACTCCTGTTTTGTACATGAATGCACAGGTTACCATGCTTAGTCATGCTAATTGTGAGTAATTATTGGATGCACATGATGTCATGTTAATGACTAGTAGCATTGATGCGGCATGGCGTGATGGCTTGCTGTTGAATCACTATGTTAAAGTCAATTGAATACTAATCACGGCATTAATTACTGCATGTAGTGAGCAAAAAGTGTTTGCATACATGCGATGGCAGTTTTGCTAGTCGGTCAAGAGGATAGCCGGTCAGACCGGATTGTGTCACCGGTCTGATCGGGTAGTACTAGCGATATGATCAAAATTGGCATCTGATCAGATCGGCCAGAACAGGGAGTTACGACTAGATTTCATATTTATGGGTTTTGAGTCGTGGAATGGGTTTTAGTGACTAAGGTCAATTGTTTTATGTTGCATGAGATATGTTACTGTTAACGTAAGTCAAGTTGTGAAGAACTTATGTCCAAAAATGATTTCTTTATCTTTGGATATGCAGGATCGTTTGAAGTCAACCGTGGTCTATGGCAAGGATCAGGACTACACTCATGGAGGAGCAGAGGCCCATAATAATCAAGGATGTCGGGTGAAACGGTGAGCTCAAGCATAGCATAAAAAATACGAGAAATGTTGAAAGAATGTTCAAACGGCGTGATTGCACCATATAACTTGGTCGGTCCAAGTGAGATGTGGTCCGGTGGAACTAGAGTGAGAGAGACTTGCCAACGCAAGATAAGCCAGTGGTGCATCTACACATAACAAGATAGTGATTGCTTGCAATGTAATGAGATGACCTAGTCAAAAAAGGGTATTTTGGTAGTTTGACCAAAATACCGGAAACAACTTTAGAAGAAAACTGGGGCATGCGAGCGACGCTTGAGAATGCGAATTAGGTCATGGAGAAGCTGGTTTGGTCAAGATAGATCAAGGTTAAGAACTTAGCGGATTCGGGCTTATGTGCTTTGAAAAGCATGCATAAGTGTGATGTGTGAGTTAAAAACCCGTGTGTTTGGGGTTAACGGGTTTCCTCCATTATGCTAATCGGATAGTATCTACTAATAGTTAGATGTTACTAGCTAGCCCATCTATTTAAAGGAGTGAGATGGAGACATGTGGTTAACTATCCAACTTACCTCTCTTGTGCTCTCTTGTTAGGGTTAGGGTTAAGGTTTGAAAGTTGAATGCTTGGTGTGCTCTCTATCCTCTAAGGTAGTGTCACTTTAAAACTTTCCTCCTCAAGCACTAATAGAATCAATCTTTAATCATCTCTATGACTCTCTCTTCTTGATTGATTTGCTCTTGATTTGGTTGATTTTTCCTCTCCTCTCACCCTTTCTTGATCTTGCTATGCCAAGGAGTGATTTCTTCGGTGTTCTTACTTGCTATGATATATGGGAACATATCCAAAGCCACTTTGGATATCCTCTACCCACGAACAAGTCTTGATCATCCATTTTGGTTTTTGCTCGTTTTTGGTGTAACCTTGCTTAAATCCCAAAAAGGACTGAACTTTGACATGGTTTTTTATGATCCATCAATGGAATAGGTTCTTGAGATGTTAAGCAGGATGTGTGCAAAGTTTTACAGCTTTTGGATCGTCCAATCAAAAGTTATGTAGGTTTAAAATTTCGCAACTATGCTGATTTTACTATTTATTTGCCTGAAATCATTGTTCATAGCGGTCAAACTACTAGAACAGGGGGTCAGACCACTCTAGAGAGGTCAAATCGCCCCTTGGTTGGTGGTCAAACTGCTAATGAGAGGTTAGACCACCTTCTGAATAGAGGTCAGACCTTTAGGAGCAGAGTTCTTCAAGATTTTGTGTTCTTAAGTTATTAGCTTTGGGTTTTTGGCTTTGGATTTGATTCTCAGTAATCCTGTAGTTATTTAAGAAAAGCATCTAGAATACTTGGAAAAAAATTTAGTCGGCACTATTCACCCCCTCTGTTGCCTTTCGGTCCTACACTAGACCTTAAGGGAAATTCTGAGAGACCATGTGGAGGTATCCCCATGTTTGTGATGAGTAATTGACGGTTGTGTTAGTGAGTTTGAGTTTGTTTTGGGTATTCTAGGGTTAAGTACCTTTCAGTTATGCTATTATTGATATGCTGTTTCGTGCGGTGCTATGTGACGGTTTGCTTGTCTGTGTGACTGCAGGACTTCAGAGCTAGGTTATGGTGACGCGAGGAGGACCAGGACTAGGCACAGGAGGTGTTGAGGTCCAGACGGTCGGTGATGCCGAATATGATCGAGGCTGGAGAGGTGGTTGCGAGTCGGGAGACGAGGAACCGGAGCGAGAGCTACCGATGATGGACACGACGGGCAACGACGAGCGAACCGGGATTAGGCTCAGGGAGGAGTCGGAGGTCCAGACGGTTGGGTGTCGGTTGCGGTCGTCCGCGATGGAACAGACCAGGACTAGACTCAGGTGGAGTCGGAGGTCTCGGTCGGTGTCGGGTGGACACGACGGGCAGCGGCGAGTGGATCGGGACTAGACTCAGGAGGAGTCGGAGGTCCAGACGGTCAGGATGCCAGGTGCGGTCGTGTGCAGCGAGGTGGATCGGGACTAGACTCGGGAGGAGTCGGAGGTCCAGACGGTCAAGGTACCAGACGCGGGAAGCTTCCGGGAAGGTGCTTGAGGACACTTTGGAGAATTAACTCAAGTTTGGGAGAAATGGCTGGTTTTCCCTCCATTTCTTGTGTTGACTTTGACCCTTGCCTTCTTGGGATGAGAGGCTTGGAGTGGAAGATGCATGACACTTCTTGATTTGCTACTTATGTGTGTGAGCTCCTCTATTTGAGCCAATGTGGTGAGGAGGAGGCAGCAGGTCTGTAGGCAAGAAAAGAGAGTGTGCATGTAGTTCTAGAGTGAGTGTGTATGGCTTGAGCTCCTGCGTGAGAGTTTTCAAGCATGTAGTGGGATTCCTCATTTTCAACTGCGTATAGGGCAGTAGTTGAAAGATGAGATCAACTCTTTGTAATCATTCCTCTTTATTCAAGCATTCATGGGAATGAATCAATCTGAGAAGTCTTGTGTTGGAAATGATTTGATTTCCTACTTTATGTGCTTGCCTGAGTTTATTTGTTGTTCTCATTTCTTGTGCTTTAGAGTTGATTTCTTGTTTGAGTAGCTGGCTCTTGGTAGCTCAATGATGGGAGAATCCTCAAAGCCATTTGGTTAATCATTCCTAAGAGCAATGAATCCAAGAAGCTGATTTTTTTTCCAGAAATCCCAAGTGAAGCAGTTCCTCTGTTATTCACTGTTTCTAGGGTTTCATGGCAGAGCATGTGTGATTCTTGTGATTTCCCTTTCTAAGATGGCTTGAGATTCATGTTTGCAAGTCTTGAGTTCATTGCTAAGCTGTTTGCAAAAGCTCATAAGCAGAAGATGTGACAATAATGAGCAATTTGGAAATCATCTCATTTTCAGTAGGAGTTTCAGTTTTTTGTCAAATTCTTGATTTCTTGCTCTCTTGGTAAAGTTCTTGGATCCCAAAGGTCCTAATGCTATTTGGAACGAATTCTTGAGCTTCTAGTTTGAGGAGAACATCTTCATTTCACAAATTCCCTTGAAATCTGCAAGTTTCAATCGTTCAGGATTTTCAGTCGACAGCTCTGCTTGGTCTGAAACCTTAACCGGTCAGACCGGTCAAACACTTGCGGTCAGACCGGTCTCATAACTTAGGTCAGATCGCTAACCGTGGCTGTCAGACCGACGGCTCAGGGGCGGTCTGACCGGGGCATATAAGGCGGTCTGACCGGGCCAATTACTGCGGTTTGACCAGCGGTCTGACCGGCCTGTATATTGCGGTCAGACCGGCCTTCTTAATCATGGCGGTTGAATCTCTTGGTCTACTTTATTCTTTCCTGCTTCCTTTGTGTGTTTGTTCAGGTTGGTTTTCCAAAGAGCTTGACTATGCCTTCTTCATAGCTCTGTAGCTATCGGAGAAGGGTGTGTTTTTGGTGAATACTTTGGGGGCAAATTTTAAAGAGACACCATTCACCCCCCTCTGTTGCCATATCCAATCCTACAATTGGTATTAGAGCTGGTTAGCTGTTCTTGATAGATCTTTAACCGGTCTATGAGCCATGGCAACGGACAAGTATTCCACCAAGCCCCTGATCTTCGATGAGATTGACTATTCCTTTTGGAAGAGTCGGATGGAGACCTACATATAGGCCCAGAGCTATGCGATTTGCCGCAAGGTCAAAGTTCGCTTTGCTGTTGCTGCCGATGAGAACATCAATGCCGGAAACATGGCTGATGTTGAGGCGAATGCTAAGGCAGGAACATCATCATCCAAGGTTTGAGCCGAAATGAGTTTGATCGCATTTCTCATCTTTTGTCGGCCTTCGACATTTGGGAGACCCTCGATGCTTACCATGAGGGCACCACCCAAATCAAGACGGTTCGACAGGACCAGTTCAAGCGATATTACAACAAGTTTGAAATGCTCGCTGGCGAGTCCCTTGATGAGTGTTTTGCGAGATTCCGCAAGATCTTGAGCAACCTCCGAGCGGTCGGTCTCACATACCCCGACTCGGACAACGCTCGTCAGATGCTTGCGGCCTTGGACTTGCGTGTTTGGGAGATGAAGGTGACCACCATCAAGGACACCACTGATCTTTCTACTTTGAATCTTGACACATTGTACTCATGCCTCAAGACTCACGAGATCGACATTGTCTCTCGCAAGTCGAAATCTCAATCGATGGCCTTGGTTACTGATCCCAGTTCGACTTCTGAGTTTCCTTTTGATGGTGTTTCTAGTTTCTCTCTTGCTGCTGTTTGTTAGATGAGTGATGACCTTCTAGAACAGCTTCCAGAAAACCAGTTAGCCCTCTTAGCTAGAAAATTCTCTCATGGATATAAGAGGGTTAGGGAGAGAAAGAGAGGAGGAGGACGTGTGATTTGCTTTGAGTGTGGTGGCCCCAACTACATTCGAGCAAACTGCCCCAAGCTGGAGGGCAAGAACGGCTACGGTGGTTCGAGCAAAAACGTCTACACCGACAAGAACCGCAACAAGAAGCCTCCAAGCAAAGAGAAGAAGTTCCGCAACCTTGGCAAAGCCAAGAAGCTCTTCCATCGTGTCCTCACCGCCTTCAACGACCTCGATCTCAGCGAGGTGGAGGGGTGGGGTGACGACGATGGGAAGGACGAGCAAGATCCCAAGGATGGCGAGGACTTCGGTGGCATGTGCTTCATGGCCCTTGAGGGCGACATCAGCGACAGCGAGCTCTATTCTGACTCCGACGAGGTATACCCCTCTTATGACCAGCTTAATGATGCTTTTCATAAGCTAGGTAAATTTCATGCTAGATCTAGAGCTAGGTATAGCGAGTTGGAGAAGGAAGTAGAGAGATTGTCACGGGAGCTTACTTCACTTATATCTGCTCCCTCCCGTGACGAATGTGATACATGCTCTGCTTTGCTTGATGATATGGAGAAATTAAGGACCTCTTATGATAGTATGTCTTTTGAGCTTGATATGCTTAAGGTGGAGAATGTTAGTATTTTAGCTGAACTAGAAATGAGTAGGTCTGTTGCTCCTTCTTGTACTGTTGTTGAGACTACATCTTGCACCTCATGTAAGGATAAGCACAATGTGTTTAGAGGTCTTTATACCATGCTTCTCGATCTGCCCAAGACTTGTGAGAGTTGCAATAATTTGAAAATGAATCTAAAAAGGGCAGATCATAAAATTGATGAATTGCATGCTTCTTTGCTTGAGCCCATTGCGTCATGTATGAACTGTCCTAAATTAACTGCTGAACTTGAATCTGTCTCAAAACAGTTTCAAGAAATGATTGACTAAAATAAGAAAATGGCTCAGTATGCTTCTAAGGACCCTGTTAGCTCACCATGTAGTAACTGCGAAAAACTAAAATCTGAGCTGATTGCATTAGATGATAAATGTGTGAAGCTAACTAAGGACCTAGTAGAAAAGTCACCATCTGCTTGTGATGTGTGTGCTGTTGGGAAGAAGCATGAGGGTTTGGTAGAGACGCCTAGCGACGTGAACCAAATGGCTAGCAATAGGACTGTCCCTTCTGAGGCGGCTGTGCGTGCACATGCTTTCCGTTCTTCTGTTGTTAGTTCTTCTTCTACTCTCTTACCTTTTCTGTCTCTTCTTCCCCTGCTCTTCTTGCACTTCTCTCTTTCGGGAGTGTCAGTATCTTATTAACACTCTCGAGAGGTTTGTAGGAGGCAAGAAGAAGCTAAATCTTATTCTAACAAATCCAAGATTTGCAAATTCAACCAAGGTCTAGGATACAATTTTTCTGAGGATATGAGGAAGCATCCACCTGCTGTTCTTAGACCCATAGCAGCAGGTGCGATCGAGATTGAGCCCGGAACTGATAAAGTTAAATTCAAATCAGCGGGCTTTGTCCAAGGGATTTCTGACAGTAAGGTGGTTCCACTTATTGCTTCGACTTCTCAGAAGGCGAAGCCTAATCATGCTACTTCTACCTCTTAGAAGGTGAAGTACCATTGTACCTTCTGTCAGAAGGACGGACACTTGGTCGAGCGATGTTTCAGGCGCGCCAAGATCGCGCGTAGAGACCGTGTTGACGTTCTTAGGCGTATTCAGGGTCAGCCCCAGACCTTGAGTGCACCTAAGACCAACATGAGGTCAAGAGTTGCTTCAGCTGATGGGTTTGGGCAGCATCGAGGACTTGGCTTTTCTGGTTTTTCTGACTTTCGTCCTCGATATGCCTTTGGTCGTGATTTCCGCCGTCCTGAGGGTAGATCTCGTTTCCCCCGTCGAGATGGCTACCCGTGGCGTGATCAGCGTGTTGTTGGTACTCCGACTCACTCTCCCATAGCGGTCGAACCCAGCAACAGCTTCAGGTCTGCTCGTGTGTGGCTACTTCTTTTGCTTGATGTGTGACTCAGTATTGGGTTTCAAAATCTCTTTTGATTTATCCTAGTACTGAGCCTTTACTCTCTGTTTGACTCAGGTTCGCCGGGCTGGGAAGGGAGAGGTTTGTCTTGTAGACTCCGGTTGTTCTCGTCATATGACCGAAGACTCCCGTTGGTTCTCTTCCCTAGCCTATGCTCCAGGTGATGAGACTATCACCTTTGGCGACGCTTCATCTGGGCGCGTCATCGTTAAAGGTACTGTGCGCGTTAATGATTCTTTTATTTTAAAAGAAGTTGTCTTGGTGAGTAAGCTACAGTACAACTTGGTTTCTGTTTCCCAGCTTACCGATGACGGCTTTGAGGTGAGTTTAAGAAAAACAATTGCAAAATTCTTGATTCTTCAGGTAGTCTGGTTTGCGGGATTTCTAGATATGGGAGGATCTTTCGTGCTAATTTTGTTGAGTCTTCTGGTGATCCTCTCAGGTGTTTAGTTGCTTCTGAGTCCCATGACCTTACTTTCTGGAATAGGAGACTTGGTCATATTGGATTTAACCATTTGACTCGAGTTAGCGGCCACGACCTCATTCGTGGTCTGCCGAAACTCAAGATGGTCAAAGATCTAGTTTGTGCTCCTTGTCGGCACGGCAAGATGATTGCCGCTTCTCACCCTCTGGTCACAGTGAATATGACCGATGCACCAGGACAGCTGCTCCATATGGACACAGTTGGACCAGCTCGAGTGCAGTCAGCAGGAGGGAAGTGGTATGTCCTTGTCGTGGTCGATGACTTCTCGAGGTATTCTTGGGTGTTTTTCTTAGCCTCGAAGGATGAGACATTTACCCACTTTCGGGGTTTGTTTAGTAGGCTTTCTGTTGAGCTCCCGGGTGCCTTACGAGTGATCCGCAGTGACAATGGCCCGGAGTTCAAGAATTCCTACTTCGAGAGGTTTTGCGGTGAGACAGGTGTAGAGCACCAGTTCGTTTCTCCATACATCTCTCAGCAGAATGGCGTTGTGGAGAGGAAGAACAGTACCCTGGTCGAGATGGCCAGGATGATGCTTGATGAGTACTCTATACCGAGTAAGTTTTGGGCTGAGGCTATAGCCACCGCGTGCCATGTTTCGAATAGAGATTTTCTCAGGGCACACTTGCATCGCACCTCTTATGAGTTGAGATATGGGCGAAAGCCCAGCGTATCACATTTTTGTGTGTTTGGTTGTAAGTGTTTCATTCTGAAGTCTGGGAATCTAGATAAGTTCGAGTCACGATCTTGTGATGGTATCTTTCTAGGTTACTTGACTTCTTCGCGGGCTTATAGGGTCTGGAATTGCGAAACTAGTAAAATGGTAGAGACCTACGATGTGACCTTCGATGAGGCCAGTCCGGGGACTAGGCTTGATATCTCAGGTTCTTTAGAGTAGTCCGAGACCATCTTTGTGAATGATGAGGAGGATGGAGATGAGGGTTGTCTACCCAATCCAATTCCTCCTCCCCTTGAGGTGCCTGCTTCTTCCACTGCACCTCGAGGAGATCATCCCATGCCTTCTGCTTCTTCTGGAGCTAGTGGCTCTGTTCCTACCCCATCAGCTTATGAGGTAGAGGCCACTTCTTCATCTCATCCAGGACCTCCACGAAACATCCAAAAGGACCATCCTTCCGAACAGATGATTGGAGACCTCTTTGAGCGCGTCACACGCTCAAAGTTAGGCATGTCTCATTTCTGTCTCCATTCTGCTTTTGTTGCCACCTTTGAGCCCAAGGATGTTAGTCATGCTCTTTCTGATGAGTCTTGGGTCAATGCCATGCATGAGGAGTTGGAAAACTTCGAGAGAAACAAAGTCTGGTCGCTTGTTGAGCCCCCTAGAGGTCACAATGTCATTGATACCAAGTGGGTGTTCAAAAACAAGCAGAGTGAGAATGGGGTAGTCATTCAAAATAAGGCTAGACTAGTAGCTCAGGGCTTCTCCCAAGTTGAGGGTCTAGAATCATGCTTGCTTTCGCAGCTTCTAAGGGTTTCAAGCTTTACCAGATGGATGTCAAGAGTGCCTTCCTCAATGGGTTTATTGAGGAAGAGGTCTATGTGAGACAACCTCCAGGTTTCGAGAACCCCAAATACCCAAACCATGTCTACAAGATTTCCAAAGCATTGTATGGACTTAAGCAGGCCTCTAGAGCATGGTATGAGAGGCTTAAGTCCTATCTGTTAAGTCATGGTTTTGAGATGGGTAAGGTAGATAAGACCTTGTTCATTCGTAGGCATGGCAATGACCTTCTGCTCGTCCAGATTTATGTGGATGATATCATCTTTGGCGGCTCTTCTCATGCTCTTGTTTCACAGTTCTCGGATGTCATGAGCACCGAGTTTGAGATGAGCATGATGGGCGAGTTGACTTTCTTCCTTGGCTTCCAGATCAAGCAGACTCGGGAGGGTACTTTCTTGCATCAAGGCAAGTACACTCATGACCTCCTGAGACGCTTTGACATGAGTGATGGTAAGCCGGTGTCAACTCCCATGGCATCCACAGCTTCACTTGACCCAGATGAGGATAGCGAGCCAGTTGACCAAAAAGAGTACAGAAGCATGATCGACTCCCTCTTGTACCTTACTGCCTCGAGACAGGGCATACACTTCTCTATGTGTCTTTGTGCTCGGTTTCAGGCTTCTCCTCGCGTATCTCACCGTCAGGCGGTGAAGTGCATTCTTCGGTACCTTCGGGCTACCATTGAGTATGGTATCTGGTACTCTTCTTCTTCCTGTCTTTCCCTTAAAGCCTACTCGAACGTAGACTTTGCTGGCTGTAGGATAGATAGGAAGAGCACTTCTGGCATCTGCCAATTCATTGGCACTTTCTCTTGTCTCTTGGTTTTCTAAAAAGCAATCCGGTGTTGCACAGTCCACCGCAGAGGCCGAGTACGTTATTGCCGCCAGTTGCTGCAGCCAAGTACTTTGGATGTCTTTGACCCTACAGGACTTTGGATTAGTTATAGACAGTGTTCCACTCTTTTGTGATAACACTTCTGCTATTAACATTGCCAAGAACCCAATGCAGCACTCTCGGACCAAGCATATTGATATTCGATATCACTTCCTTAGAGACCTTGTGGAGAAGGGTGATATAGTGCTTCAGTTTGTGGAGAGTGACCACCAGTTGGCTGATATCTTCACCAAGCCTTTGGATAGCTCTAGGTTTTCAGCCTTGCGGGGAGAGCTTGGGGTGGTTTGTCCTTATGGACTGTAGTGAGGGGGAGCTTTGTACTTTACTATTTTATCCTGTATATTATGCTCCTGTTCTCATTTTGTTGCATTGCTTTTGGATGCATTCGGGTTAGTCCTTCTAGCATAGATTAGAGTGTATCTCTTGTCTAGTTGCTTAGATTTTTTCCTCTCATCTTGTGATTCTGGGATGCTGCTTATTAGCTGCTTCTCTTCTCACTAGGTTGAGCTCACTCACTTCTTATAGGTTCTAGCAAGGGTTGGGCCACCCTTGGGTAGACAGGGAACGTGTTTGCTTCTTAGTGGGTTAGAAGAGCAGTTGATAGTCCTAGAGTCATATGGGGTAGATGAGAGTCAATCTGAGCAATAGTATCCTCTTTATCTTGTCTATGCTTTAAGGACTGCCTTTTCTGATTTCTTTGCCAGCTTCTCGGTTTATAGCTTTGGTTCAGGAGAAGTTCATTTGGGAGCTTCTGGAGCTTAATATTGACATAACTCAACTTGAACTAAAAGTGCATCTCATGTTGAGGGGGAGCTGGATTTTCTGCATTTCTTCTTAGCTTTCTGCATTGTAATATATCTGCATGGAGTCTTGATTATATCCTTAGTTAACATGTTTACAATGCTTTACATCTTGCCATGATTTGTGCTTGATTGCTAGATTTATCATAACTTTATATGTGTCGTCAAGCATTTGCCATTGATAAGTTAATTAAAATTACATAACTTGAATTAAGACATGTCATGTTAGCTCTTAAGACTAGTCTATCTTTAGTTATCTTTTTATGATTCATGCCATGTCAAATATGGTCGCATAAGACTTGAGATCTAGCACATGACTAAAATTTTGGTTGGAAACGACCATTGGTTTCAAAGAAAAATATGTCTATTGTGCTCAATTTGCTTAACTACAAAAGAATAAAGTACTTAAACAAATGATTCATTCTTGAACATGTAGCACTCTAGATTGACTTAATTCTTGCTTCTTGGTTCCACTTAGATTATTGACATGGCTTGTATCATCCTTGGATACCTCTAGCTAGACTTTGATCTTGAATGGCTTGACATGTTAACAAATTCATCTAATTTTCAGATTATTACTTATGTGGCTTGGCTTGATTATGCATGTTTTGTTATGATCTTGATAGCATTTATATGTGTTATGGCTTGGTGTAATACTTAATGGTCATTTTGGATAATCTTCATGGCTCTAATTGCTTAGCATTGAATATTCAGCCACATCATGCTTTATTTTCCTCCAAGTATCTTGATGACTCTATTGCCAAAAGGGGGAGAATATTGGAGAAAAAGCCATTTTGGGAGCCTTGGGAGCTTTTGAGGAAAACTTGCTCTTTCTTTTACTCATTTTGTTAACATGGTCATTAGCTTCATTTTATTTCTCTTGGACCATGTTTGACTCTCAAACAAACTCAATCTTTGCGCTTTTTCTATGTTTATCAATATACTCATCAAAGGGGAGATTGAGAGACCATGTGGAGGTATCCCCATGTTTGTGATGAGTAATTGACGGTTATGTTAGTGAGTTTGAGTTTGTTTTGGGTATTCTAGGGTTGAGTACCTTTCAGTTATGCTATTATTGATATGCTGTTTCGTGCGGTGCTATGTGACGGTTTGCTTGTCTGTGTGACTACAGGACTTCGGAGCTAGGTCATGGTGAGGCGAGGAGGACCGAAACTAGGCACATGAGGTGTTGAGGTCTAGACGGTCGGTGGTTGCGAGTCGGGAGACGAGGAACTGGAGCGGGAGCTACCGTGACGGACACGACGAGCAACGACGAGCGAACCAGGACTAGGCTCAGGGAGGAGTCGGAGGTCCAGACGGTTGGGTGTTGGTTGCGGTCGTGCGCGACGGAACAGACCAGGACTAGACTCAGGTGGAGTCGGAGGTCTTGGTCGGTGTCGGGTGGACACGACGGGCAGCGGCGAGTGGATCGGGATTAGACTCAGGAGGAGTTGGAGGTCCAGACGGTCAAGGTACCGGACGTGGGAAGCTTCCGGGAAGGTGCTTGAGGGCAATTTGGAGAATTGACTCAAGTTTGGGAGAAATGGCTGGTTTTCCCACCATTTCTTGTGTTGACTTTGACCCTTGCCTTTTTGGGATGAGAGGCTTGGAGTGGAAGATGCATGACACTTCTTGATTTGCTACTTATGTGTGTGAGCTCCTCTATTTGAGCCAATGTGGTGAGGAGGAGGCAGCAGGTCTGTAGGCAAGAAAAGAGAGTGTGCATGTAGTTCTGGAGTGAGTGTGTATGGCTTGAGCTCCTGCGTGAGAGTTTTCAAGCATGTAGTGGGATTCCTCATTTTCAACTGCGTATAGGGCAGTAGTTGAAAGATGAGATAAACTCTTTGTAATCATTCCTCTTTATTCAAGCATTCATGGGAATGAATCAATCTGAGAAGTCTTGTGTTGGAAATGATTTGATTTCCTGCTTTCTGTGCTTGCCTAAGTTTATTTGTTGTTCTCATTTCTTGTGCTTTAGAGTTGATTTCTTGTTTGAGTAACTGGCTCTTGGTAGCTCGATGGTGGGAGAATCATCAAAGCCATTTGGCTAATCATTCCCAAGAGCAATGAATCCAAGAAGCTGATTTTTTCCAGAAATCCCAAGTGAAGCACTTCCTCTGTTATTCACTATTTCTAGGGTTTCGTGGCAGAGCATGTGTGATTCTTGTGATTTCCATTTCTAAGATGGCTTGAGATTCATGTTTGCAAGTCTTGAGTTCATTGCTAAGCTGTTTGCAAAAGCTCATGAGCAGAAGATGTGAGAATAATGAGCAATTTGGAAATCATCACATTTTCAGTAGGAGTTTCAGTTTTTTGTCAAATTCTTGATTTCTTGCTCTCTTGGTAAAATCCTTGGATCCCAAAAGTCCCAATGCTATTTGGAACAAGTTCTTAAGCTTGTGGTCTGAGGAGAACATATTCATTTCACAAATTCCCTTGAAATCTGCACGTTTCAGTCGTTCAGGATATTCAGTCGACAGCTCTGCTTGGTCTGAAACCTTAACCGGTTAGACCGGTCAAACACTTGCGGTCAGACCGGTCTCATAACTCAGATCAGACCGCTAAACCTAGTGGTCAGACCGGCTGCTCAGGGGCAGTCTGACCGGGGCATATAAGGCGGTCTGACCGGGCCAATTACTGCGGTTTGACCGGCGGTCTTTTGGTGGTCTGACCGACCTGTATATTGCGGTCAGACCGGCCTTCTTAATCATGGCTGTTGAATCTCTTGGTCTACTTTATTCTTTCCTGCTTCCTTCGTGTATTTGTTCAGGTTGGTTTTCTAGAGAGCTTGACTGTGCCTTCTTCATAGCTCTGTAGCTATCGAAGAAGGGTGTCTTTTTGGTGAATATTTTGGGGGCAAATTTTAAAGAGGCACCATTCACCCCTCTGTTGCCATATCCGATCCTACAAATTCATTTGTCCACATTATCTTTACTCTATTTAAATTCCCGCGGAGTATCTAAACTTTTTTCTTGAACTATTCCTCTATTTTTTTATTCATGCATGATTGCACTTAGCTTCCATATAATTTATGTGTTTTCTGATTTTCTCTTTTCTAGTGTTTTTCATTTTTTACATTCCAAAGGGACCCTTAGTCGAACTTGAGTAAAAATTGAGCAAAATTAGATTAGTGACATCATAAAGAGCCATATTCTAGAAAATACAATCGCAATCAGGATCGACTACCCAATAACATGGCAAAGTATAAAAATATGCAAAATGACCTTTCTGCTTTGCCCCATCTCTTCTCCATCAAAGCCCTTCCCTACCTTCTTCCACTCTAGCCGTGCCAATGTCTGTTGTCACCATTGCCTCTCAAGCTAAGCAGCACTGTACGTCTCACAGTGCGCTAGTAGTCACTACCTTGTGCATGAGGCCTCAGAGGGAGGAGCATTGAGAAGAGCATTTGGTCATGCGCGGAGGACGAGCAAGAATCTGTAGCAGCTGTAGAGGGGGCAAGGAGGAGGAAGAGGGGGATGGTTTTGACAACGGTGGAACTTCGGGGCGATGATTTTCGACGTGATGATTTGCAGTCGTGGAGGCCCTAGTGAAGGGGATAGGGGCAAATGTGGTATTTTGTAAAATTATAGTCAACCTGACACAAAAGACTAACAGAAACGCTAACTATTGTAGAATTCGAGCTCAAGTTAGGCTTCAGAGCCGGAGCATATGTCATGGGAGCTCCAACTTCTACCTAGAATCTAAGAGCCACAGCCTAACACTACTACAGAAAGCCTAATACTAGACGACCAATCACAGACGGTTAGATAAAACCGTCTGTGACCAACACTAACACAGACGATTTTAATTTGGACACCGTCTGTGTTGGCGGCGTCAGAGAAAACGAGTATCACAGACAGTTCTTACTGAAGTATCACAGACGGTCTATATTAAAAACTGTCTGTGATAATCCCAGATTATCACAGACGGTTTTTAATAAAAAACCATCTATGATAAACTGGTTATCACAGACGGTTTTTTATTAAAAATCATCTGTGATAATCGTCACTAGGCATTTATTGCGCTGCTCAGACCGCATCTGTCTTCATTTCGATCCAGATCTAGCCACTGCTGCGCACTCTTTCGCTCAGGAGGCAAGGTAGGCGATTTCAGGCCAGTTAATTTGGTGGGAGGAGGCAGAGATTGAGCTTTGAAGATTCATACTTTCCTGGTTGCTCTAGATATGGTTAGTAATAAAATTTATTTTTTCTTTACATTACAATTTAGATCTAAATAATTGGTGAGTGTTATTGAAGATGGTTTACAAAATTGTTGGTTATATAATACCTGTTGTGTTTATGATATGAATTGAGCTAGCAAATTAAGCCTCAATACATGTGGCCGGTATATATGTAGTAATAATTAGTTAATTTAATTTTTAATACTAAGTTGTTATATATGTACATAACGTAGGACCGAAGCTGGATGCAGTCGCGAGCCGTGTGAATGAAGAGTACATTAATGGCGTGTCTGCTTTTACAAGAGCTACCGAGGAGGATATGTTGAATAAGGGGGTGGAATATATGTACTGTCCATGCATTGACTGCGAGAATTTAAAGATGTTTAAGAACCGAGGGCAAATTGAAGCGCACTTGATTTGGAGGGGTTTCAAAAAGGGTTATACGTGTTGGAGCAGTCATGGCAAAGTGAATGATCATATGCCGTCGGCTGACATCGCCGGTGAAATGAATGATATGCCGCTGGATGACATCGCCTGTGAAGTGAATGACATGCTACTGGATGATGTCGATTGTGGTTCGGATTCGGATAGGTTGCACGATGATAATCTGGATCAGATGCTTCGCGATGTAGAAGAGAACTATGATAAGAGAGAGTATCTTAAATTCCGGGGCTTGATGGAGGATTGGAGAAACCTTTGTTCACGTGCTGCAAGTACACGAGGTTGTCAGCCGTGCTTGAACTATTGAAATTGAAGGCAAGCAACGGTTGGTCAGACAAGAGCTTCACGGCGCTGCTAGGTCTTTTAGCGGACATGCTTCCGGAGGGAAATGAGTTGCCTAAAACCACGTATAAAGCCAAGAAGGTTCTTTGCCCGTTGGGAATGGAAGTAGAAAGAATACATGCACGTCCGAACGACTGTATCCTGTATCGTAAAGAATCGTAAAGAGTATGCAAACATGCATGTATGTCCGGTGTGCAACGCATCCCGATACAAGCGTAACAATCAATGAGATGATGGCGAGGGAACAGAGGCGAAGAAAGGACCTCCTGCTAAGGTGGCATGGTATTTTCCTATAATTCCCCGTTTGAAAAGGTTTTTTGCAAATCCAAAGGAGGCAAAACTGTTGCGTTGGCACTCGGAGGAGCGCAAGAAGGATGGAATGCTAAGACACCTTGCGATTCCGCACAGTGGAGAAACATCGTTAGGAGTTTTGCAGACTTCGGTGCAGAACTAAGGAATATAAGGTTTGGACTGAGTACAGATGGAATGAATCCTTTCAGTAGCATGAGCAGCCGACATAGCACATGGCCCGTGACTCTTTGCATCTATAACCTTCCTCCTTGGTTGTGTATGAAGTGAAAGTATATTTTGCTGTCGATACTTATCCAAGGGCCAAAACAACCTGGGAATGATATTGATGTGTTCCTAGCACCGTTGGTGGAAGATCTAAAAGTACTGTGGAACGAAGGGGTACAGGTATGGGATGCATACAAACGAGAGAACTTCACTCTGCGCTCCTTATTGTTCTGCACCATAAATGATTATCCTGCCCTTGGTAACTTATCGGGCCATAGTACAAAAGGTGCCAAAGTTTGTACTCACTGTTTAGATGGTACCGAGAGTGTGTGGCTGAAACACTCACGCAAAACCGTCTACATGCGTCACCGCCGGTTCCTTCGGAGGGCTCACCCATACCGCAAGATGAAAAAACAATTTGATGGAGAGAAGGAAGACGGTTCAGCTCCAAGGCATTTAAGGGGACACGAGGTTTATGATATGGTTAAGGATTTAGATGTTGTCTTCGGAAAGGGACGTAAATTGAGGGCTCATGAGAAGAACACCTGGAAGAAGAGATCAATATTTTGGGACTTATCTTATTGGGAGTACCTAGATGTTCGACACTGCAACAACGTCATGCACGTAGAAAAGAATGTATGCGACAGCTTGATTGGTCTCTTACTGAACATTCGTGATAAAACAAAGGACGGCGTCAACACACTGCTTGACTTGGCTGATATGGACATCAGGCCTGAGTTAGCACCGATATGCACAGATAATGGACGAACGTACCTTCCCACAGCGTGTTACACTCTGTCCAAGGCTGAGAAAACAGAACTGTGTCAGTGCTTGCATGGTGTCAAAGTTTCGTCTGGTTACTCCGGCAACGTGAAGAAACTTGTTTCGATGCAATATTTGAAGTTAAATGGCATGAAGTCTCATGATTGTCATGTGCTGATGACACAAATGCTCCCTATTGCAATTAGAAATATTTTATCGATCAAAGTCCGAGAGACAATCATGAGGCTATGTTATTTCTTTAACACAATTGCTCAGAAGGTCATCGATCCCGAAGAACTAGATGCTCTGCAGGACGAGGTGGTGATGATTCTATGTCACCTTGAAATGTATTTCCCTCCTTCGTTTTTCGATATCATGGTTCATCTCATTGTTCATGTTGTGTGGGAGATAAAAATGTGCGGGCCTGTATTCCTACGTAGCATGTACCCATTTGAGAGGTTCATGGGAATTCTCAAGTCGTACGTACGGAATTGATCTCGGCCGGAGGGCAGCATCGTCGAAGGTTATGCAAGTGAAGAGGTCATTGAGTTTTGTGTCGATTATATGGCTCAGATTCAACCGATAGGTGTGCCTCAATCTCGTCATGAGGGGAGGCTGAAGGGTATCGGAACTATCAGAAGGAAAGCAATCACTGCAGATATGGACACGTATACTCAAGCCCATTTCACGGTCTTGCAACACATGACTGAAGTGGCGCCTTATGTCGACCAGCACAAGGATGTGCTTCGGCAACAGAATCCGGAGCGGCCGGATGTTTGGATCATGAGGCAACACAACAATCAGTTCAACCAATGGTTGAAGGAGCAAATCGCTAGGAGCTCGCCAAGTGAGACGCTGACATGGTTGGCAAAAGAGCCAACATTTACAGTTTTGACATGGCAAGGATATGACATAAATGGGTACACATTCTATACGTAGTCTCAGGATGTAAAGAGCACAAACCAGAATAGCGGTGTCCGCATAGATGCGTTCAGTACCGATGGGTCGAGAAACTCGTACTATGGGTTCATAGAAGAGATTTGGGAGCTCGACTACGTGGTTTTCAAGATCCCTTTATTTCGCTGCCGTTGGGTGCATCTCCCACAGGTGAAGGTTGACAAGTACGGTATCACTACCGTGGACCTCCAACGTGTCAGGTACAAAGACGAACCATTCGTACTCGCCAACCAAGTTGTTCAAGTTTTCTATGTAACCGACCCGGCAAATAAGAAACGCCATGTAGTTCTTCATGGAAAAAGGAGAATTATCGGAGTAGAGAATGTAGTGGACGAGGAAGAATGCAATCAATTTGACGAGTTACCTCCTTTTGGAAATGGCATAATGGTCGACGACGAACAACGTGACGAAACTTGTTACGTACGCATTGATCATCATGAAGGGATAATTTTTAAAGGAAATAAGCAAGTAGAATGATGTATATGTGTGATGTATATGTGAATTGGCATATATGTATACAACAATGCATGTGTGTGATGTATGTGGCAAATGTGTGAAGAAATACATTGTGTTGTATGTTGGCAAGGAAATAAGCAAGTACAATACATGTGTGTGATGTATATGTGAATTGGCATTTATGTATATATGAAAATGTGTGAAGAAATACATTGTGTGAGGTTGGTGAAAATGTGTGAATGCAGCTGGTTGGTGAAAATGTGTGAATGCAGCTGGTTGGTGTTGTATATGAATGCAGCTGGTTGGTGTTGTATGAATGCAGCTGGTTGGTGTTTGTCTTAATATCTACAGGCGGGTTTAAAGGCTTATCACAGATGGTTCTACACTTAGAACCGTCTGTGATATCAATATCACAGACGGTTCTATGTGTAGAACCGTCTGTGATAAGCCTACTATCACAGACGGTTCTAAACGTAGAACCATCTGTGATATTGATATCACAGATGGTTCTACACTTAGAACCGTCTATAATAAGCCTGCCTATATATACCCTCTGGCTAGGGTTTTCCGTGTGTTTTGCAGTTATCGTGTAGTTCTAAATCCCGATCTGTCTCCTCGGTCGTCCTCGCCTCCCTCAGGCCCGTCCCCCGATCTGGTGTTTGTCTCCGCCGCCGCCGTTGCCTCCCTCGGGCCCGTCCGCTGAGTCGTTGCCGCCGCCTCCCTCAGGCCCGTCCACCGAGCCGTCGCCGCCGCCTCCCTCGGGCCCGTTTCCGAGCCGTCACCACCGCCTCCCTCGGGCCCGTCCACCGAGCCGTCACCGCCGCCTCCCTCGGGCCCATCCACCGAGCCGTCGTCGCCGCCTCTCTCGGGCCCGTTTCTGAGCCGTCGCCGCCGCCTCCCTCGGGCCCGTCCACCGAGCCGTCGCCGCGCCAGGTCCCCTGCGTTGTCCTCGAGTACGCCAACACCAAGCTCCGCACCCGAACCTGCACCGGTCCGTCAAGCTTCACTTCCTCCTATCCCCTCTTCCTCATGTTCTTTGTTTTATGTCTTCCCGTGTATCTTGCTTAGTTTCTTCATGTCAAATACAATGGTAGCATCCAGTTGACATGTTTTATGTATATGTATATATATGTTGCTATGGATAGTATTTGGCAGCTATAGAGGAGTGGTGGGGTATATACAATATATGGTAGCATCCAGTTGACATGTTTTATGTATATGTATATATATGTTGCAAATGAACATGGATATGTATATGTATATATATGTTGCTAATGAACATAGATATGTATATGTATATATATGTTGCCAAGTGTTTATTAAAGCTTGGCATTTTGCAAGTCCAACTTTTAAATTTCCTCCCTTCTCCCCCTCCCCTCTACTCCTCTCCTCTCTTCCAACTTTTTTTGCTTCCTCATCTTCCAATTCAATATGATCACTTTCTTATCTTATGGTATGGCACTTTCTTATCTTATGCTAATAGACCCACAAATTGAGCAACATGTCATCTGCGCATTCTTCAACACCATTGCCGGAGGCGTCCGCTCCAAAAGCAAGACTCCAAGGAAGAGGGCTATCGAAGAAACCTAAGGGCCGATTTACCATCACACAGGTCGATGAATATGGGGTCCCTCTCCTTCCTCCCAAAGCAGTAAGCGCATGGAGAAGAACGATCGGAATAGTTGCACGAGAACGAATTGAGATCACATTCAATTCGTGGAAGAGCGTGCCTACGACTCGGAAATGTGAGCTGCGGACAGAAATTTTGGCATCGTTCGAGATCCCAGAAGAACACCAAGACGCCGTGCAACGACAAGCCTTGCTAGGGGCATGCAAAGCATGGAAGAACTTCAAGAGCACGCTTGTCAAGGACTACGTGGAGAAGGACAAAACACCCTTTCAAAAATACCCATTCCTGGAACCACAATGCGAAGAGTTCAAGGCGTTGAAGACGACCGAAGAGTTCAAAAGTACAAGTGTGACGCACAAGGCCCTCCAGGCAAAAAACACACACCCCCACAGACTTGGCACAGCTGGGTATGCGGGTAAAATCCCGCAGTGGAGGAGGGAGGACAAACAGGCAGCCATGGAGGACACCACCCCGCCATTTGCCAATATCCCCGATGACCGCGCTCGAAATTGGATTAGAGCAAGGCCATCTACAACGACATCAGGGGAGGTCTCCTTTCGAAACCCTGCAGACCAGCAAGTGTCTCAGCGCCTGGTAAGATATCGATCGAACTACGTACCTTGTAATTACTCCACAACTTCGTACGAAGTGAAATGACATGTCGTGCTCTTGCAGGAATCGCTGAGTGTTGAATCTTCCCAGGGATCATTCCATGGAACAAGGGAGAAAGATATACTCTCCGCGGCCCTGGGAAACTAGGAGCACCCGGGTCGTACGAGAGGCCTTGGGCTTTACGTTCATTGGAAACATGGTTTCCAAGATGACTCCGAAATGATCGGCGCAGGAAGAGAAACAAAGCCGAGCGTGACGCACGGTTACGAGAAGAGATCAAGGCATCTCTTAGAGAGGAGCTAATGGGTGAGCTGGCTGATGTAGTCAGAGATGAGGTGCGGAAACATATAGAAAGTCAGCAGGCCATCACTGCCGCTCCTGTGCTAGCTAGCCCGCACAACCGTCCGAGTAGTTGTGCGTCCAATCCGACGCAAACCGACGCCTGATTTTCTGTGGACGACATCCTGGTAATAATTATTATCTCTCGAATGCTTGCTCCATTGATAGGCCTATTCGAGTAGCTAATTCTGTATCATTATGTAGGAGCCTATGAAGTGCAGGCTCTAAGTGAGATATGCCTCCGTTCCCTTGCACGCTGCTTGGGGCCAGGCATATCCGTCTGGTATCGGGGCCATGCTGCACAGTCAAGCTTTTGCGCCAGGCTTCGCGAAAGTTAATATGGATGGTGTGCATGTCAATTTTGAGGTCGTCCCGCTACCGAAGCCCCCCAACGACGAGATCGTGACTCTAGGGCAGGCCATTGGAACATTCATCCAGTGGCCCAAAAGCGACATCTCCCTGGAGGCTTCTTCACCAGTGGTAGGACCAGAAGGGCAGTGCGAACCAGAGCTACATGCACTGGTGCCATCTCCACTACAAGACTTGTCTCCACCATCGCTAGCTGCACCGGTGCTATCTCCACAAGTGTTATTCTCACTAGAGCAACTTGCGCCGCTGCTACCTTTACAGTCGACTGCCATTAAGTCGACCTATAGCCGAGGCAGCAAGGGCAGCAAGGGCAAAGCAAAGAAGACCAATGATGATATCCCGTACCTGCCATTGGCCAGCCGTTACTCGAGCGCAAGGTCCTCCAACCCCTAGCATATAGTTGCCTGCAATTGCACAAGTGGTATATGGAGCAGTCCAATAAGCCAGAGGGAGAACGGATGTCAAGTGTCACTGTCAAATTCGCGCCGAATGATTTACATCACAGTCTTCAAGAGTGTGTCTTCGTGGTCGCCTTTGAGGATTTATTCGATCTTTTCACGCTCAACGCTCTTGACGTCTCACTCATTCGATGCTGGACGCTGTAAGTGTGTACAATCACAGTCTCCGTTCATGTCATACCGATAAATGTCATATATAATTTGTTGCTTTCGTGTGTATATGTATAGACACATGCTGACTAGAGTTAGAACATCCAAAACATCATCGGTTGGTTTCTTGGACCCACACTTGGTCGCCAAGAATACCATTGATGAGGAGTCATTCGTCGTCGAGAGGTACATTGCAGCAGCACTGCTGCAATACCGCAATAAGGAATATGTACTTATGCCCTTGATTCCCTAAGTAAGAATAAAATGGACTTCACAGTTGTCAGCCAAGTAATCGATAGATAAGTACATTTTCTCCATACATACCTATATTGTACTTTTTCTTTCCTTCTGAATGACTAAGGTTAACTTTTTCGAATCACGTAGGGCGTTCGTGATGTACATTGCAATGGGAGGTGTCTCGAAGCAAGGGGGCCAAAGAGCTGACACATGCTCGAGATTTTAAGGTATTTGCTATTACACATTAATTAATCCTATGCAACAGTTGGTAGTAATGCCTCTTGAATTAACACATTGCATTTTTTGCAGTGCCACCAGCAGCCGCCGGGCAACACATGTGGATTCTACGTTTGCCACCATATGGAACTACTCCTCGATTCCTCAAGGATCACCAATTCCAAGGTTTGTCAATCTTCCCATAATTACTTCATACTTATCACGTTATATATATACGCACATTGATATTCCTATCGACAGGCTGCGTTCATCCTGTCAACTGCATTGAAACAGCCTGACCTTTCACACATTCGAGGAGAGATGGCGTACTTTTTGGTGGCTGACGTCATAAACCCAGCTGGAAAGTTCCACTACGCACTATGATTTTTTATTGCTGAAATGCAACGTACATCTTTTGTAATTGTATATTTCTTAATGGATATTTATTTATTTCAATTAATTGATTTGCGAAATTGATGTTCTATGTTTGTCAAATGGATGTTTTATGTTTGTCAAATGAAGTGCGATGTGAATTGGATGTTGTATGTTTGTATGTGAATTAGATGTTGTATGTTTGTCAGAAATTGTATGCATATCTGCTTGTTTCAGAGGGCATGGCTAGCATTTCCTGAGGCTAGCCAATAAACAGAAATAGATTTAGGGGTTGAAAGGAATATCACAGATGGTTTTTAAGTAAAAACCGTTTGTAATATATATCAATATCACAAACGGTTTTTAATTAAAAACCATCTGTGATATCTGATAATCACAGATGGTTTTTACTCAAAAATCGTCTGTGATTATCAGATATCACAGACGGTTTTTAATTACAAACCGTCTGTGATATTTACACCACAGACGGTTTGAAAACCGTCTGTGATAACCTTCCATTATCACTGACCTATAAATTCAGACGGTTTACAAAACCGTCTGTGATGACGTTTTTGAACCGTCTGTGATAACCTTTTCTGTAGTAGTGTAACCAAATGGCCTCTTAGAACAAAGGAATTAAGAGGAATTATGTGGAAATTATTACACTTTATTTTTTTCTTTTTGTAAATCTCAACTTACCATGATTGACGCACTACGACCCAGCTCTAGCATTGGTGTCACAGCCACTGGCGCTCCCTGGCGACACTAGGGCGAAGCAAACCATATCCCCCACACCCAAAGGATACTGTGTATTGTTGCTTGTGAATAAGAGAATAGTTAGTGTTTTAAGCAAAGAGGGAATATAATGAGGGTAAAAGAGATAGAAGGTTGTAAATTCTTGATATATAAGGACAAAAGGGAGGAAAGGCGATTAAATTCATATGCATGCCTCATATGTAGACAAGATTGGAAATCTTATATACCTTGTATATTGAATTGGAGTGACGTAGGATTCTTCCCTCATGGCTCTACAAGCTAGAGAAGTCAGTGAACGCTAGCTTCATAGTCTTTTTTTTAGACGAGCTTCACAGTCTTAGTAGAATTCAAGCTCAAACTAAATCTAGGCTCGAGCATTTGTCCTGGGAGCCCCAGCTTATTCATTGAATTATGTGCAAATTACTACACTGCTGTACACCAAACAGCCCCTTAGAATAAAGGAGTTTCGTTGAATGTTGTTACATTTTCTTAGAATCCCGTCAGGAAGCTATGAAATTGTTTATGCGCAGGCATTAAATGAAACATCATACATTTTGACGCAACGTTCAGGGTCCAATCCAAGTAACAGAGCTCCATTATGTGAATCGACGAGCATCCAAATCCAATCCAAGTATCCAAGTACTGTTCAAGACAAAGGGTACATTCTACCTTGATGTTTATATAAGTTAATACATGAACTGAAATGTCAAGCTGGCGTCACAGAATAATCTACAAAAGGGAACAAATTAATCAACCTAACATTGTTCTTACATCCGAACCAGATGCTCACAATATTTTTTCATGATAAAGATATTGCTACAAATTCTTACTCCCTTTCATTGATGCAGTACTGAATAAAGATATTGCTACAAATTCTACCTTGATGTTTATATAAGGCGTATGCAATAGCATTGTATTTAAAAGGGTTGCCACTAAAATAGGGAAAATCCAAAATCCGAGTCTTGACGATATTGTCGTAGCGTGTAGCTTTTGAAAATTGTGTCGAGGCTAGAAGATCTCCATCCAGATCCGTGCGGCAGCCAATAAAGCATGATGGCAGCCCATAAAGTAGATCGAAGCTTGAGACGACAGTCGCACTGAAGGAAAGCACGGCGGCCTTAAAAAAACTCGGTGCGGTAGCTTAGAGAGAAGCGGTGGCAATATAACTTCTACAATCTGCAACAACACAAAGAGAAGAGCGACGACTGCGATCATACGAGGAGAGAACCACACTCGATCCAAGAGGATGGACCATAGCTAGCAAAGCCATCGGTTGACTAACATAGAAATTTGTGGACTTGCACGGCTTTGATGAACTAAAATAAATAAATAATTAATTACTACAGATTTAGATGGACAAAATGGAAAACTCAAAAGAAAAGACTCAAAGCTGCAGACACTAACAGTAGCAACATCAACACTAAAAATCTAAAGATGTAGATCCTAACGGCAGCAACATCCTTCGGCTGCTTGAGAAATACTTGAATGGTGCAACCACAGTGTTGACCAGAGGAGAGGCTGGAGGAGGCTACTACTGTGCTGACCAGAAGAGAGCACCAGAGGTGGTGGCCGGATCTGGCCAAGGCGACGTTGGGGTGGCTGGATCCGGGCAAGGTGTTGGTCGGCGGCCAGAAGAGGCGTGCGACGACGGCTGTCCAATAAAAGGACAGTGGTGGCGACTCACCAAGATCCTGGTGTGATGGGATCGACGGCTTTGGGACGAGGAGGTGATGGCCGGCAGAGTAGCTAGTGTGAATGTTTACTCATTAATTTTGAAGAAAGAGGTATGACAAACAAGGGTGTTCTTAGGGGGCATTCATATTGGCTTTTGTTGATGGCTTTTGGCTTTAGCTTATGAATAGTAATAGCTTTAGCTTATGAATAGTAATAGCTTGTAGAGAAACTTGTAGAGAGAGACGCTCACGTATGATTTTGGTCAATATAAATGAAATCAATACAGTATGTAATACAATCAACTAGTAGACCTCGTCTTAAAAAGTCATTTCATTTGAAAGCTAGGTACTGTAGAAAAGCCATTTACTGTAAAAAAAAATGCAGCTTTTAGAAGCCAAAGTGAGCAGGGCCTTAAAAATTTTATAAATCTATGATTGGTAGTTTATTTTATCTTAACGCGTCTAGGCCCGATGTCATGTTTAGTGTATTTATGTATGCACGTTTTCAAGCATCACCAAAAGAGTACCATTTGATGGGCGTTAAAAGAATTTTACAATAAAACATTCCTCTAGTGTTGGCTTATAGATAGAAAAAGCACATTAGGAAATTGTCAATTGCTAGAAAGGTCTTTAGTTTCATATCCATCAAAGAAACAAAATTCTGTAGCCCTTTCCATTGTCGAAGCCGAATATGTCTCCGCGAGTAGTTATTGTGCTCAATTGCTATAAGTGAGGCAAACATTGATGGATTATGAAATTAAATTTGATAAAATATCTCTTTTTGTGTGATAATGGTAGTGCGGTTAAAATAGCTAACAATCCGATCCAACACTCAAGAACAAAGCATATAGATATACACCACCACTTCTTGAGAGATCATGTGAGCAAGGGAGATATAGTCATTAACCACATTCAAACCGACGACCAATTAGAGGATATTTTCACCAAACTATTAGACAAAACCACTTTTCTAAGTTGAGGAATGGGTTAAATGTCATAGACTATTCAAATATTGCTTGAACTCATTCCTCATGCTCTTTGCTCTAAATTGGTGTTGTTTGGAGCTTTTGAGAACAATATTTTCAAATTATTTTCAATTCCTTCTCAAAAATCTCTATATTTATAAAAACTATGTTCTTGAATGTTATTTGGCTTGATTAATGCATAATGATCCTAAAAATAACTTATTTGAGTGTAAGACTAGGAATCATTTGCATAATTCCCAAAATCCCAAATTCTATCATTAAGTTTCAAAAAAATCGGAACTACTGCTCACCGGTAGTACCAGTTTTAAAATTGAGGTACTACTGCGATGGTTGGTGGTCACATTAACTGTTGACCCATGACCTTAACCTCTCCCTCTTCTCTCCCAAGCGGTCATTCTGCCCTCATCCTCCGTACTGTCTTTCCCTAAAAAACTTCTCAACATCCCATCTTAAGATCTCTAGGTTTTCTCGAGATCTTTTCACTACATGCGTGATTGCTTGGTGCCAAAGGGTTCTATCCTTCAAAAGTCAAGGTAAAAGCTCCACTCAATCTCCTCTTGTACCTTGCTCTCAAACCCTAGGTCAAAAATAGGTTTATAAAGAATGTGGATGATTTAGTGTGTTTTATCTTGGGCAAACTGTTAAAACTAGTGCTTTGCAATGCATATGCATCTATTCCATTGATTCAATCTATGAGAAACACTAGACAATCAAATATTGCCTTGCCCTAGAACTTGTTCAATGAAAGTGGTATTACCGCTCATCACGTGCGATACTACCATAGTGTGGTCATACCAGCCATTGAATGGCGGTACTACCGCAATCCGGTACTATCGTCCTATGCATGTCGGTACTATTAGTTGCTGACAAGTTAGCCACTTCATTCCATTCAACTCTGGACCTATTTTGGATGAGCTCTAAATATTCCTTGTGATCTTTTCTATCTTGTTTGAAGATACCTCGAACAAAGAATGCCATACGCAAGCATTATGGCACTTCAGGATCTCAAGTGGGTGCTTCTGCCTGAATCCCATCTACCCCTCAACTGCCTTTAGTTCAAGCTCCTGCCCAACTCACTGAAAGCAATCCAGAGGCAGCTCAGATGGTTAGAGAAGATAGAGGCAAGGTTGCATCTCCTAAGTCAGAAACTGAAACTGAACATGAGGAGAGCTCAGGAGGAATCTGATGAAGAGATGGAAGAACCTGATGAGCAACCAGTTAACATGAGGACGATCACCAGTGATGAATACATTATCCTACATCAACCAAATTAGTTTGTGCAACCAAGGATATCTATAAATCCGAGGTTTCACACTAGTTTTCAGCAGACGACGTATGATTAGATGTATGGCCACCATAGGTAATTCACTGAACACAAATTTGTGGATTAGGCACATTTAGGTTCTCTAGACAAATATATGGAGCATATCAGTTGTTTCAAAGAGCTGGTCTTAGGACATTGTTGCTCTAAAATGTGACTACAATGAAGAAATCATCTGGCAATTCTATGCCACAGTGTATGTATCTCCGGATGTCACTTATATGGCATGGATGATGGAGACTACTTTCTTGGAATGCCAAAAGGATGAATTTGAGCGAGCTTTGAGGACTGAGTTAGGCATGTATGAGAAAGTCTATGACAGACCTACACTATTGATTCCTGCCTGGACAGAGTATTATGATGCGAATGTTAGATATGTCCCAGGCAAGCTGGCGGGTCTTCTTCCTCTTCCCAGAATAATCAATATAATCATTAATCATACCATTCTCCCTAAGAGTGGGAATTTTGATGCCATCAGAGGGTCCTCCTATCCCCACTGCAGCTCCTCCCCGAGCTCAATAAGAAGAAGATGCGCCAGAAGAAGAACAAGTCTCCTTAACCCAGATCTACTCTACTGTTCTCTGGATTCAGAATAATCAGTTGGATACCAATGCAACACTTGCTTCTCTTAATGAGAGGGTCACCTCCATTGAGAACAGCTTGGTGAATCCTCCTTCCCCCATTCACTATGGCTGTCATCGCCACTGTGGCCTCTCACCACAAGAGTAGCCCTTTTTGGTATTTTGATGCCAATGAGGGAGAAGTAATAGAAAAGCTCCAATGGGGAGAAGCAAAGAAGAGGAAAGTCTATCTTAGTCTGTTATATATGATATGTATCTCTGAACTTGTTATGTGATACTGTCCTTTTGAATGAACTTGTGATAAAGTTTGTCATAACAATTATGTTATGTGTTATGTGGAAATGTTATGTAATGTGTTGAACTTGGTAATTTGGTTATGTTAATTTCTGTGAATTGCAATCTTTATCTTACTCAATTTGATTGTGGTTTTGCCAATTTCTCTCAAGTTTAACAAACAAAAGAAGCTCTGCTAAAATTTTCAAAAAACTCTACATGTGCTTGCAAAACAACTTCTCAAATCTACATGTGCATGTTTAGGGGGAGCCTTCTTTGAAATGACTTTAAAAGCAAATAGTTCTCTAAACTCTTCTTGAGCTCTTTGCAAAAATTACTTGTTTTTTAAAAAGTCACAACAAGAATATACAACTAGTTTTTTTTTCAACAAGTGGTATATTCAAAATTCTATCTCTTAATCATATTGGTTGGATTGTCACCAATTACCAAAAAGGAGAGATTGAAAGCATCTATACCTCTAAAAATTATTTTGGTAATTAGTGACAATATATGAATATGGGACTAATATATTTATCAAGTGTTTGAAAGGTTTAGTCCCGGTGATCAATAAGCAGCCTGGAGATGCATGCCAAGGATTAACTTGAAGATCAATATGGCTCAAGACAAAGGTATCAATAGCCTTGAATTTTTCTGTTTTTACCAGCCTTAGATGAAAAGGTTAGAAGACCAAATTTTAGGTTAGATACCATACTATTAAGAAGGATTGTGGGTAGTATCTAGAAAGCAAATTCTTGTGCCATTTGGATCAACTAAAGATCATGCATGTATTTGAGCTAACTTTTCTAGAGCAAATTGTGCATTGACAGGAAAAACGGTAGTACTGGTGTGTAAATAGAGGTAGTACCGCTTAGCGGTATAAACACATTCTGAATTCGAAACTATTGCACTCCGGCTAGACCAGACATTAGTTGGCGGTATGTAAATTTCAAAGAGACACTTTTAGAGCATTTTTGCCCTTCTGGAAATGATAACACTACACATTGAAATCGGAACTATTGCACTCCAATAGTACCAAAGTTTGTATGGCGGTATGTTATTTCTAGAGAGGGTCATTTTTGCTATCTGGAAAAACGGTAGTATCGTTCCATGAAAATGGTACTACCAAAGATCGAAACTACAGCACTTATAATGGTGGTAGTATCGTGCAACAAATATAAAAACTAGTTCAAAAACATTAAATATGAATGGTGGTACTCCTGCATTTGTTGAAAATTTCAGGAATTGACCTCAAATGGTCGAATTTGTTGGTGAGGAGTATAAATACCCCTCCATCAGCCTAAGGACAAACAGAGAACACTTCATTGAATATCCTTGAGCTTGTAGCACACTTCCAACACCTCAATTACTTTATTTGCATTCATTTGAGGTGATTGAGACATTCAAGCGCATACATCCCATTTAGTTGATCCTTGGCACTTGAAATCCATCTAGCGAAAGCTATGGTTTGTTACTCTTGGTGTTTGTCAGTACTTAGATGTCCTTGTGGGAGTTTGCACAATGATCTCTTTAAGAAGATTGTGAGAAGCCCGACGCCAATTATGAGTGGCTTGGTGTTCGCCATCTGTAGAGGGAGGAAGAACAACCACTAGTGGAATTAAGGAGCAAGACTTAATTTGTGGAGCCGGTCCAATTCGTTTGGGCTTTCTTCAATGTGGACTAGTGAAGACCGGAAAGTCTTCGATATCACGTCAAAACATCGTGTGTCTCCATTTGGTTATTTCTTTGTCTCTACTATTTCGTATTTATATTTCTAGTAATTGAAATTGTCTTATCTTATTGAGCTAGAAACATATTTGTAGGGACTTCGCTTGTGGTGCGTTAGCGTTCCTTGAATTGTGTAGATCTTGTATTGTTCTAGAAATATTGCTTAGCTCTTTATATGTAGAAATTAGTTTTAGAAAGCAAGAAATTTTAGAACCTCCTATTCACCCCTCTCTAGTCGGTTATCCTCAATCCTACAGCCTGGAAGCTTCGTCAAGGGCATTTTAGAAAATGTTCAAAATAGGACTTAAGGCCTACACCAAAACCACAATGCGGGGAGATGCTAGAGAAGTGGTTTAGGGTTAAGCTTGGGTCGTGTGTGTTGAGTGGATCAAACACTCAGGTGTGAATGGATTGATCCTTGTAAACGCTTTGAAAAGCGTACATGTGAGTGAAAAACTTGGTATTGTGGGGTTGACAGGTTTTTTCAATCCTTAGCGGGTCTAGATCCACTAAAGGGCTGGTTAGCTTATATGATGGAGAGGAGGAGAGCTAGAGTTTCCAATGAAATGGGTTAGAGATCCAAGCTTAGGCTAGTTCTATGAGAAGTTTTATCAAATAAGAACCTAAAAAGATCAAAATTTTAATATGTGTATATGTACACAGTATATAGGCCTCCAAGAACTACGTGCCCGATTATGGACAATGAATTGATATTGAACTTGAAGATTTATCTTTTGACTTTTGAAGGTAACATAGTTAACACACAATCGTTATGATAGCATCAAAGTTAGCACTATGTATTCTACTATCTTTCGACAACCATATGCCATTTTCTGTCCAATGATGTTTCATTACATAGATGAGAACATGACAATCCACACATTGATGTTTGACATTTGTGCATCCAATATTTCAACAAAAGGCGCACATAAGCAGCAACATACTCACAATCTAAGAACAAAAATACACTTCCATAGGTTCAAGTTAGGATGAACTGCTATAGCAAAACTGGCAAGCTATTCATATAATTTGAGAACTAATCTAATTACTTAGACTAAGCTTAAGATGAGTTTCTCAACTATGTTTTGCAAAGCCTACATGTCCTTTTCCAATACATCTACTAAAACACAAGGGCAATATTTTTTGAGATTTGCATGACACTGGATTGCCACTGAAGCATCCATCTTATCTGAAGAGGCGATAAATTCAATGCAAACATCCTTAGCCTATCATAGTTATGCTGATCAGCTAAAGCCAACATAGTTGCCATGGTCTCCACATCAATATTGCGGGCAAGGATGTTTTGACATATCAACTTCAGCCTATACATGGCATTTCTATCAGCAGCGGCAAGTAAATGCCGGATCATTTCAATATAATCATCTCCCTCGAGATCATCCATGTCAGGCAATGAATCAGTAGGCTGAAAACAGGACCCTGAAAACAACAGGTTGCTTGTCCTCGATTGTTACGCACCCTGCCTCCTCTCCCTCGTCTACCCATAGAACTCCACCTTGAAGATAGGAGATTGTGTGGAAAAACCCACCCATGACCTTTAGCTTCATTGCTCAAGTTTACTTAGTTTCAACTAAGGGAAACATTTCGGAAATTTCAAAATTTGTTTGGAAAAATTCAGTCAAAATATTCAAAAATACAATTTGAATTTAAAATTGCAAAATATTCAAAAATTACCTAATCCAATGAAATGTCGACCATGGTCATGACGGACTGGTGCTGCCTCAGCTCGTCCGCGAGGTGGGTGATGCAGAACTCGATGAAGGCCAAGAGGAGGAGGGTGTGGGCCTCCTCGGCCGGAAGGGAGAGGACTCGCTCAGCGGATTCCCAAGAGAGGTGCGAGGGAAGGAAGAGGCGGAAGCGACGGCTTCTGGTCAAAGGATAGCAATAGCGTCAGATGAGAAGAAGCGGTGGTGGGGCAGGAACCATGGGGATGGGGATTGGGCGCAGGGAGGTGGAGAGGGGAGAGGAGGTGGAGTTGAAGACTCTTGGTTCTTTTCGGGACAACGTGTAGACTGGCCGCCCGGAAGCCGAGTTTACAAATCTCAGTTGATAGGACGCCCTCACGTCGACATTCTTGCTCTTGAGCACAAGATGGACTGTTACGTGATCTTTGCAAGCCTTGGTGGCTCCTTCGAGGTAGAAGCGAAGGGCCGACGGTGAAGGTGGCCGACACGACAAACTTGCCGACACCCAGGCCCTTCTTGAGGAATTTTCGTCAGCTTAGCTTGGGTTGGGGAAAAGGGGGGAAATGTGCGAAGATGTCAGAAAATAACGAGATGTGGCAAATCCTCGAGAATTCTAATGGTACGGGGTCAAATCCTCAGTTACGTTGGAAAGAATAGGGTGACAAAGCAAACGCAACAACAGATGATAGTAACTAATAAGGCAAGAAGATGGCAGAGAAGAAGACTTGCTTGGAGCAACAGATCAGGAGGTGAAGTCGTTGGGTGATCAACTACAACAGATAGATATACATTGATGTCGAAGCAAGGTTGTTTCCATCTTCGAGTTCCCCACCGGTGGGGTCCAGATCTCGTGGCAGAGATGCCATCACCGGTGATCGACGACGGAGAGGAAGGAGTAGGCCCCTCCTTCACTCCAGTCTACGGGGAGAATGGAGGTGGTGGGGCTGAGCCGTCCCAAGGATTCGCCGACAGCAACGGCAGAGGTCGCCGGCCAACTTCGCAGATTCGTTTGTGCCCAACGCTGACCTTCAGCCTTGGATAACAGAATAGCATCCAGCGGACGTCCACGAATTAGCATAATCTAATGCCTTTGTGCCCAACGCTGGGCACCGCCGCTGACCTTGCTCTTGATGGGGCCCTCGACGTGATCATGAGATCTTAAATCCCATCAGGAAGCTATGAATCCGTTTATGTGAATAAAAAAGAGTATTGCATATTCTGGTCCAGTGTTCAGGATCCAACTCCAGCCATAAGCCCTAACATTGTTAGCATTCCAGCAGATAAACACCGAAGCAAGTTCTAAAGAGTCATCATGTGCATTCACAGATACATAGGGCTGGATATCGAGCTGGCTCGGCTCGGCTCGGCTCGGCTCGGCCTGGCTCGGTAGGATAACGAGCTGGCTCGTTATAACTAACGAGCTAAAAAGCCAGCTCAGCTCGGCTCGACAAAAAGCTCGAGTTAGCTCGTTTGGCTCGTGAGCCAGGGCCAAAAAATATCTCCATCATATATTCATCCATGGAAGTTTGGCTCGTTTGGCTCGTTAGGCTCGTTTGGCTCGTTTGGGTACAATAGAGTACAAATTAACACATACATGGCTCGTTTGGGTACAATAGAGTACAAATTTACACATTAACACATGCAATAGAGTACAAATTAGGTCCATGGAAGCAGCATATGTGTTGGTGATATGCCCTAGAGGCAACATGGAGATGTTGAATATATCACATACTATGTTTATGATACATTGCTTTGTTCCTTGAAATAGACATTATCATTATTGATCAATGAGTATGTGACTTATTCATGAGACTCTTAATGCCAAAATGTTGCTATTTCTAAATGATCCCTGATCATATATCATATGAGGAACAAATATGATTCAAAGATCAGCATATGTATTGATTGATGATCATGTCTCATGGATCATGGTATGGATACCAAATCAATAATATGGACATGTGTTAGTGAACATATGTTGGATAGACCCGCCATGAGACAACTGCAGAGATTCCATGTGTCATTAGTTGGTCTCAAGTAGTGTTTATGTAGAATCCTTAGACTTGAGATCATCATGGTTCCCAATATGCGTAGTAGCCTATTTTGGGACTACTAACCACTACTCCGTGAATGGGTAGTCATAAAAGTAGTCTTCGGGTTTGCTATGAAACATGTAGTGGGATGTGAATGATCAAGATAGAATTTGCCCCTCCTTATGGGAGAGATATCTCTGGGCCTCGATGTAATGGATTATGAAAGTGCATGGTCATGCCAATGTGATTGAGGAGTCAATCACAAGTTTATAATCTATCACGGAATCGAGAGAGTGATTGAGCTATTAAGAGGATGACACAGTCTCGCCTTGAGCTTAATCTATATCGTGAGGCAAAGGGATTCGTACATGAGAACATTACAGTTTCAGCCGATATGATCTTTACGTATACTTTGGGGTTAATATGTCTTGCTAGAGGCCGCTATTAATAGGGTGACCGGAAAGGTGTTTCCGGTCGCGACCAAGTATACGTGAACCTCTGGTCGCACACTTAACGGGTTGGAACACTAATTCGAATGTGATTCGGATGTGGGCTCAATTCGGATAGAGATCCGGATAGACTCCTATTGGGCCTCGATCCACGAGGCCCAAGTGAGGAGGTCTATATATTTGGAGGCGGGGCGAGGATGTACGCCTGTTCCTCCCGAGCAAAACCCTAGCCGCCACCTCCCGAGCCAAACCCTAGCCGCTCGCGAGTCTTTGGTACACTCGCGATCGGCGTTCCGCCCGGACGTGTGGATACCGGTGGAGGCGCTGCTCGTTGCGGCGTTGATCGGCATCAACAAACTACGATTGGATCGCTCGTGGTGTGGTTGATCGCGTGGAGAGACGATCTGTTCGGGACGATCGGCTACTTCCACTACTACCTCGGCGCGTGGTTGGATCGGCTTCTCCAACTCTTCTTCGCTGCGCTGCGCGTCTAGTGGTAACGATCTATGATCCCTCCTTAGCATGATGTCCGGTGTGCGCGGTAGAAATTTTTATTTTCGCTTTCGTAGCCTCGCGCGTTCCTTCCATGGTATCGAGCCATCTTGCTTAGTTTGCGATCGGATCAGCGCATATGATGATATGCGGTTGTAGTAGATCGGATCTATTACGATCTAGATCGATCGGTTCATGTGATGAATCGATGGTAGCACGAGTTGATGAGATCAATCGGTGAATAGGGGTTGGATGAGACACAGTTGTATCACTACTAGTGCCCTAGAGATTGTCTCGGATCGGCATAAGGTGGTTATGTCGAATACTAGTAGGATATGAATCGATAGCCTCGGGCCGGTGGGAATACTAGTGCCCTAGAGATTGTCTCGGATCGGCATAAGGTGGTTATGCCGAATACTAGTAGGTTACTGGATCGATGGCCTCGGCCGGTGGAAAAACTAGCATCCTAGAGAATGTCTCGGATCGGCATAAGGTGGTTGTGCGAATAGTTTTTCTTGCGATTTCATAGATTGGATCTGTAAATTTCGTAGGGTGTTCAGTCTGGCATATTTGCCCCTAAACACGAAATTCCACTTTTGGCCCCAAATCAAAAAATCCGTCCCAGACGCCCGATGCGGGCGTGACCCACGACCCCGCCCGCCGACCGCCAAGCGGCGGTCGCGGGACGTGGCGCCATCTCGCGCACGCGGTGGAAGGTCGGCGGAATTTTTGGTTTAGGTCCAAAACGCGCCTTGTATAGCGTCATGGGTTCACATCGTTAGGTAGAATACGATTCTCGTCTAACTTGTTTTTGCAGAGAATGATGTGAATAGTATGGCCCTATATCTTATTGGAATGTATGAGATGTATGTGATGCATGTAACATTCGTTCATGGCTGCGTGTCATGATTATTTCAGCTATTGTTAGCTGTCTATATTGTATTTAACGACTGCGTGTCGACCTTAATGCTTGAATCTATCTTTGTAATCTTCAATTTCTAGCTATTATAGGTAGTAGCCTAGTTTTGAGGTTACAAGCTTCCAAGCATGGTGGCCTAAAGGAATGATGTGGAGGATGGAGATCGTCTACACCTACATGGAGATGGAGATCACCATTTTTGGGCCATACTACTTCACGATTAAATGTGTTTATACGTGATATTATCTATCTTATTCTTATGCAATGTTTTTGTGATATGTTGCTTTGGTAGGATAGAATCCTCATAAAATTAGGTGTTCATGCCCTTCCATATGTTGCACCAAAAGATAATGATCACCGCATGGTAGGTCTACCAAAGTAGAGTGCCGTCGGTTATCATCATTATTTGGGGTAGATGTCGGACATCTACATGCGGAAGCATTTGGTTTACTTAACAAGGTTATCAAAACAGTTTTGGACCTTGGGGCATAGGTTGGGGCCGGGGCATATTGATGTCACCCAACAAGCAAGAGTCACATAGGGATGTGATTAGCAAGGTGTTGCTTACCCATGTCACTAGTTTTCTAGCCGTGATGCCAAAGCTCACTAGGAATTAGTGAAATGAGGATCTTGACCCACTATGTAACTTAGAGGAGTTTTGTTGCAAAACACATAGTGGGAGTCTTTTGTTAAATAGTTTAATAAAAGATGAACATAAACATAGTGCTAAACTTTGCATATTCTTTGTTGTAGATCATGTCAACTAATGCCGCATCCAGTTCTTTTAATTTGCGATCTATTCTTGAGAAAGAAAAACTCAATGGAACGAACTTTATGGATTGGTATCGCAACTTGAGAATTGTTCTCAAGCAAGAGCGCAAGGAGTATGTCCTTGAGTCTCCTTATCCCGATGACTTGCCCGATAATGCTCTGCGGCTGCACGGAGAGCTTATGAGAAGCAAACGAATGATTGCCTTGATGTGAGTGTCTCATGCTTGCCACAATGTCCTCTGAGCTTGAAGCAATATGAGAACACAGATGCCTACAATATCATTGTGGGGTTGCGTGGTATGTTTGAGAACCAAGCAAGGGTGAGAGGTTCAACACTTCAAAGTCCTTGTTTGCGTGCGAGCTTGCGAAGGAATCCGTCACCCTCATGTGATTAAGATGATTGGCTACATTGAGAGTCCGGAAAAGCTTGGTTTTCCCTTAGCCAAGAGTTGGCTACGATGTGATTCTCCGATCGCTCCCGAGTTTTGAGCCATTCATACTGAACTATCACATGAACAACATGGATAAGACCTTGGCGAGTTGCATGGGATGCTAAAAGCTGCCGAGAAAGCATTAAGAAAAGCAGCAATCATGTGATGATGATGCAGAAAGGCAAGGGCAAGCCCAATGTCAAGAAAGGCGCGGTCAAAGAAAGTTAGCTCCGATGAGATCGCGAGCAGTTCTAAGGCCAAGCAAGTCAAGAAGGGTGCTGCTCTAATGCAGATTGTTACTCTGTAAGCAATCGGTCATTGGAAAAGGAACGCCCAAAGTACTTGGAGGATCTTGAGAAGAAGAAGGAAGTCGACTTACTCTCCGGTATAAATGTTATAGAGATCAATCTTGCTACTTAATCCACTGATTCTTGGGTATTTGATACCGGATCGGTTGCTCACCTTTGCAAATCGTTGCGGGGCTAAGAAGAAGTAGAAGTTTGAGGAGGAGCGAAGTGGATCTTCGCGTTGGCAATGGAGCAAAAGTTGCTGCGGTCATTGTTGGCACCATGCCATTGTCTTTACCTTGAGATTAGTTTTGGAATTGAATAATTGTTATTGTGTTCCATCTCTTTCCAAGAACATTATTTACGCTTCATGTTTGCAAGCGAAGGTTATGACTTTAGATCTGTGAACAATGGTTGTTCTCTTTATTTCAAAGATATGTTCTATTGTCATACTCCATTGGTGAATGGGTTATATGTTCTTACTCTTGAAGAGTCACGGTCTATAACATTAATGCAAAGAGGCAACGTTCGAATGATTTGAATCCCACGTTTATTTGGCATCGTCGCTTAGGTCACATAAATGAGAAACGCATGGAGAAGCTCCATAGAGATGGTATTCTGCACTCATTTGATTTTGAATCATTTGAGACATGCGAATCTTGTTTACTTGGCAAGATGACAAAGGCACCTTTCACCGGTCAAGGTGAGCGGGCAAATGACTTATTGGCACTCGTACATTCGATGTATGTGGACCAATGAGCTCAATAGCCGAGGGGGTTTTCGTACTTCATAACTTTTATCGATGACTTTAGTAGATATGGGTATATCTACGATGAAGCATAAGTCTGAATCCTTTGAAAAGTTCAAAGAATTCCAAAATGAAGTGCAAAATCATTTAGGCAAGACAATCAAGTTTCTACGATCGATCGTGGAGGCGAGTATTTGAGCCATGAGTTTGGCAATCATCGAAGGATTGTGGAATTGTTCCACAATTGACTCCGCCAGAACACCTCAATGGAATGGGGTATCGAGCGGAGAAATCGCACCTTATTAGATATGGTGCGCTCCATGATGAGCCAAAGTGATCTTCCGTTGTCTTTTTGGGGTACGCTCTTGAAACAACCGCTTTCACACTAAACGAGGTTCCATCAAAATCAGTAGAAAAGACACCATATGAGATGTGGACGGGACAACGTCCTAGCTTGTCTTTTCTTAAGATTTGGGGATGTGAGGCTTATGTAAAACGTTTACAATTTGATAAGCTCAGTCCTAAATCGATAAATGCTTCTTTATCGGGTATCCTAAGGAAACAAAAGGATATTACTTCTATAATCAAGGAGAAGGCAAAGTGTTTGTCGCTTGGCATGGTGTCTTCTTAGAGAAAGAGTTTCTCTCAAGAAGGGATAGTGGGAGCACGGTGCAACTTGAAGAAATTCGAGAAACACACAAAACGTTTCAGCTCCTCTGAGAACCACAACAGATGAACAAACTGTTGAAGAACTGTTGTGGACACACCGGCACCACGTAGGTCGAGAGGTCACGTCGTGCACACGAGAGGTACATGTTCTTGACTACTCAACAACGGGACATATTGTTGTTAGACAACGATGAGCCTAAGACCTATGAAGAAGCGATGGTGGGACCGGACTACGAGAAATGGCTTGAAGCCATGAGATCCGAAATTGAATCCATGCACGATAATCAAGTTTGGAACTTGGTTGATCCACTGATGGTGTTAAAACCATTGAGTGCAAATGGATTTTCAAGAAAAGATAGACATAGATGGAAATGTTCACATCTATAAAGCGCGATTGGTGGCCAAAGGTTTCAAACAAATTCAAGGTGTTGATTATGATGAAACTTTTACTTGTCGCAATGCTAAAGTCTATTCGGATCATTCTAGCGATTGCTGCATATTTCAACTATGAAATATGGCAAATGGATGTCAAAACAGCTTTCCTTAATGGAAATCGAGTGAGGATGTGTACATGACACAGCCCACGGGTTTTGTCGATCCGCAATCAGTGGAAAGATATGCAAGCTGCAAAGATCCATTTATGGATTAAAGCGAGCATCTCGGAGTTGGAACATTCGTTTTGATGAAGTAATCAAAGGGTTTGGTTTCATCAAGAACGAAGAAGAGCCTTGTGTTTACAAAAGGCTAGTGGGAGCACACTCGTGTTTACGGTCTTATATGTGGATGACATATTACTGATCGGAAATGACATTCCTATGCTCGAATCTGTTAAGTCTTCATTGAAAAATAGTTTCTCTATGAAAGACTTAGGAGAGGCGGCATATATTCAGGCATCAAGATCTATAGGGATAGATCAAGAAGGCTAATTGGATTAAGCCAAGATACGTACATTGACAAGGTGTTGAAAAGGTTCAACATGCAGATTCCAAGAAAGGCTTCCTACCTATGTCACATGGTATAAATCTTAGCAAGAGTCGGTGTCCTAGTACACCGATGAGCGGGATAAAATGAATGCGATTCCATATGCTTTGGCTATGGGATCCATTATGTATGCCATGCTTTGTACACGTCCGATGTCTCGTATGCTTTAAGTGCTACAAGTAGATACCGATCGAGATCGGTGAAAGTCACTGGATTGCCGTAAAGAACATCTTGAAGTACTTGAGAAGAACTAAAGATGTGTTCCTCGTCTATGGGGGTGAGGAAGAGCTCGTTGTAAATGGTTACACCGATGCTAGCTTCCAAACCGACAAAGATGATTTTAGATCGCAATCTGGATTTGTGTTCTGCTGAATGGCGGTGCGGTGAGTGGAAGAGTTCCAAGCGGAGAGGCGGTTGCTGATTCTACAACGAAGCCGAGTACATAGCAGCTTACAAGCTGCTAAAGAGGCTGTTTGGATCAAGAAATTTGTTTGAGCTTGGTGTGGTGGCTAGTGCCTCCAGCCCAATGGACCTCTCTTGTGACAATAGTGGGGCCATTGCGCAAGCCAAGGAGCCTAGATCGCACAAAAGTCCAAGCACATTCTACGGCGATTTCATCTCATCCGCGAGATTGTGGAGAGAGCGATGTGAAGATATGCAAAGTACAAACGGATTTGAACATTGCAGATCCGTTGACAAAGCCGCTTCCCACCAAAGCATGAGGCTCACACTAGGGCAATGGGTATTAGATACCTACATGGTTGACTCTAGTGCAAGTGGGAGACTGTTGGTGATATGCCCTAGAGGCAACATGGAGATGTTGAATATATCACATACTATGTTTATGATACATTGCTTTGTTCCTTGAAATAGACATTATCATTATTGATCAATGAGTATGTGACTTATTCATGAGACTCTTAATGCCAAAATGTTGCTATTTCTAAATGATCCCTGATCATATATCATATGAGGAACAAATATGATTCAAAGATCAGCATATGTATTGATTGATGATCATGTCTCATGGCATGGAGATACCAAATCAATAATATGGACATGTGTTAGTGAACACATGTTGGATAGACCCGCCATGAGACACTGCAGAGATTCCATGTGTCATTAGTTGGTCTCAAGTAGTGTTTATGTAGAATCCTTAGACTTGAGATCATCATGGTTCCCAATATGCGTAGTAGCCTATTTTGGGACTACTAACCACTACTCCGTAACTGGGTAGTCATAAAAGTAGTCTTCGGGTTTGCTATGAAACATGTAGTGGGATGTGAATGATCAAGATAGAATTTGCCCCTCCTTATGGGAGAGATATCTCTGGGCCCCTCGATGTAATGGATTATGAAAGTGCATGGTCATGCCAATGTGATTGAGGAGTCAATCACAAGTTTATAATCTATCACGGAATCGAGAGAGTGATTGAGCTATTAAGAGGATGACACAGGTCTCGCCTTGAGCTTAATCTATATCGTGAGGCAAAGGGATTCGTACATGAGAACATTACGAGTTCAGTGATATGATCTTTACGTATACTTTGGGGTTAATATGTCTTGCTAGAGGCCGCTATTAATAGGGTGACCGGAAGGTGTTTCGGTCGCGACCAAGTATACGTGAACCTACTGGTCGCACACTTAACGGGTTGGAACACTAATTCGAATGTGATTCGGATGTGGGCTCAATTCGGATAGAGATCCGGATAGACTCCTATTGGGCCTCGGTCCACGAGGCCCAAGTGAGGAGGTCTATATATTTGGAGGCGGGGTGAGGATGTGCGCTCGTTCCTCCCGAGCAAAACCCTAGCTGCCACCTCCCGAGCCAAACCCTAGCCGCTCGCGAGTCTTTGGTACACTCGCGATCGGCGTTCCACCCCGGACGTGTGGATACGGTGGAGGCGCTGCTCGTTGCGGCGTTGATCGGCATCAACAAACTACGATTGGATCTGCTCGTGGTGTGGTTGATCGCGTGGAGGAGACGATCTGTTCGGGACGATCGGCTACTTCCACTACTACCTCGGCGCGCGTGGTTGGATCGGCTTCTCCAACTCTTCTTCATTGCGCTGCGTCTAGTGGTAACGATCTATGATCCCTCCTTAGCATGATGTCCTGGTGTGCGCGGTAGAAATTTTTATTTTCTGCTTTCGTAGCCTACGCGCGTTCCTTCAATATGCATATCTAAATTCCTGAAAGCATAGCTCGTTTGGCTCGTGAGCGGCTCGCGAGCTGGCTCGAGTTGGCTCGTTATAGCTAACGAGCTAAAATCTTAGCTTAGCTCGGCTCGGCTCGTTATCCTAACGAGCCGAGCCGAGCCGAGCGAGCTAACGAGCTTCGAGTTTTTCGTCCAGCCCTACAGATACACCATCCACACGGCAAGCCAACACAAATTCTGCGTGTTACCCATAATACACGAACATCACAGAGACCTAGGTGTTTCCTCAGCTAAATGGCCTTCTGGAAGCAGCAACTGGCGAGACTTGTGGATCAACATAGTGCCAGCTTCATATGTGTCAGAATAAACTGCTGAAGCCAGTACTTACTAAACACACGATGGGCTTGATGATATTATTTGCTGATTGATACCATGTAGTTTGGCGATATAACTCAACCGAGCATCAACGCACAAAATTACTAGCATACCTGAATAGCTGAGAAATGCAAAATCCTGCATGCCAGGTGAAGTCATTAAACCAAGATACATGAATTTTAAGTTATACAGAACAAACTTCTTTCGCTCAGGGGGAACAAGATTCAGAGCAAGGACCCTAATAATTTAGAACAGAACATATGAAGATGTATTCTCATATGAATTATAAAAGTCACAAATTTAATACGCAGATAAATTCACAGCATACAAGCCTCCAAGAATTATGTGCCAGATTGCACATGAAGACTTATCTTATGATTCTGGAGGTAACATAATTAACACTATGTTAGTTGCTATTTATCCTGCTATCGTCCCTCATCAACATGCTGCTTTTATCCAATGTTGTTTCATTAAAACAGATGAGATCATGACAGCTTCATATATTAATGCCCGACTATTTGTGCACCCGATATATAGTTTGACAAAAGGTGCACACAAGAAGAACAGCAAGGCATTCACAATATAAGAACTAACTTAATCATCCAAAGGTTCAAGTTACGACAAGCTACTCTAGGCAAAGAGGCAGGCTATTCATATATTTAAAGAACTAAACTAACTACTCATAGACCAAGCTTAGGATGAGCTACTCATCTATGTTTTGCGCAGCCTACTTGTCCTCTCTAATACATCTATTAAGACAGAAGGGCAAGTCCTTTTAAGATCCTTGTAACCTTGGGTTGCCACCAGAGCATCCATCTCATCTGAAGAGGCAATGAACTCGATGCAAACATCTTTAAGACTGGCGCAGTTATGCTGCTCAGCTAAAGCCAATGTAGTTGCCACGTTTTCAACATCAAGATAGTCAGCAAGAGTGCTTTGACACAACAACTTGAGCCTGCCCATGGCATATCTGTCTGCAGCCACAAGTAAATGTCGGGTCATTTCACTATATTCATCATCATCAAGATCATCCATGCCAGGCAACGAATCATTGTAGATGAAATGCAGCAGGGCCCTGAAAACATCAGGTTGGATATCTTCAATGGTTATGCGTCGTGCCCTACGCTCCTTCATCTGTCCATAGAGCTCTGCCTTGAAGACAGGCGACCTTGCGGCGAGCACGATCTTGTGTGCAGCAAAAGTCTCTCCTTTTACACTGAAAGTCACATCTGCTCCCTCCTCCTCCAACAACAACTTGCCAAAATGATCTGATAAGTCTGATGGTGGCACTTCGATTTCAAAGCCCCCTGTGGTTTTGGAAACCTGCGATTCCTTGATGACAGTAAGGGCACATTCAATCGTCAGGCAATCATCCTTAATGTAACCTGATGCTTCTAGCTCCAGCACATCTCTTTGTAAGAATGCTGCAAGGCCAAAACAACTACCAATGCAAGACTCGAACACTGACGGGGTTGCTTTAAACCGAATACTCTTTGGCAACCCGGTAACCTGGTTAACCAATCTGAGGTCGTAGAACGCCCGCACCACGGCGTCGCCGCTCATGAGCTCGAGATAGACCGACACGTACTTTTCGTAACCCTTGGCATCTCCGTCGGGGTAGAAGCGGATGGCCCAGTCGTAGCCGCCGACGTTGAAGGTGCCCGAGCGGATGAACTCACCGACGCCGATGCCCTTCTTGAGGCTGTACCCAACGATCTCAAACGCGTGCGTGCCCTGCGCCTTCTCCGTGGTGTACCTCGACGTCGTCTTCTTGGATTCGGACCCCATTCTTGGATCCGTGGTGTACCTGCGACCAAGACTCGAATGACTGATATCAGAACAGGTCGGGATCGGATGAAATGAGGGGAAAAGAAACAGGAAGAAGCGAGCGATAGGAGGAGGTGGAGGGGAACCTTGGAGGCGGAGGGGAGAAGGTGATCGGCGGCGGCTGCGAAGGGGGGTTGAGAGCGATGAAGGCGAGGGGACTTTCTTGGGGATGGTGGTGAGAAGGCGAGGCGACGGTTCCTTC
Organism: Dendrocalamus sinicus; assembly: GCA_036346575.1. Lineage (NCBI taxonomy): Eukaryota > Viridiplantae > Streptophyta > Magnoliopsida > Poales > Poaceae > Dendrocalamus > Dendrocalamus sinicus. The sequence goes on along the minus strand of CM070662.1, from coordinate 11,925,159 downwards.
CGCTGTATCCTGATCCAGGTTTCAAATAGCCGGCTAAGACATTTAGCGGATGGGTTTCGCAGAGGTTACAAAGGCTATAACGAATTATAGCCTCAAATAGCCTCATTTAACGGATTAGTAATATATGAGCATCCCTGCACTAACATGCTAGCTATTCAAACTAAAACCTCTCAATCTCTAAAGTCCGAATGGAGCAAAGGAAGGAAGAAGAAGACTAGAACAGAGGAGAGTAAAAATGTAAAACTTGCCTTGCTGTTGCTCTGGTTGGGACATGATCTTCCTCAGCTGCCGCCACCGACGGGATCGCGCGAAGTCGCGGGAGCGCGCCGTGCGGGAGTGCGCGAGGTCAAGTGGCGGCGCGCCGGGAGGCAGCGGCGGCGGCGGCGGCACGGGCTCGGGGCGTGGCGGCGGCGGCGGCACGGGCTCGGGAGGCATGGCGGCGGCGGGCGGCACGGGCTCGGGGCGTGGCGGCGGCGGGCGGCACGGGCTCGGGGCGTGGCGGTGGCGCGCGGGCTCGGGGCGTGGCGGCGGCGGCGCGCGCGCTTTGGGAGGCTGGGCGGCGGGCTAGGGTTACGCACTTACGCAGAGAGTTGTGAGCGGCGGTGGCGATAGCAGGCACAGGAGGCTAGGGTTACGCACTTACGCATAGAGTTTGGGCCAGACGGGCCAACGACCAGCTCCGAAATTCGGCCCACTTCAGATTTTTTTTTTCCCTTCTTAGCCGGCTAAATAGCAGTCCATTTAGCGGATTTAGTGGGCTAAATCCGGCTAATAGCGGCAAACATTGTTTAGCGCTAAAATTGAATTCTCTTAGCCCTTAGCCTTCCCAAAAGCTAAATCCGGCTATAGCGGTGGCTATAGCCGGCTATTTGAAACCTTGATCCTGATCAATGGATATCGTTTCGTGTATCTCGGTTAAACCCTACCGGCCAACGACTCGCTGACGGTGGGCACATTCGTCCGCATTATTGTTTCTCTCTTTAAATTCCCGTGGAGTATCTAAACATGAAACATCTTTTTCTTGAACTATTCCTCTATTTTTCATTGATGCATGATTGCACTTGCATTCGGTTTGGAGCGAGGAAGTGAGGGACGAGGCTCACATTCGGTTTTGCCCAATCCGCAAGAATAACGGGGCTTCCCTATCCCCTCTCCCTATTCCCCTCCCTATTCCCTCAATCTAAAACCACTCAAATCTCATCCAATAACTAGTTTTTTTTATATTTTCATCATTTACCCATCCATCATAAATAATAAAAAAAATACAGAAAAAATAAAATTTATTTTTTTATTATAAATTTTTTACAGAAATTATAATTTTATTTTTTCTGTAAAAAAATTATAATACAAAATAAATTTTATTTTTTCTGTATTTTTTATTATTTATGATGGATAGGCAAATGGTGAAAAAAACTAGCCATTGGATGAAATATGAGTGGTTTAGATTGAGGGAATAGGGAGAGGAATAAGGAGAGGGATAAGGAAGTCCCATTCCCGCAAGAAGCCGGTATAGTACCTTTCAGAAGCGGCTTATAGAAGCCACTTCATTCAATTCGGCTTTTGGTTTTTAAAAGATAGATGACACAATCTGAAGCCATTTTGAATAGGACCTTAAATCCTTCGCAGCTCCAAAAGCTAGAGAAGCCAGTTAACGCTAGCTTCACAATTGTTGTAGAATTCAAGCTCAAGTTAGGCTTCGGAGCCAGAGCATTTGTCATGGGAGCTCCAACTTCTGCCCAAAATCTAAGAGCCATAGCCTAACCAAAGCCCTCTTAGAACAAAGGAACTCGGTGGAATTATGTAGAAATTATTACATTTTATTTTTTCTTTTTGTAAATCCATGTCGTAACTCCGAGCCATGATTGGCGCTCTACGACCCCGCTCTAGCGATGGTGACACAGCCATTGGCGCTCCCTAGCAATACTAGGGCGAAGCAAACCAAATCCACCACACCCAAAGGATACTTAGTATTGTTATCTTGTGTATAAGAGAATAGTTAATGTTTTAAACAAAGAGGGAATATAAGAAGGGTAAAAGAGATAGAAGGTCGTAAATTCTGGATATATAAGAGAAAGTTAATATAAAAGAGGGCAAAAGAGAGGAAAAGTGATTAAATTCACATGCATGCCTTATATGTAAGACGACTGAAAATCTTACATACCTTGTATTTTGAAATGGAATGACGTAGGATTCTTCTCTCATGGCTCTACAAGCTAGAGAAGTCAGTGAACACTAGCTTCAGAGTCCTTTTTTTAGATGAGCTTCACAGTCTTAGTAGAATTCAAGCTAAGCTAAATCTTGGCTCGAGCATTTGTCCTGGGAGCCCCAGATTATACGTTGAATTATGTGCAAATTACTAGACTGTTATGTGCCAAACGGCCCCTTAGAATAAAGGAGTTTCGTTGAATGTTGTCACATTTTCTTAGAATCCCGTCAGGAAGCTATGAAATCGTTTATGTGCAGGCAGTAAATGAAACATCATACATTTTGCTGCAACGTTCAGGGTCCAATCCAAGTAACAAAGCTAATCTATGTCAATGGATGGGCATCCAAATCCAATCCAAGTACTGGACAAGACAAAAGATACATTCTACCTTCATGTTTATACAGGTTAATACGTGAACTGAAAATGTCAAGATGGCATCACAGAATAATCTACAAAAGGGAACAAAATCAACCTAACATCGTTCTTACATCCAAACCAGATGCACACTCTAGCAATGTAGCAAGAAATTCAGTACAATGACTGGATTTTGCACCATGTAGCAATATAGCATAGTTACCAGGCCATAAAAACTGCAGACAAAACATCTTTCATCCAAAATCATGAATTTGATTAAAAGAACAGCGACGGCTCTTATGATTTTCAATATTTAGAACCTTGATTTTACTATTCACTGATTGGTACCGTGTATTTTGGTGATGTAACTCAACTAAGTACCAACTCACAATTACTACGTACTAGCATCAACGAATAACTGAATAATGCACACTTTTACATGCCGTATATCATATATAAGATAGGATATACAGGAAAAGAGGAATGACTGTGTGCATTTTACTCTGCTAGGTAAAGTAGTCAAAACAAGATACATGCCTTTTGTCAAGTTAACATTTACATCTTATCATGCTTATTTCAATGCTTAACATTGAAATTCAGAAAATATCAAGAAAGCTGGTATTCTCACTTTTTTAGGTTAGAGGAAAATGTTCACTATGAGTATGGACCTTTTGAATTTTCTGTTCAACGAAAAATTGAAGACATTTTGGTTTGGAATTTGCATATTTTTCTCGACAACCTGCAGAAATGGATGATTTTAGGAATTTTGAGTCATGGAATGATTTGGTGACCTAGGTCAGAGGTTATAGGTTGAATGAGATATGTCATTGCTAATGTGGGTCAAGTTGTAAAGAACTTGTGTCCGAAAACGATTTCTTTGTCTTTGGATGTGCATAGTCGCTTGGAGTCAACCATGGTCAACAGTGAGGATCAGGTCCCACTTCAAAACTCCACTTGAGCACATCGTAATCTATAAAACAATTTTAAATAAGTTCCAAATCTAGGCCCTAGGCCTTGTATCAGTTTGAGTCTAACTAGAGAGTTGTAGTGGGATGTTCCTCCACTCTCACGAGCGTGCCCCCCATGTCCCTAACACCACAAAAACTGCCATGGATGCCACTTTTAGGGTTTATACTTATTTAGATTGATTTTTGTTCAAAAAACAACAGTTGTGTACTTGTGTTGACTAGACTAATTACAGTGACTTCAAGCATCTCCATTGTTCAATGAAACTTTGTATTTTATTCATAAATTTAGATCGCGCTTATTTTTTTCTTGCTTGATTCTTGATTGCTTGCAGGAAAAGTCATTCATGTTGGTCACGGTTGGTAACAACAAGAGTGTGGTGTAGCAATTGCAGGATGGACTTAGTCATTTCGGTCAAGTATCCTCACCGTTAATGTCATATCAAACAATCGTAGTTATCATTATCATTGAAAGATCAGGCCAAATCTCCTCATCAGTTGGTATCGAAGCTCAGTGAGAATTTACTATTTTTCATAGTTAGATTGCTTAATTCCGAAAGTCCAGAAAGAGGCAAAAAAACTATTATAGCATTAGATCACCTTTTTGTCCAAGAACAATTGCACCATTGCATCTTTCTTTTCAATAATTTGCATTGTTGAGTTTGTGTTGCATTGTCGTGTCATGTTGCTGGTCTTAGCTGAGGTTGGTGTGTAGCCCATCTCCTGTGGCCTTGCCACGGCTGCTAATTTGCCCTACCACCGCTGCTGTGGCACCCTAGCACCTTGCCATCGCTGCACCTCGCACTGCCGTGACAGCTAAAGTCCCTGCCATGGCAAACACTAACCAAGGTTGATTTCAGTTTGTGACAAAAAAGATGAGGTTGTTTTCACTACTGGATTCCGACCCTTTAGTCACGAAACGCATCGCAACGACACTAAATTAGTTGCAATAGGTATGTACTATTGCAACGTTTTGCCAAAATCGTGGCGATATGTGCACAGTATTGCCTCTAAAATATTGCGTTGCGATAGTCATTGAATTTGTTGTAATAAGGTGGCTTTATCGCCACCATTTAGAAAATGGTTGCGAGTAGTATGACTTTATTGCCACGGTTGTCTTGCGTTATGATAATATTGATTTTCGTTGCAATAGTTAGGAGGTATTGCCACCTTATAGAATTTCATTGCGAGTGGGTGACAATATTGCCACAATTTTATTGCGTTGTCATAGTCATCAATTGCGTTGCAAAATGTTCCTATACAATACGTATGAAATGAGTTTGTATTGCCATGAAATAAATTTGTTGCTATATATGATGATTGTTCGTGGCAATAATCTGTTATTGCAACGCTTTATTTTCGTGGGCCTAACTGCTCAACGCAAGGACCGAATTGGTGTGGAGGAATTATATTATCTATAGTTATTAATTGCTAGAGGAGATAAAAAAATTGAAAAGTGACAACTAAAACGCAGTTGAGGAGGTCTCACTTGACAAAACAGGAGAGGATAAAAATTAGAATAGAAAAAATAAAAACAAAAACATGGGGTGTGGAGGAATCGAACCAACAACCTCCTAGCTCGGAGGCCAAGGCGTTTACCACCAGACTATTGTACCCCACTGTCAATTATAATTGTAAACTAGTAAATTGCCCGTGCGTTGCAACGGAGTATCAAATAAAGGTGATACATACTATCCTTCCAGTGTCACGGCAGAGCCTGGTGAGGAAGGCGCCTTCTAGAAGGTCGGCATTGCTGCCGACGGTAGCAACAGTGAAGGGGAGCGCGGAGGCGGCGTCGGAGAGGGGGCGTTGCGCGGAGGAGGAGAGGGCACGGGAGAAGGCGAAGATGCCGGAGCTGGAGGTGAAGGCCAGCGCTGTGAAGAGGTCGAGGGCGCCGGGCAGGAGGAAGGGGGCGGAGGCGGTCAGAGTTGTGCGGGCAGATGGCGATGGTGGGCACAGGGAGCGGGTGCTCACTGCGCTGCTGCAGAAGCGCATGCAGGAGGGCACCGTATCAGCCGCAGCCACCGCCGGTGGCCTGAGGCGTTGTGAACTCCACCCGCCGGTTGGTAAGCGAGAGGGGCTCCGGCTGCGCCATTCCCCTCCCTGGCAACGCGCGGCGATGCAAATCAGCAACCAGAAATCAGAATTCAGAAACGCAGTGAACATTATAAACCGTCAGGATCTATCAGATAACGTAAGATACAGTGAGCTAGCAATACACAGATAGCAACATCAAACCAGCAAACTTCCTACACGCAGGGGCACGTATCTGAGGCGTAGTTTGTTCAGGATTCGACCCGGTGAACAATCTTGCCAATAACTACATCTCGATTCTGAACTGACAATCGTGTGCTAAGTCAGTCAAGCAAAGTATACAAGAATTGTATCACGCATTGTGGAATCTAACAATCTTCTGGCTTCTATTCCTCTTGCTGCCAACATTATTTGATAGTTGATACAATGACACAGTCTGACAATACATAAGGAGAATGTCTGCATCGTGGTGCCATTTTTGCGCTTCATGGGTGCAGTGATAAGGTAACATTAGTGAGTTGTGACCAAGCTATCTATCAGTGGGCAGCTCTCCACATCTGAGCATTAAGACATGAAGACGTGAGAGCTCCATGATACAATGTTGCTCGGCTTTGCGAGAACCTCCTTTTGGCTTTGATTGCAATGTCTCCGGGAGCAGATGCAAGCAGCAGTCACTGCCACTGGGTCTCGAAAGGGAGTTCAATGGGCGTGGCGTTGCCATAGAACTCTTCCAAGTTGTAGAATGCTCTCTGTTGGGGAAGAAATATGTGGACAACAACATCACCTGTAAGAGTGCGAAGGACGGTTAAACAGGTCAATGGCAAATTTGTGCAACAGCATCACAGCATTTGAAAGTAGATCATGAGGTGCGTTTTTTTCCCAACAGAACCTCATCAACCCACTAAGATTTAAAAATCTCAAAGAACATTTTAGAGTTGTTTCCAAAGAAAAAAAAAGGTAGCGACAAGAGTTGCAGTGCATTTTCAGTCTATTCAAGAATCAAAAGACATACAGTTATATTCAATTTTAACTTCTTTGAATTACTAAAAGGGAAAAATAGAAGAAAGCCAAGCATGTTTGCCTACTTATCTTAGCAAAGATGATGTATTAAACTGAGATCACCAGAAACAAGAACCTCAACCTTGTGCTACCAAGAAGCAATCCCTACCTTTTAGGCTGAGTTTACGACCGGATAAAAAAATTATTACTAACCTATGGTTCAAGTTTAACACAGTTACAAATAGTTTTTTCAGATAAAAATCTGAACCTGTTTTAATAAATTGAATTCTGAGGATCTCAAACTTCTATCCGAAACTAAAAATAAGTAATTCTGGATTTAATTTTTGGACGCCTTTTCCTTGAAAATACTATGGGATGCGTAGTAGTTCTATATCTGATATGCAGTAATTTTAGTTGTCCAAGATTTTGAGTGCTATATTATTGATGAGATCATGTAAGCTTTTAGCGATATTTGTTATGTATTTAAGTTTTCTGAGGGATACTTAGGCGTTGGAAATTCAAATGCAGATGAATAGCCAAACAAATGCATCGGAAAACAATGCAGCTAGCAATCATATAAGTGCCAATGCTGGCAATGGGTCAAAGATAGGAGAAAACAGCGTTGAGGAAAGTGATGCTCAGGTTAGCATCTGAGTTGACTTATCAATTGAAGTAGTCACAACATATAGACATTCCATTGTATCGCCTAGTTTTCAACCATGCGCTGCAAGCATCTCCTTGCAAATTTCTACACATTTATCACACTCTGTGATGAATGTTCCCGAAACCTTCATACCCAAACACCAAAGCAAAAAATTACACTTCCAGTTGAGCTAATTCAATTAACAAGCCACACATGAAGAAGCAATGATTAAAACTTGGGGGGTAGGCAAGAAACTCAACACGGTCGGTACCCATGACTGAGGCTCGTCTATGTGGAATCATGGCACTGATGCGGATTAATTTCACAAAGCTGTTAAATTGGAAGTCTAATAGACCATAGCTATCTCCTTAATGTACAACTATATGCTTACTGATCGAACAAAGTAAGGATCTCTATTGGTACATTTCCACCCAGTACAACCACAATATTCAGAGTTGGCATTTTGTACATCTTTGCTCCTTATTTCACTCACCAAATCCTCCAAAATTACATCTAAGGCTTCCTACCACAAATAATTATGATCAAATAGCTTCTTAGTTTTAGCTTCACATAGAAGACAAATGTAGGCAGTATTTCAAATGCCATGATAGAAAATTAAAGATGATTCTATCAGTTAAGCATTTACATATTTCATTTTTGCCCAAAGTAATTAAATGAGAAACTGTGCTTCAGTAATTTCATGCACAAGACTCTAGTGCACTAATTTCAGTAACCCAACCATATCGTACAGTCAATAATTTCAGTAATTTACAACCGAAACAGTGGAAGGCAAAATTTATATGTGCTTATGTCGTTGAGATATTATTGTCAAGGATTTTCCCTCAGTCTATGATAGAAATAAATCAAAATGCTATCACCTATTGATTTGATTGACTGGTTTTCACTTGTTTCAAATGAAGAGTTCTGATCACTAATCTTTAGTGTCTGTAGAAAGAAAACAATCTGGCATCCACTGTTAATTAAAAGATTATGAATACTCACCATTTCATTATTAGAGAACAAATCAGAGGAGCTTTGTATACTTTGTGCAGAACTTTGTGTAATGTGAACAACATCAACCAGTTCACTTTCTTTGAAGACGTCGAGTATGGCATCCGAGAAAACTACTTTCAATCATACCAGAAAAGCATTGTGGTAGAGGTTGAAGAGAGTAATGTCATAGTCTACAGCCGACGACAAAGGAATTAGCCTTACCAAGTCGGATTAGTTAGCAGTCAGCAGTTAAGTCCATTAGGGACTCTATTTCCGTCAGCAGTCCAATCCCTTAAGGACTCTAGTTCCGTTTCAGAGTTGGGGTTGGGATTGCAGTCCAGATCGGACTCTCCCCTGTAAATCACCTCATATATATATAGCTTGTAGGTCCAATGTTGGGAATCAAGAAGTAATAAAGAATCTATTGTCTCACCTTTGCTTCCTTGCCGTTCTCCTACTGGCGACTCGTCAAGCCGACGGTCCAGGCCACCGCCGGGAGCAGGGGCGACCGCGAGCTTCCCACCAGTACGCCCTGCGATCCCGGGGACCTGACAAGTAAACCCCAAGGAGAGAGGTAAGGAGTAATATCCAACTCACCGGTGGATAAATTGGAGCGGTGGCAGTACTTGATCAGCAGTGGCCACGACATCTAGGCCAAGAAGGGGTGGGGGAGGAGGAGGTGGCTGCGGAGCGGAGGAGCGGGGGAGGAGGAGGCGACAGCGGCGCAGGGTGGGGAGAAGGAAGCGAGGGCGGAGCGGCGGAGGAGGGGAGCGGCGAGGCGCGCGCGGCGGAGGAGGAGGAGGGAGCGGAGAAATGAGGTGAGGCGGAGCGACGGAGGAATGAGGTGGTGGGGGGAGGCGGCGGCGGAGGAGGAGGAGGCGGAGGGGGGGGAGGAGGAGGCGGGGAGGCGGCGGGGAGGAGGTGGGGGGGAGGAGGCGGCGGGAGGAGGAGGCGGAGGCGCGGGGTTCGGTGCGGGAGGCGGTGGCAGCGAAATCGAGGGGAGGAGAGCCCGGGTTCGGGAGAGGAGGTGGGTGGGTGGGGGGCGGTGGTTCGGGAGGAGGGGGACGCAAGGGCTTGCTGGGGGTGGCCTACACGTCAGTCAACATACTTTTTTTTATCAGAAGAGGTGGGAGAGGTGGAAGAGGCCACACCAACCATCAACTCCTTCTTTTATAATAGTAAAGATGACGGTAGTTTATGAGTAATCAATTTTCTGAAATTCTGAAATTCTAATTACGGTGCAGGTAGCTAGGGCACAGTGTGATGACCTGAGCCAATTTTGTGAATATAATCATTATCCCAACTTGGTAATTTACTAACTCTTTTGATTTTAATGTTGAATCCAGGACGGATACCTTTGGTAATTACTTACTAATAGTTTTCTAAAATTTCAGTGACTTATAGAGGAGTTGAAACAATCACAGAGATGATGTATTGATAAATTTTGTAAGGGTAATAGCTGAAGCACTTGAAGAAATTTTTTGAGTTAATATTTATAATTTGTTTGATAAGAATGTTGGTTCTGGATGGATAAAAGTGTTCATTAGTGTGCAGAATTTATTTCATAAGAAATAGAGATGCTCTATTTCCGAATTACAGCCTTTTTCCCCAAATTAGATTTTCTAGAGGCCCGTTCTCCCTCGTCCGAGCTCCGATTGACCGATTCTTTTTCCTAAATTCATCTAAAATTGAGCTCTATCTTTTGGTTCTCGTTAGAAAGTTTTTGAATTTATTTAAATTTTATTTGAATTTATTTTGAGTTTCGTTCCGTTTTCTCCCTCGTTAGATCACGTCTTCGAAGGAGTTGCAGAAGTAGGGTTTGAAGAGCAAGAGCCGTCAACTGAGCAAGGCCAAGGCAAGTCATGTCCTTTGATCATATTGAACCTAGTTTTCTAATCTATTATGTATTAATTTGTTTTGTTAGAATTAGTGTGTTTTGTTATGCTGTGTGGTTGATAAGCTTTTTCTGTTTCATTAATAAGCTTTTTAAATTGTGTATGTTGTGGTCTTGCAGGTAGTGTTAATTTGGCCAGATTGGTTTTAATTTGCTGTACTTTGATTGATAATCATTGGAAGCATGTCACATGATGGGAGTAGTTGGATGCGGATGGATAAGTCAACATCTGAGTGGCAAAAAGGATTCAAGAAATTCATTGAAGCTACTTTTGGAGGCACATCTAAAGGTTTAACTGCACCCTGTCCTTGTTCAAGGTGTCGTTGCATGTCCTATAGATTACAATATGAGGTTGAAAGATATTTGCTAGTTAGAGGGTTTGATGAAAGTTTTATCCAAGAGCAAGGTAATGGTGAAGCTTTGGTTGACGATGACAACAAAGATGAAGGAGATTGCAATGAAGGTGCAACAGTGATGGGGCTTCATCAATGATCTAGTTTCTTCAATAATCAGTGGCGCTATTCGTGGCGACATCATCGGTTCTAATATTGAAGAGCCAAATGAACAAGCAAAGAAATTCTTTAAATTATTAAATGAGGCACAGAAAGAATTGTATCCAGGTTGTAAGGAGGCAACTAAGGTTTCTTTCATTGTCAGGCTATTTTAGATTAAATGCATGTATGGTCTTAGTAACAGTTCCTTGGAGTCCATACTTCATCTGTTCTCGCTTGTGCTCCCTAAAGGACATTGTATCCCAAACACCTTGGACAAAGTGCAAAAGGTTGTTCGAGATCTTGGGCTAGACTACCAGAAGATACATGCATGTGAGAATGATTGCGTGTTATTCCGAGGTGATTATGCTAAGATGGATATGTGTCCAATATGTGGTGAGTCTAGGTGGAAAACGGCCGATTCCGTTGGAAATGATGAGGCTAGTGGCATTGATGGAGCAAAAAAGCGCTCTCCACGTAAAATCCTAAGATATTTCCCACTTATTCCTCGGCTTCAAAGATTGTATATGAATGAGACCACATCATCATATATGCGATGGCATAAGGAAGGATTGGTCCGTGATGGGAAAATGCGTCACCTGAGACTCATTGGCATGGAAGCATGTGGATGACAAGTATAAGGATTTTGCATTGGATCCTCGCAATGTTAGGTTGGGCCTTGCATCTGATGGCTTCAATCCATTTGGGATGTTGAATGTTACATACACTACATGGCCTGTGATCATAATCCCTTATAACTTGCCTCCTTGGTTGTGTTTGAAACAACCATATTGGATGATGTCGATGTTGATACCAGGGCCGAAATCTCTAGGAATGAACATTGATGTATATTTGCAGCCCCTTATCGATGAGCTAAAGGATCTTTGGGAAAAGGGTGTTGAAACATGGGATGCAAAGCTGAAGAAAATTTTTACTCTGCGTGCACTTCTACTTTGGACAATTAATGACTTTCCTGCATATGCAATGCTATCTGGATGGATCACTAAAGGAAAGTTTGCATGTCCATACTGCCACAAGGATACTAACTACTTATGGCTGAAATTCGGGTCCAAGCATTGCTACATGGGACATCGCCGTTTTTTGCCTTGAACCACGGTGGCGCAGAACAAGATCAGCTTCAACAACAAGGTGGGAAATAGGAGGCTCGGTGCCACCGATCGGTTAGCAAGTGATGGAACAGTATGAGAGTTTCGAGCAAGTGACCTTCGGAAGGCAACAAGAAAGAGGAAGCAGCGTGAAGAAGAAACTAGATGGCACAATTGGAGGAAGAAGAGTATTTTTTTTTTGAACTGCCTTACTGGAGCTCATTGATTATAAGGCATAATTTGGATGTGATGCACATTGAGAAAAACATATGTGAGAGCATATTGGGGACTTTGCTCGACATAAAATATAAATCTAAGGAAAGTGAGAAGGCTAGGCTAGACATGCAACATCTCGGGATAAGGAAGGATCAACATCCTTTGCTCGAGAATGGTAAGTATACTTTGCCACCAGCTCTGTACTCTCTAGGTAATGATGAAAAGACGGTATTATGCAAATTTCTAGAAGGAGTGAAAATGCCTGATGGTTACGCCTCCAATATCAAGAAATGCAGTGAATGTCACTTGGTGTAAGTGTCTTCTCTCAAAACTCATGACTACCATGTTATCTTTCAGAAACTTTTACCCTTAGTAGTACGCAACATATTGCCACAAGATGTTGTTATCCCATTGATTGAGCTCAGTAGGTTTTTCAATGCAATATGTTCAAAGGAGCTGGATGAAAAAGAGGTTGAAAATTTGAGCACTTCGATTGGAGAGACTCTTTGTCAGCTTGAGATGGTATTCCCACCAGCCTTTTTTGATATCATGATGCATTTGCCAATTCATTTAGCTGAGGAGGCTAGACTTGGAGGGCCCGTGTGTTACAGATGGATGTATCCTATTGAGAGGTATCTACGTACGCTTAAAGGCTATGTGAGGAACAAAGCGTACCCTGAGGGTTCAATAGCCGAGGGATATATCTCGGAGGAGTGCATGACATTTTGCTCTCGCTTCTTGGAAGACGTCGACACCAAGCTTAATCGTCCAGAGCGGCATGAAAGCGCTGCTGTGAACGAACCACCATCTGGGCTAAGCATATTTGGGAGCATTGACTATAGTAAGAAAGGATGTACTATCGAGTCACTTTCTTGGTTGGAGTTGCATCGGATGAGGCACTACATAATTACAAACTGTGATGAGGCCATTCCATGGATTAAGTAAGTTGTACTTTAGATGTACTAAATTTCAAGTATATATTATTTTTCGTGTTTTCAACTAATGGATGCCCTCTTTTTTGTTTTAATTTAGTAAGCACAAGGATGAGCTTAGAAATATGAGTGCACAGAATGTTGAAACTCGTCACAAGGAGCAATTTGTAGGCTGGTTTGAGCGTAAAGTGAGTTACTATTTTTTATTTATTGGTTCATTATGCTGTCACGTATTTGCCTAATAATTTTTCTTTGAACTAATTGCAGATCTCCAAACTATATGAAGAAGGAAAAACAAGTGATCTAATGTATGCCCTTTCTCGGGGACCAGACCATCGGGCTCGATTTTTCAACAGATGCTACATAAATGGATATCTGTTTCGGACGGCTGCCATAGAGAAGAACCTAACTACACAAAACAGTGGTGTTCTTTGTGAAGGCGATGACAGCACCGGCAACATGGACTGGTATGGCGTGATTACAAAAATTATCACGCTAGATTTTGCCAACCAAAAAGAAGTCGTACTTTTTAGTGTGACTGGTACGATGTACCAGCAGGGATCAATACGGGATCATCGATGTTGATAAGACTCGTTTTTGATATTTCAATGAGCCTTACATTTTAGGGACACAAGCTGAGCAGGTTTTTTATGTGCCGTGTGCGACAAAACCGAATTGGTGCAGGTGCCGCATGAAACCTAGGAATTTGTTTTCCATGCACAAGCGGTGGGTGCGAGAAAAGGAGGAGAACCCGATGTTGAGTCGCTGGTCGTCGGATTGGAAGACATGAATGTATCCCGCCTACATGAAGACTTGACAAATTGGAAAAGGAATGACATGGAAGGGGTAAGTGTTGATGCTTCTGTCATAGATAAGGCGGTTCCTGTACCTGAACCCAATGATGAGGACTTAGACGATGATGATGAAGATGATGACACCTACATAGATGATGGAATTGTCGCACCTGTGAATTCTGTAGGATACCTTGTGCTTGTGTGGTGTATTGATTTGTTTTGAACATTCATGCATGTAAGTTCATGTACTCAAATTATGTTTATCTGATTTTTGATACAAAGATCATGCACTGAAATGTCCTGAAATGATCCTGTCAGGTAGTTTATTCCAGCTCGCAAATTTATAAACGAAGTTAAATTTCCACCAAAATAGAGATCCCGCCAATATTCTCCCAAACAAAGTCACAATCGCGCCTTCTTCCTGCTAAAAACCGCGAAAAAAAGACGAAGCACCAAAACCCCCGCCTGGACCCACGTTTTTGCCGCCCCCGCCTACCCTTCGCCCAAATTAATCCCCTCCCTAATCTAATCTGGAGGGGGAGAAAGAGAGAGCCGCCGCCAGATAGTGTCTCCGCCCCGCCGCCTCATCCCCCACCTCCCCCGGCCTCCCCGCCTCCCCGTCTCCCTCCGCCTCCCTCTGCCTCCCCGGCTCGCCCTCCCGGCCTCCCCCACTCTGCCCGGCGCCCGCTCCCACGGGACCCCCTCCCACGCCGCCCCGCCGCCTTATCCCCACCTCCCCGCCGCCGCCTCGTCCCCACCTCCCCGGCCTCCCGCCTCCCCGTCTCCCTCCGCCTCCCTTCGCCTCCCCGGCCCCTTCGCGCCCACCGCCTCCGCCTCCCTCCCGCCGCCCCCTCCGCCTTCCCCCACCTCCCCCCACCTCCACCACAGTCCCCGTCTCCCTCCGCCTCCGCCGCCTCTATACAGAAGACCTAGGTCGACAAGACCATGGCGATGACTCCATCGACGACGCCGATCACTTGTTTGGCCGCCGCCAACGCCACCGACGGGGATTTCGCCATCACGAGGGCTGACCGACGGGTTCCACCTCGAACTTCTGGCGCTGAAGAAGACGGCACGGATGATGCTTCCCTCCCCAGGTATGAAGCCTCCTGGGGGAACCCAATATTCCCACAAATCAAATCTTAATTTGCACTTCATGTCTTCCAGGACTGGAGGCTGGAGCATAACTTGCATAGCCTTGGACTACAATAGTGCTATAAAAGTTTGACATCTACAACCAACAAGAACTCATTGCAACTGTGTCCCTGTTGAATATCTAGCAATGCTATCAAACGCTATTGTGTAGTTACGCGATCGGTTGATTGGCGATTCGGCCATCATCATTCAATCCATTTTTTTAAAGCTACGCCTTCATTTTTGATGCGAGATGGAGGCATAGCATCATTCTTTACATTGCCAATGTCAATATCTTTGCCACGAGTGTTGCTGTGTCGGTATCAATTAAATATAAAGTAGCAATCCAAAATGTTGCATAGAAGTAAAACAAAAGCGCATCAGTTAGAGCCTCCTCTATCCTTGGTGTCTTGCACTTCCTACTTAGCCAAAAATAATGCTTCAATACACAACAAAAGAGCTACTAAATTTCAAGCAAAAAGCAAATGTTGCTTCGAATTAAATAGGGTGACCAAGAAACTGAAAGATAGAATTGAAGAGATATATACTTCTCTGAAATTTCTTGATGCTTTTTCTTCAAGCATGTACTTTTTGCAGCTTTAGCATTGGGCTGGTTTCTATTGTGTCCATGATCACCATTATGAGAACGGGTGTAGTATCCTGACAAGTGTATCGAGCTCTGCCCAAGGACTGAGAAGACAACATTCTCATCCTCAAGCTCCAGCTCTAGGTGGCACATGGGAGCACTTGCAGGATTCAAAGCGCAGAGCCTCACGGACCTGTTGTCGCCAGAATTGCCCTCCAGCATGCTCCAACCAAAATGATCGTAATTGCCTAGTGTAGCCTGAAAAATATAAACCATCAAGAGTAGATCATACTTTATAATTGTGAAGGGTTGTTTAAATGGTTTCCATCGTAGCTTACAGTAGGGGACCCATATATTGGAGCAATGTGTGTTCCCGCCTTCTTACACGTAGAGGTCTCCATCCGATAGTGAGCTCTCTGTATCTTTTACCTTAACTGCCTGGATTTCATTAATTTTGTGTAGCAAATCTAAGTGCTTTTGGATTGCAAGTTCCATTGCATCAACAAAAACTGTTCTCAAGGTTGCCTGGCACTCATCTACTGTAAGTTCCGACTGAGGAGGGTAACGCTCTTGTGGGTAGAGTTTCATTTGTAACTTATACAGGGTTGAAACATGCCCATTATTGTTGTGAAAAGGAACTGTGCATACTTCAATTCTCTCCACAATATCAGCCACACGAACCCTCCTTAATTTTGCAGCCACTCGTTCAGCATCATCCCTAAATATTCACATGCAGAAAGAATTAGTGCCTATATCTTGCTAGTATGGTGGAAAAGTTTGAAGTACAGTTTGATTGAGATTTATTTTTATCATATTTGATAAGGTATAAAAAAATACAGGAAAGTTTGGTACAAAATCATGTAAATTACAGCAGGAATCAAACTAATATGAGCCAACTTAAAAGTAAAAATAAATAAAGCTCACCCAGTCCTGTCTTCGTGCAGAGGGCACTTCATAAAAGGCGTACTAATATTAGCTGATGCGGTCATTAGAATTTCTTTTAACCGGGGTATCCCAAGTGTAACATTCATCTCACCTCTTCCAGCCAGATGAAAAGTGTTGAGCCTGTAGGGCATGGCAAACAAAGTTTTAGTCATTTTATCACAGAATTTTTAATGAGTCCCAGTCCCTATATAAGCAGTGCAAACATCCCAAAAGAAATAAAAAAAACTGTAGTCAATATATAAATACAATGCAAGATTGCTATTCAAATAAATGTGACCTATGGAGATTTTGAGGTTTACAGTTGAATACAAATCCAGCATCTGTTTTAAACCCCCACATTCATAAGATATTGCCGTTATAACTTCTTATAGGTCAGTCACTTTTCCAATTTTCTCCACTCTCTTGTAGTGCAACAGAAGTATTTATTGTCATTGTGACACGTGTAGTCATTACATTTTAGTTATTGTATGGTTCAGATAATGAGATTTTGAATAGGTGACTTTAATGAAAAAGAAACTGCAAACATATGCTTGTGTGCATATCTATGCACGTGCACACTCATTACAAATTTATTGTTTCCTTCTGATCATCTACTATTTTCCTCTCAGATTTTGCATACTGAACACTGCATTTTGACTATTTAACCTTTCTCTATGTAAACATACAGAATGAAACAAGGGTCAGGTCAGCAGTGGACTTTAGTTATTCAATGCAAGGGAGCACCACCAGAAAAAGAATTCTTCGAGTGCGATCTTGATAGGACTAATGTCTCATTTATGACATTGTTAAGTTTAAAAGAACAGCTTGGATACTCAGTTAGGGACTTCTTATACTATAAGAAGCGATGTGGCAGGGTGGTAGCAACTCTGGAGCCGATCGATTATAGTCGTGATGCAGACAGAATGATAGAAAGCAATCAAGATGAAAGAGAAGTCCGATTAGTAGTGTCAAGGGAGCGAGTAAAAGACAATCAGGTGACCATAACACCCATGAAGCGAAAGAGGAGTCAACAAAATAGTGATGATCCAATTGCAAATGAACAACTTGATGCATACAAGGTTTGGCTAGCGAATCTGCAAGCCGAGGAAGAACACACGGGTAAGTTATATATGTTGCTACACTAATCGCGCTGATTTTAACAGAAGTACTGAATTGGCAACTGCACTAACATATATTCATGGCTCACAGAATTTATAGACGACTACAAGGATGAAACAATCAAAACATATAAGGAATGGTTAAGGACGAAAGGCCATCTTGATGATATCTGTAATTTTCATATCTTTCAATGAACTATACAAGCATATTATTAGTTTTACAAACTCACATATATTTCTCTGATGAGTATTATAATGTGTGTAGTATCCTTTTTGAAAGAGGACCATACCAACAATCCAGCTGGCCTTCAAGATGAGGAAAGTCAAGACAACGGCCTAACACCACCAGAGAGGCCATCTCATGCTCGGAAAAACAAGCAACAACAAAATGGTATGCTATCCTTCTGTCAATTCTATTTTCTAGGTTCAATCGGTTTTTGCTGAATGTGTACATTAAATGACATTTAAATTGCTCATAAGGAGGTGGCTCCCAACAGTGCAAGAAAGGTGTACGTGGATGCCTTAAAGGTTTAGCAGCAGCTAACAAGAGAGTGAAGAATGCATCGCAGAAACTATCAATTCAATTTTCAGCAAGGTTAGGAGGCCCCGTAGGAGAAAACTCCTGAACATTTGTGGATGAAGTGGTAATGTTTACAAGAAAGAGGGCTCCACTTATTGGAGTCAAAAAGTGGAAAGATATAAAGCAAAATGTCAAAATTACAATAGCAGAGGATTTGCTAGTAAGTTGCATCTTTGTATTTGTTGGTAAATAAGCATGTTAATTCTGTAATTACGTACAACTTCACCTTCACTTTCTGTTTCAATACAAGCAGAGTAGGTGGGATTTTTTAAATATTGAGAATGCAACGGAAAAGATATGGGACATTGCTAAAGAGCGGTACAAAGGATGTCGATCAACATTCAGTTCTACATACAAGGCATACAACACTTACGCTGAGCGAATGAAACATAAGCCTGAAGATATAGACATTGTCGAATGGCACTACTTGATAATGTATTTTGGAACTGAAAAATTCAAGGTTCAATTTTTCTCTCTACAATTACCAATTAGTGAATGGAATTGAGATAGTAACCATTAATGTATGGACTTGTACAGTTGATGCATTAGCAATAGCAATTACAAAATATATGCAGCAGCATGTGTTACAGACATATATGCTTTTTACTACCATTATTTAGGATGCATACAATTCTTATTTAGACTTGAACAATTGCTGCATAAGGCATATAGGAGTTAGCTCCAGAACACCTTTGTAAGTAGTAGTTAAAATAAGGCACATACATCATTTTGTATCAATAGTTGACTATTGATCAATGACCTATTTGATTAGTGACAGCAGCAGTTTTATAATTTTATCTTCTAGACTATATTGTCTACTCCAAATATTTATGTCCAATTATTGCAAAATCACTAAATGGCTTACCTGTAGCTATAGCTAGCTGTTGCTACTCATAGCTATTGCAGAACCCAAGCGCAAAAAACCTTAGCCGAAGAATTTGAACATTGTTGTCTTACTTTATTTTTTTAATACATATATGGTGACAAGAATGCTTTGTTGAGTGCACTTGTAAACTTTTTTGCAGAGGGTCAGCAGCCAAAACTCTGAAAACCGTCAAAAATAGAAGACCAAGCATCTAATGGGATCCAAACCGTTCTCCCAATATAGCTACGAGCAGGTAATAAAAAATTAAACTTATCTGATTCTTTTCTTAAATGATCAATTGTTCACAAGGCACAATGTTTGCTATCTTAGAGAGACCCAAATACTGGAGAAGAGCCAACTGATCTGACTCTTTGGATGGCTACCCACACGAAGAACGGGGAATGGTCAAACAACGCTTCTAGGGATGTATATGTGAGTAGTAAATTTAATTTGTTCATGACTTAGTGCATTTTTCAGAATTTTGTGCATAAAACTTAACTGATTTAACTTCTTATTTTCTCTTATCACACTTAGGATGATGCAGCCTTCAAAATTACTGACCTATCAACGAGCGGATAAAGACTTCCTTACAGTTGAAGAGGAAAACATTGCTTTCCAATCAAGTTACAAGGAAAGCACCGGTACCAAATCATGCAAAGCTCATGGTCATGGATACATGGCGAAATATCCCACACGAAGCCAACCTGTTGAAAGACGGACTCGATGAACAATCCCGTGCTTCACTGCAGCCCAGCGAAAAAATAATGAGCTCGAAGATGAGGTGCAAATGTTAAAGGAACAAATTGCAAATGGAGTTGCTAAAAGGGAAGAAACTAGGCGAGAGATGCAAGAGGAACTGGAGAAGGAAAGGAATGCAAGAGAACAACTTAGGCAAGAGTTCCTTTCATTGCTAGCACAACAGAGAGAAGCAACATTACAGGTAATACATCTGTACATACGCAGCAGAAAGAATCGCCTATTTGTTGTTGATAGCTTGCAAAGACCACCCGACCTAACAGTCCTAATGTTTTTCCTCATGGTCCATATGCAGGCTAACCAGGGAAGTATATTGAACACAAGGGAAAGCGAGGCTAATCCAAGTGAGGAAGACGAAAAAATGACAACATTGGATAAGGCTAACCCAGATAGTACATTGAACACCACAGAAAAGACACCTGAACATGTGGAAGAAACATTACAACAGGTAACAAATTTTGCAAATAGTTTGCTGCCATAAGGGATTTGGACTTTGTACATTCTATTGATTACCTGCTGATGTGTACCTTCCCTGAACTTCAATTGATGCATGCATGATGAACATATTTTAATAGTAGTACACATCAGGATGCTAATATTTTTTATTCTACATTTTACATTTGCAGAATGACCCAGCAAGCATCCTGACCACACAAAAAGATGCTAGGCCACCTATTCGCATCACTCGAGCTTCTAATCTTAACCGAAGCCTCTTCCAAAATGTCGCTATTAATAATGGTTCATCAAACTTCATTCCTCCACAACAATTGAAGAATACTGCTACAACTCGTTCGAAGAAAAGGAGGGACCAGCAGGTATGAATGAAAATGTGACTAATCTTCATCTGTCATTGTTCTTATGTCAAATATAGTATACTGTTCTAAACTACTAGAAAATTATGCCAGGTGAAGTAGGGCTACTATATATCGGTAAATGAAATGAAATTAAATAATTCTGCTGGAATCACTTGCTAAATACTTTGCTACGCAACTGAAATAGAGAACTCAGGATTGCTATTTTCAGCTGTAACTCGTATCTCTAAACTTGCACTATGATGTACTTAAGTATGTGCTGCTGGACAATACTCATATTAAGGTCCCTCTTTATTGTTCATGTTCTATCAGGATGAAACAATTTGATCAGAGCAAACAGAGTCGTGGCGTCGTCAAGTCAGGAAATTCAACATGGCAAAGAAGCAACGACAAATGGAATGGAAGTGATAGTACTTTTGTTATTAGTTACAAACTTTGTAGTTTAAGTATGGAGATTGATATGTAATTCCTGCATGAGTGGTGGCACTTTTAAATTATTATGTGTTGAATTAATATATGTGTTTTTGATCCAGCCGTGTTCGTAATTTGATTATTAATTTGCAACAACAAATTATAATAAACTATCATATGCTCAATATGCTACCACAAATTTTACCGTTGCGATAAACCTGTATGCAAAATTGGTATTTCGTTGTGATAGGCTGTTGCAACGCCACTACTATGTTGCGATTCCACTATATGCCATGAACAATGTTCGTTGCTATAGGATCTATTTGCCACAAAACATATTTCGTCGCAATAACTTTATGGCAATGAAATGCCTTCCGTGGCAATAAAACATATTGCAACGAAATACCTCCCGTGGCAATTGAACCTGCTGCAACGAAACGCCTCCCATAGCAATATATCATGTTGCAACGAAGTGCTCTCCGTGGTAATAGGGTCTTTTGCCACGAACCATTGGCGTGGCAATAGAACCTATTACCACGCAATATTTGTGTGGCAAATGATACTATTGCCACGACCAAACTTCGTGGCAAAAGAAGCTATTGCCACGGAGTCAGCCGTGGCAATAGCCTATATCGCCACGACATCATTCGTTGCAACAACAAACAATTGCCACAATATATTGCATGGCAATAACCATAGGTATTGCAATGAAACCACAATCTGTTGCACAATCTTTTAAGCACGCAAGTACTTGCCACGCTTGCCAACGGAAGTGATGTGTTGCAATAGGTACATATTGCATCTATTTTGGCCCTATTACAACGATTTTGCTCCGTTGTCCTAGACCTGAAAACTAGTATCGTGCTACCAGACGGAAACCTAAGATTCATCTGACTTCAGCAACATGATAAAAAAATCAAAGTTTAGAGAGAGAGAGAGAGAGATTTGAGATCTTTTAATTATCTTTATACCCTTGCCTTCTACAAAAAGTTTGTGACCTATATACCTCCCTAGGCCCGGAAGAGAAATTTGAAGAGATTTGAGTTAGGCACTGATTCGCAAAAAAAAGGAGAGAAAAAAATAGAAAAAAAATTCTCTTCTAAAGGTTGTTGGCGCCTTTTTCTTTTGCTGCTTCATTTGTATTCCTCTTATTGCTTCCTTTGTTGGTTTATCTATTTCCCTGGTCTAGGCGAGGATCAGCAATTTCGACTAGTACTTTGAACATTTATTCAACTTGCATTTGCTTAATCGATTGTTGCTAATCTTTGCCACCATATTGATGCCTTCCGAGCTCCACATACTACTATCCGAATAGGTCTTGACGTATCGGCAATCGCTATACTCATCACTCTAGTCAAGGAACCACAAACCAGCGACCAGTTGTACCACCTGCTTAGGAATCTTGTAAGCATTTGATAAGAGTTTGAGAGTGTGAGATTTCTGTAGCCTACAACACCTAGTAGTTGATAGGGAACTAACAAATTTTGTATGAGTTTCTTGTGTTCTACTAACAATGGCAGGTTTACAAAATTTAAAACATAGTGGCAAGAATGATGACCAATCTTCTGAACTTAAGAGTGCCAGACTTCTCACTCCTCGCACAAGGATGCTTGTGCAACACTTCAACCGTGAGGTCAACAAGAGAATGGAGGAGATATACAATGTGTTGGGTTGGATCAATGACACCCTCACCACCATCAATAACAGAGTTGAGAACCTTGGGCAACGTCCACCACCACCAGCTGCTCGACATGCTCTGTTCCCCCTTCACTCTTCGGCGGATGAGGTTGATGATATCGAAGAAAACAACAGTGATATTGACACTGAAGTTGAGGGCCCCGATGATTGTGACCGTTGTTGACTCGAGCAAAATCGACGAGGTATGGGTAGGTTACAAAGGGAGGTACATAATGATGATGCATTCGCCGAAATCAGGTTTATAATTTCCTCACTTGTTGGTAGATATGACCTTAAAGCTTATCTTGATTGGAAATTACAATTAGATAAAAAATTTGCATGCCATGATTTTTGTGATAATAAAAGAGTTAGGCCTGCTACTAGTGAATTCACTGATTTTGTATCAATTTGGTGGAGAGAATAATGTATACCACCACATGTATCTAGAACTTGGGATACTTTGAAACAAGTCATGAGAGCTAGATTTGTGCCTTCGTACTTTTCACGTGACACGTTAAATAAGTTGCCATGCTTAAAACAAGGAAATAGGTCAGTAGAGGAATATTATCAAGAATTGCAAATTGTTTTATTGCATTATGGTTTAGAAGAAACTGAAGAAGCTATAATGGCTAGAATTTTGAGAGGGCTTAACTAGAAAATTCATGACATACTTGACTATAAGGAATATAGTTTTGTCGCCCATTTCGTAACATCCTAAAATTTTGCTTTTTTAAAAAAATTAATTTCAAATTAGTTATTTTAAAAGTGTTTGGATTTTATTTGGATTATTTGTGTAATACTGGAAGAAAATACCAAATCCCAATTCCAATCCAAAGTCCAATAAAATAATAATTTTTCCAAAGGGTCACCCATCATAGAATTGCCATAAGCCAAGCACGCTTAACATCAGAGTTCCAACCACCAATTGGCTTCTTGTTTGCTGTGTGTTCTTTCCACCTTCCTTTTATTCTTTAGCCTGTTCACTGTTCATCTTCTTGTACCTTGCGTCGGACCTAAGCTCAAATCTCCAACCGACAAAAAACTTTTTTCCCTCTGCATCTTCACTTGGAAACCGCTCAATTGGTGCTAGCAATCAATTCATCAATCTTTCCTTTCTTTTTGCGCATCCTGGAGTACCATAAATCCCATCGGTTTCCTTTTCTTTGCCGAAGCTATAAATCAGAGCACTGTGATCGTGTGGCCTTCCCTCTCATCTAGCTAAAGTCTCCCCTCCTCTAGAGAAGTCACCGAGTTTGCCAACGACACCACCGGTTCGAGAACAACTTCATCGGCCGCTTCACCATCCAAGACCGCTGCCAGAGCCTTTCCCCACCAGAGCACTTTGTCGCCACCGTCTTCTTCCTCGCCATCGAGCAAATCCGCCACTGAAGCCCTTCCCTCACCAAAACACTCCGCTGCTGCCAACTTCCACCGTCGTCGACCACTCTCTAGTCTTCTCTGGTAAACTCCCTTGCCTGTTGAAAGCAATCACTCCGTATTCGACCATAGCAACCCCATCGATCTCAGCCACTCCGACCGCTCCCGATCGCCCCTGAGTTCCTACCACTAAACCACACAACCACTCAGACCTTTCAACCATAGTCTCTTTCGACCGCGACCATTTTCTACCACGGTCACTCACAGCCGCAGTCACTTTCGACCACAGCCACTTTCGACTACAGTAGCTCATGACCATAGTCACTCGTGACCATAACTGCTTTTGACCACCCTCGTGTTCAACCACCTTATAGTTTTCGACCACTCCGGGCCTCTCGGCCACTCTCGGTGTTGCGATCACCATGGTCGGTCACGACAACCTCATGGGTTACGACCACTCTCGGTGTTTTGATAATTCTCGTAGGTTTCGACCGCATCAAGCCTTCGACCACTCTCAACCTCCGACCACTAGGTTTTGATCACCAAGATTTGATCACTTTGAAGTCTTCAACCAGTTCTAGTCTTCTTGGACCAGTTCCTGTAATGTTCGACTTGCAATTGTTTTGACCTCTCCGAACCTTTTGACCACATATACCTTTCGACCACGTTGCATACTTCGACCACTTCAAACTTTTTGACCACTCCTTCTGACCATGTATTGACCATCGACCACTCATAGCCACTTTGATCACCGACCACATCTAAATTTTTGACCACATTCAGCCATCCGATCACAATTGTTCGACCACCTGAGCCGATTGATTCCTTCGGCCACTCCATACCGTCCCATTCCTTCAACGACCTCTGTAGACCCTTCGATCATTTTGGCTGTAGTCATTTTCGACTAAAGTCGCTTCCGACCAGCTAGTAAGTTTTCTCGACCACTCGGTGGCTGAGACCACGTAGATCCATTCGACCACATTTAACCTTCGACTATCAACTGCTACCATAGTCTTTCGACCACTCGACAGTTCTGACCACTCTCTGAAGATCCAACCCCTTCGACCACGGTAAACACTTTCAGAAGCTCATATTTCTTCATCCTAGCTCTATTTGAACTCATTTTGTGACTTTGTTTGTGTTTATTTATTTATTTGGGTATCTTATTTTTGCGCGTAGAACCTGACGTCACCAAAGAGTTTTTCGATATGCAGCAGGAAGGTCCAGACAACGTGCAGGAAGGCAAGTCTCCTTTGACCATCTTGTACCTATGTTTTCCAAAATTCTTTTGTTATTTCAAATTTAAATGCATTGCTATGTTACATAAAATGATAACTTCTTTTTTAAGGATAATAGTTAAACCGATAATTGTTATACCCTCTTTTGAAGTTGGCAACCATGTACCTTTGTCACCCTAGGATTCCCATGTCTCAGAATTGAGATTATGATATTTGTTAATCTTAGAATAGTAGTAATTGCTTAGACAAGCTTATCAATCACTATAACCCTATGGGTAGGGGTGGCAGTCGGGCGCGACGGGCACGGGTATTGCATACCCATGCCCGCGCCCGCGAGCAATTTTCATGCCCGCGCTCGTGCCCGCGACCCGTGACGGGTAAAAACCCGTGCCCATGCCCGCCGCCCGCGGGCGCCGTATGCCTGCGGGCATGCCCGTTTGCCCGCCAACAAATATTTAGACAATATTGCACATGTCATTTTGACAGTACCAGTTATTTTCTAAGTGATGTGATGCTATTTGCAGAGTTGCATTTTACCAACATAACATGGGGAAAATAAAGGTAGCAAATTCTAGCAGTTCTCATTAGCAACTGATCTTACCAAAATTGTTTAAAAAAGGAAAATAATCAAGCAATAGCAAATATGAATAGCAAAGTAACACCATAATAACACAATGACCACACAGCAAGTTACAAGTCCACAAGACCACACAAGCAATGTTCAATCCCAGATGCGGCCACAGCAGGGGCTGAAGCTTGTGAAGCTTGCTCCGGCTGACTGCTACTCCCTGGGGTCGACATAGTCAGCACTGCAAGAAAAAATAAGTGTTCAGCTCACTGCAAGAGAGGAGGAGGGAGCCGGCGGCGCAGAGAGCCAGAGAAGGAGGAGGGCAGAACCGGTGTGGGGGGAGAACCGATCTGGAGCGGCGGCGGCGGCGGCGCAAGGGAGAAGGGAGGCGGCGCAAGGGGGGAAGAGGAGCCGGCGGGAGAACCGATCTGGAGTGGCGGCGGCGCAAGGGAGAAGGGAGGTGGCGCAAGGGAGGAGGAGGAGGCGGCGACCGGCGGCGCAAGGGAAGAGGAGGGGAGCTCACCTCGGTTGGAGTTGCGGTCGCCGGTGTGGGGGGGGAGAAAGGGAGAACCGATCTGGAGCGGCGGCGGCGGCGCAAGGGAGGAGGAGGAGGCGGCGACCGGCGGCGCAAGGGAAGAGGAGGGGAGCTCACCTCGGTTGGAGCTACGGTCGCCGGTGTGGGGGGAGAAAGGGACACCGGATCTGGAGCGGCAGCGGCGCAAGGGAGAAGGGAGGCGGCGACCAGCGGCACAAGGGAGGAGGAGGGGGGCTGCGGTGCAAGGGAGGAGGAGGGGGCGGCGACGCAAGGGAGGAGGAGGGGGCGGCGGCGCAAGGGAGGAGGCGGGGGCGGCGGCGCAAGAGAGGAGGAAGGAGCCAGCGGCGCAGTCGCGCAGAGAGCCAGAGAAGGAGGAGGGCGCAACGCGCAAGGGAGGGGAGGCCGAAGGCTCTGTGGCTCTGTGCTTGTGCGGCGGTAGAGAAACCCTAAAGATTTTTGCTCAGTGTATATATACCAAAGACTCCCAGGGAGGTTGGGGCCCACTTGTCAGTCATGTTTGGTGGGTATACGGGCGAAGCGGGTATGGGTAGTGACTACCCATGCCCGTGCCCGTTTACCCATCGGGTAAAGGATTTGACCCATTAGTATACCCGCGGGCAAAAAAAATTGGAACATACCCTACCCTAATAGGGTTTTTACCCACGGGTAAATGGGTAATCGGGCCCGACTGCCACCCCTACCTATGGGTGGGAATAATTTTATGAAATCTCTAAACAATTGCGTTTATCATGTGTTTTGCAATAGGTGTTGTCGTTGGTTTACAAAATAAAATAAAATAATGAAAATTGGTTTTAGACTTGGGCGGATAGTAAGATCTGGCTGGTGTGAATTTAGCATGAGAACTAGTATTGTGAAAGTGCCGCCCTAGTCAATTAAGGACTGACGTTTGTGATTGTCCAAACTGGGCACTACCATACAACAACATGTCTATATGGGTACGACTTAGCCGACTAACTCACAAAAGTTTAGTTTAGATATCACCAATGGTAAGTGGGTGCTAGGGATGTACTAGACTCATAATGAGGCACAGGGATTTACTATACTCATATGGCGCAAGAGGCGGCTTCTGACTATGGTGGATTTAACCCTTCAACGGTGAAACATCAGCGGGTGGTGTCTAGCTAGACTGGAGTGAGGTAAAGTTTCATGATAAATTATTTGGGTCTTATGCCTAAGGAAGAATGTTGGCTATTAAGATGGCTTATCTCTTGTGGGTAAAGTTGTGCAACCTCTACAGAGTGTAAAACTATTCAAATAGCCGTGCTCACAGTCCAGGGCGGGCGATGTGCACTTTCACATGGTAGATCTTATGGTTTTGGTTTCAAAGTAAAAGTTTTGAGAACTTAGGAGTGGATGGAACTCTCGGGAGTGTGCCCTAGCGGATGGAGCCAGTGCGGGTGGACGAAAACCGTAATCTTGAATATTGGCTGTTAGAGCCTGTTTACTAGTGTTGGTAGTTGGAGCCTTCACTAGAAAATTTATTTAGTTTCAGTTATTACAATTACTTTGTTACATTTATGCTTTTGAGAATTTAATTATGGTATTTGAAACATAATGCTACTTTGTGCAAAAGAACCATATTATCCTTCTTTGTTAAGTTTTGCATCTATTGCATTTTTCCCAAGACTTGCGGAGTACTTTATGTACTCACATGCTATACTCAAAACAACTCTCAGAGGGTTATGAAGATCAAGAAGGAGCCTACGACTATTTCACGTGTGGATTCGACGATGGTTTCCTAGAGTACTAGGTTACGCTTCCCCAATCGATTTCCTGTGGCGTATTGATGGGTCATCATCAGAGTTTATTTTTACTTCCTCTGTGTTTTATTAGTTTGTGAGATCTTGTAACCCCAATTGTAATAAAGTGGCCATAAGGCCTATACTCTCCTTTTATTATAACAAAGCGTTGTTGGTTATATAATCATCACTGTTTGACTGTGTATACTAGCTTTGATCTGGGACTATTTTAGAAATAAACAGAGGGTTCGGATTTTAAAATCTGGTCCCGGCATATTTGTGCCTTCATACTTTTCACGTGACATGTTAAATAAGTTGCCATGCTTAAAACATAAAGGTAGAAAAGGTAGAAAGAAAATTTTTGAACCTGGCGATCTAGTTTGGTTGCATTGAGAAAAGATAGATTTTCAAAATTGAGAAAGTCTAAGTTGATGCCTAGAGCTGATGGTCCTTTTAAGATTATTGAAAAGATTAATGATAACACATATAAACTTGAGTTGCCTGCAGAGTTTGAAGTTAGTCCCATATTTAACATTGCAGATTTGGAGCCGTACCTAGGAGAAGAAGATGAGCTTGAGTCGAGGATGACTCCAATTCAAGAGGGAGAGGATGATGGGGACATCACTTCCTTGGATACACATAATACTAATCCACAAGATGATAAGCAAGGAACTATGACGAGGGCATGAGCACGACAGTTGAATTATTAGGTTAGCTCATTTCTAGGATTGTATAATTCATCTTCTGAGAATGGGTTGCTGCTTGATGCATGTGATGTGTTGTGCTTAGGAATATGGGTAAGGACCAAGGAGAGGCACATGGAGTCACAAACATGCTTGGGATAAACATTGGATATCACCACGTCACTTTGAGACTAGGACAACCAAGAATGAAAACTAGACATATTCTAGAATCCAGTTCAGCCTTCGGAGACAGCGCTGACTTCAAACGAGTATAGAAGATGCATACAGAGTCCAAATGAGGTGATCTTAGACTTGTTGGAAATATTATGATGTTCTCTTTCTAATAGTTCTAGTCCCACATCAAAAATCCACATGAGCACATCGTGATCAACAAAAAATTCTAAATCAGTTCCAAACCTAGGCCCTAGGCCTTTTATCAGTTTGAGCCCAACTGGAGAGTTGTAGTGGGATACTCCCCCACTCTCACAGGCATGCCCCCCCCCCCACATCCCTAACACCACAAAAGCTACCAGGGATGCCACTTTTAGAGTTTAGGTTTGATTAGATTGATTTTTGTTTAAAAAATATCAGTTGTGTACTTGTGTTGACTAGACCAACTACGGCGACTTCGGACCTCTTCATTATTCAATAAAACTTTATATTTCATTCACAAATTTAGATCATGCTTATTTCTTTCTTGCTTTATTCTCTATTGATTGCAGGAAAGGTTATCCGTGTTGGGCACGGTTGGTAACAACATGGGTGTAGTGTAGCTATTGCAGGACGAACTTTGCCATTGCGGTCAATTAGCCTCATCGTCAATGTTATATCAAACAATTGTAGTTATCATTCTCATCAGAAGATCAGGCCAAATCTCCTCATCAAGTTGGTCTTATACATTGTGTATATAGAATCCCTAGATATGAGATCATCATTGTTTTCTACATGTGTAATAGTTTACTTAGGTGTTGTCAATTACTACTCCGTGACTAGATGGTTATAAAGGTAGCTTTCGGATTTACTATGAAATATGCAAAGGAATATGAGCGCTTAAGATGGAATTTGCCCCTCCTATGTAACAGGATAGATATCTCTGAGCCCCTCGATGCGGTTGGATTGAAGAAGTGCATGGCCATGCCAAATGTGGTTAAAAAGTCAATCACAACTGAGTAATCCATTACAAGTTTGAGTGAAGGATTGAACTATCATAGGATGGCACGCTTCTCACATTGAGTTCGATTTGGTATCATGAGGCAAAGGATCGATACATAAGCACTATATCGTTTCATTCGATATGATCTTGATGTATATTTGGGAGTCGTTATATCCTGCTAGGGACCGTTACCGACTTATGGACTAGAAAAGAGTTTTTAGCCCATGACTAAATATACATGAATCTACATGGTCACACACTTAATGGGCTGAAACGATAAGGATCCAGATGATAGTCTCCGAGTGGGATACGATCTCTACTTGTATTGTATAAAGATCCAGACTGAGACTTTTTGAGTTGGATACGATATCTGATCGTATCGGATAAGGATCCTATTGGAGGCTATATAAAGAGAGGTGCGGGGGCTGAGGGAGGTATCCCAAAACACACCAATCGAAATCCTAGCCGCCACCTCTCATAACTCCTGCCGTGCGCGCTGGTGCTAGCACGCCAACGCATGGTGTTTGATCCTGGATGTGTGGACCTCGATAGAGGCATTGCTACAACTATGACACTGATCAGGATGATCATGAGGAGACGGTTGGCTAGAGAACGATAGACTACTTCCACTACACCGATACGCTCTTCGTTGAATCGGATGCTTCAACCTTACTTTCGCTGCACTATGTGTCTAGTGGTAACGATCTATGATCTCTTACTCGCATGGCTTCCTGATTTACATGGTAAAAAATTTTAATCTGCGCTAGTATAGCATACCCATATCCCAACAATAGGGACAATCACGTCTTTCCCTTGTAACGGCCCTTTTAGGCCAACCACGTGGTCAAATGATTATTAGGTCTCTTAGTGCAATGGGTCGACTAGGTCAAGGTGGGGTCCACTCCCCAATAGTAGCCTCTCATGGTAAAAGGTCCTCAATTTATGTACGCCGAGACCATATTCGCTGTTCCTTGGCCCCCTCCATCCCTTCGGCCCATTGAATCATTGCATCTTTGAATTCCTGCCTAATTACTGCCGACAATGTTGGCATGCGTGAAATCTAAGACGTCATATGTGGCGACAATTTCTCATCCCGTTGTGCCACATGGGCCATTGTGTTAGTTACGGTGTGGTGCATGTCCCCTTGATTCTCATGCCCGTGGCACCGGCATTAAGTGGCATTGTCGGACTCTGTACTTAAGCATTGTGGCTACTCCATTTTTGGCTATTTGCTCCTTTTCTCTCTATTGCCTGCATCTTGTTGCATGTAATCTCTTTTGTCACTGTCATCTGTTCCCCGTTGGGCCTTTCCTGTTCACCTTCTTCTCGCCGCTCGTCCACTACTTGAGATAGGCCATGGTAGTGATCGGAGTGGTCGCGGTGGTGCATCGGTTCTGTCGAGCAGCCATGCTAGTCAAGACGATCGCTCCGAAGTTGCCACCGGTAAGCGATAAAAGGTGTCAGGGAAGTTTGGCGGTGTGTTCATGAATACACTCGGCCCGTCGATCACGACGAACAAGCTAGTGGAGTCCCTCATGTGCGACAACAAGATTTCATTACGCAAGGTCATTCACCTTCCCGCTAGTGATAAGATCGTGCCATGGCTGCGGGAGGGCGAGACACTGGTGTTTGCGGCCTACTTCGACGCCGAGCTCTGAATCCCTGTCGCGTGCTTCGTGGGTGCCCTCCTCTGGCTGTACAAGCTAAAGCTTCAACAGCTGACATTGAGCTAGGGGAGCTTCACGGGATGGAGGGAAACTCACCTGAGGTGAAGGCAAAGCTCGGGGAAGGGTGGAGTGAGTTGGCAGCGAGGAGGTCGACGCTGGTGGATCGCCAGAGAGGGAGGGGAAGGTTGGCGTGGCTCGAGAAGTCTTCGGGACTTCTTTGCGGTGCTCTAGATGCGGCGAATTGGACGGGGGCATGGAGAATCGAGATTGGCGTTGGTGGCGGCTTAGGCAATCAGAGCCAAGGAGGGTGGGGAGCGCTCGGTGGCAATGGAGGCGGTGGGAGAGCAATTGGGGCCAGGTAGAGGCAGTAAGGATGCTTTATAGCTGAAAAGGAGGGGAGTTAGCTGTTGGACAGCGTCAATGCGGTACGAAGGCCGAGGGCGGCAGCGCTAGTGGGTGGCACGGCACATGGTAGGGGGCAAAGTCGGTGTGTGGCGCAAAGAGGAATTAAGGAACAGAAACAATGATCGGGCATGAAGATTGGGCACACAGCTCAGACATAGAGCGGGCGTAGCGGGTGCGGCGAGTGGCACGGGAAGGCGCGCAATGCAAGGGGAAGAAGAGGGAGAGGGGGAGCAGGGGAGGCCTTGGCGAGGTTGGCGCTGTGCTAGCAACATTGTTGGCACACAAGGATGGGAGGCGGCACACACTGTTGTGGCACAGGGACGCCCGGCGCTATGGTGTGCACGGCGGGAGTGGGCCGAGGGCATGCATGGCGCAGCTGGCACGCTTGCAAAGCACACATGGCGAGGGGAGGGATGGCATAGGCCAACTTGGGCCGGACCAGAGGCTAGATGGGCCAAGGAGGGAGGACGGGCTGAGCTTGGCCCGAGCAAGGATTATGTTTGAAAATTTCTAAAATTTGGTTTGAATTTTGAGTTTGAACTTCAATTTGAATTCAAGTTGCAAATTTTATTCAAGCACTTTTGAACTCCCCAAAATGGGATGTTACATACATAGTACATGAACATCGATCGCAGAGAACCAGCAGCCTCCATTTTTGCTAGAAAAATATGGATACCTGGGTCATGTGGTCATGCTCAAACCCTTATTTCATCCATCAAACTAGCTATAACTAACAGCAAAAAAAAATGTAAAGCACTATCCATAAACATCGTCTCAAGGTTAGAAATTCTGCTTTGCAGAACATTTTTGTTATCCTTTTGTACCATACACGGTGAATAGAGAATACAATCCCTTTTACACATATCTTTTGTAAGTGACAAAGCTTGACATAAGTGGAAAATTTGCAGGAAAAAAGAAAACAGAAAAACTATGAAAATGAAAATAATACAATCCTAAAAGAATTATACCCGTGAGGCAACAATAGCCTAATAGTACTGCAGCAGAAGCCAAGTCCTCCCCTGTTTCTATACCCAGTTAGTGTAAATAAATTTGCTCCTCCAGCGATGTACAAAAGAATTCTGAAACACCGAATATTTCCAATTATGTGTAGGTTTTCCCGTGAGAACTCAAAAAATCGTGTAATTGGAGAATAAGTTCATGAGATTGTTTAAAGCTTCAGGATAGAACTTCCTGGCAAACAAGTAGCATGGTCTCTTTAGTCCATTCCACAAGCAAGGCCTCTGCAAGAGCTCTTTCTGCATTCCAGAACAAGAAGAAAACAAGTGCATAATGTTTAGTATTTTCCCCATAATTTGATTATTATACATATCAGCGATGCATCTATACGGGTTGGGAGCGAAAGGACAATTTGATGCTGATGCAAGAAGACAGTCTAACTTTCTTTTAAGACCAAACACTATGTGAACAGAGGTCATTAGATATCACCCATATATATATGATGTATGATGTAAAAAAAATGATATTTTGATTTGCACATGGAGGTTAACGGTAGGGACATCGGACTGCATAGTGTAGTATTTTACCATGCCACTCATACAGTTTTCTGCGTAGATTTTGCAATGGGCAATGGCATTGCCATCTACTCTAATTTAGCGTGCATCATAAACCCAAAGTACCATGTGAAATGTTTGATAAATTGGAAGTAAAATCGTAAGTGTGATTTTGCACATGAAACCAAATTGCTCGGCAGAGAGAGAGAGAGAGAGAGAGAGCTCTTATTTAATGTGCTCATGAACACGTTAAGTACCCAGTGATATTTGGGGTACATTAAGGGCAAACTAAGAGAGGGAGGAGAGACCTTTTCATCGCTTGTGACATGGTAGCTCACGTCAATCGACTGCAGCAAGACTTAAGTTAGAGTTATCTCATGAAAAAAAGTAAAGTTCATCTAAAAGCACATTAAGATGGCCTAAAATAAAGGTAAACATACTGTCATATTCTTTAGGAGTTCATAGGTGACATCCTTAGCTCGGAAAGATCTGGGATGCCACTTTCCTTCAGACCAATCAACATAAGTCACAGACCAATTAGCAATTCCAGCAGGATCCATCATCTGGTTGATACAAATGAGAGCTCTTGAATTCAGCAGATATTAAAGAGACTGATAGGTTTACTGCAACAATAATAAAGTCTTTTGTCCCAAACAAGTTAGGGTAGATTAGGAATGAAACCTCTTTAAGATCAAAAAAATGAGTCTTGTAATCAAACTTACAAGACTAAAACCCTAAGACCTACATTCTACCATTTGTCATATTTTTAGTACGTGGATCACTAACTTCCATGTGCTCAAAATAGAAAATGTCATTATGTACCGAACTACTTACATGGAATAGTGTTGGCAAGTAATGCTCATCTGCATAGCAATTGCGACCCTCTTCCATTCCTGGCTGCAAGGAGAGCATAAAGCATTATTAGATATGTTTCATGCAGAGAACAGTGCTGTAAACAGAACACAGTGGTACCTAATTTGGAATTTTGAAACAGTAAGTTAGTTGACCTAAAAGTGAACTGTGAGCTAGAATGAAGTGCATTCTCTGAGTCCTACAAACCAATTTTATGAATGAACACGATTAATAAACTCCAAGGTACTGTTGATGTCTAAGTCTACACCCTATGCTGGGCAGACTACCAAAAGATGGATTTGATTACCTTGCAGTAATGCCTGAATTTTTTATAATAAAGGCTATCTGCAATCACCACCATTGCATGTTGCCGTTTGATTGAGAACCACTGTAATGTTCAGAAATTGCGTTGGAAACAGATTAAACACATGTCATGCATTAAGTGCATTCAAAATGTATAACATAAAACCATCTTTCAAGTTGAAACTAAAACTGGGGATCATTATTTGAAATGGGAAGGATTCTTATCAACAAAAAGCCATGCTTTATAGCCCATAGATTGGCTCACAATCTGAAGTTTGAAACCTTCAAGAGAACATGATAAACTCACCTGTGAACCCTTCCTGAATTCAGTCTCTCGAACCTCAGGCAACATATTTTTCGAGTATCTAAAAGCTCCATGTGGCCCAGGATCATCAAAGCTGGCCAAGGACATAAACAAGAATGTAAGCAGGAGGGAAAAAAAATCATAATTGTAAATAAGTTGATTATACGAGAATTGCGATAGTGGCCTAGTGTATATGAATCAAGGCAATATACTTAAGAAAGAATGTTAACTCACCAGTCAAGAAAACTGTGTTTTGATCCCATCAGAAAGTCGTACACATAGTCAAAATTGTGAAGAGGAACACAGCTGACATCATAGTTCAGGGAATAGCTAAGGACTGAGAAACTTTATTATGCAAGAAAATGGGATTGGGGTAATTTGGAATTTGTGGATCACCTGTCAGAAAGTAAGACAAAATGTTGGTTGTCTATGTCTTCTAGGGCCTTTGCCAACAACCTCCTCTCTGCATCAACCATCGAGATCATACCCCATCCCACCTGCAAGGAATTTACGAGTATCAGTGCCTGCATAGTACCATAAATATGTAAAAATTATTCTCCAGTTCTCTAGACTGTTATTTGTATTCTTTAGATCGAACTAAATTTATATAATTGGATCATCTGCAGGTATAAGAATCCACTTCGGAAACCAGCTGCTAGATGTGTTTTATTTTCAACTCAAACAAACATGTTGGTGCAAGAAATTATTGTGCGGTTGAAACCAATAGTGGAAACTTAACAGCTCTCTGATAACATTGTCAGTTAATTTACTACTTAATTAAACTTGTCAGTGGTATCATTGAACATGTAGAATAGATTCAAATGTACCCACTTTCTGTTGGACTGCCCTTTATCCCAGCTGTATCCATCGTATATGTTGACTAATTCTGAGAAAGCTATTAAATTCATAAACTCTATGGTTTCAACAGGATAAATGTCTACATATTCTGAGGCCATAGTATCCTCTTCAATTGCGTATTCCTGTATTCAAGGAGTAACGAAGTCATGGTTAAATTTCACAGGAAATATTGATAGTGCTCATTGCTCAAGTACTCCGGTTTTATATAGCAATCACAGGCAAAAATGACCCAGTTTGTCTATTATTTAAATTCAGGAAACAATTTCAAAAAAGTTTAGTAGGTTAGGACCTTATGAGCTTAGAGAAATTTCATTGTTAGATTGTATGGGCCACTACGGATAGGAGCTATAAAGCTGGATCATAAGTCAAAATGCACGCCTCCAGGAAAGTAGAGGAGAGAACCTTGTCAGCCACATAACACAATTTAAGTAAATTTAAACAGCTTTGCATCTTACCACCTCATAAATACACATGTCCTTA
This sequence comes from Dendrocalamus sinicus, assembly GCA_036346575.1. Lineage (NCBI taxonomy): Eukaryota > Viridiplantae > Streptophyta > Magnoliopsida > Poales > Poaceae > Dendrocalamus > Dendrocalamus sinicus. The sequence continues at coordinate 11,888,975 of CM070662.1, read as the reverse complement.
AAAGTTCATCAAGGCTTCTTTCTTAAAGTAGCATTACCTTATCACTGTGTATGTCTCGGCCAACAAATGTGGGACTGACATGTTCGGGCTTCTCACGTGAAGCATGAACATATATAGTGTATCTACCCTCATGGCCCTGCAGATATATGGAAAAATGACATGTAACAAACAAATTGAACCTTTAGTTGTCTGAAGTGGTCCTAACTAATTTACACCAAAGAATTCAAATGCTACCGACAAAAAGAAAAGAAAGAAGGTCCAATACCAAGGTATAACTATGGTTTAGAATTATGGGAAGTTGGAATAAATTCTAGACCCCTTTCTCTTTTCATTTTGCATGATGATCCCCAACATTATACTGTTAGCTAACAATAAGCACTTCAAATAAAACGATATATATGTGTTCTAAAGACCAACTGATCCACTTCTCTATCTTGGTTATGACTTATGACTGGTGAATGACTGCAGAACAACCATTTCTACTTTGGATGGAAGAGCCTTAATTTTAATTTTATTCCCTTCTTATAATCCCTCAGGAAGTAAACTAGGATAAACTCTGTAACCAAATTAATGGTACCATATACAGAGTCTTTGCTCAAAACCAAAAAAAATCATATACAGAGTCAGTAACCATGCATGAATGCACAAAAGGGGGAAAAACATGCGGTACCTTAAAGAACAACTCCCATAATTTTTCAAATGGCAATTTGCCCGGAGTCAAGAACATGAAGGCAATTTTCGGGTTCCTGGATGGAAAAGGTGGTGTCGAGAGGATCTGTCTGAAGACAACACGTGCAGCAGTCTCCTCATCAGTTAGTTCTCGGGCTGGTTCCGAAGGAAACCAGTCCCTAACAGGATAAGTATAATCCTGGGGCGGGTAGAGATAAGCCCAGAGTACGGTTATAGCAATGAAAGCTACCGCCACTGGTATACATACGCGTCTTCTTGAAGCTGCTCTTGCACGAGGCAATGGAACACCCTTCATATCCTTGATGCCGGATGGCAACAGCTGATGCCACTTCATTCTTTTCTGCCTCTCGCAGTAAAGTGACCCACCTTCATTGCTCTCAGAATTTACCTGGCTTACAAAATATCTTAGGACAACTTCAACCGTAAGAAAATGGAAACAAGTTGCTGTCTGCTGTTCAAGTGCTACTGCAAAATAACAACAGAAAGAAGAAATCTTAATTAAGCTTGTTTTTTGAGACATAACAATGCATGCAATTTACCAGGTTGTATAAAAGTTAACTGATTTTAGTCTACTTAAAATATGCACTGATCTACGAACAAGAAAACAAATCATCATTATTATGTTGCTTGTCAGTTGTCACCAAATGTGCATAAACGGATATATCAGTTTGAGGATTTTCTCTATACATGTTCATAGACAAAAAGAACCAAATTTTTGAAGCCCTGGAATTTAAATTTCCACAAGATCACATTCCCAGATTAAGGTGATCAAGATTGAATGGAGACCAGAACTATAGAAATCCACTTATGTTCCTTGGAATTCGTCTGTATTCGGATGAACCGTTGAAAGCCTACTGTTGTAGGGGTGGCCCAACCCCCCGTGACTGGGCCGTGCAACTAATCCAACATGTAATAGGCCCAATAGTGTAGAAGATTATAACAGTGTAAATATACCAATGTACCATCATCCCTTGTAAGCACTAAGGGGTAGAATGAGGATTTCCCATTCTACCCCACTCATATATATAAACCCCCAGGAGGGGCAAAGGGGGGATCCTCTCATTCTCACCTAACTCTCCCACACAGATCTGGCTCCTCTCTTCCTCTTCTACCGATCCTCCTCTCCTCCTGTTTAGCCTGTAGCTACAACACCTACTATAGGGACAAAAAAACCATTTAGAAGTGTGGGATTCAACCTAAGAACACAGATATGGTCCATAATCAACAAACGTGACTGTTTGGGATACCTAAAAGATCAAAGATCAGTATAATCCAATAAGCCCTGTTGGGCCTTCTTGAGTGTCACGGCCTCCCTGTTGGACCTCCTTTGTCCTCTCAGGCTATTCGTAGCCTATACTCTTTAGATTCTTGAGAATCTTGGCTCAAGCTCCATTAGCTTTTCGTCAAACTATGTGGGCTGCCGTAGAAGACAAATATTACATAGATAAACAAGAATATGAATCAACTCGTCGGAGCTGTGTGCAAGTCGTGGCTGATCCTTCCAAAGACGTGGACTAAGGCTCAGTTTGTGGTAGTTGTGTTTTGCATACTTTTAAAGCTGCTGTGAAAAACAAGTTGTGAAGAGTCTATTACTCTGTTTGACAAATCATATTTGAAGGACCATGTGAGAAAATCCAAAATTATGTTGTGATAAATCATTGCAATTTGGAAATGTTGGCAATTTGATTTTGCAATTTGTCGGATTTTCAGACAACTGGCAGTCAGGCCGGTCTAACCGGCCAAAGGTTGGTAGTCAGACCGGTTGCTCCCAGCGATCAAACTAGTGGCCTTGACAAATATAGGGGGTCCAGTCAGACTGGTTGGCTATGTTGCTTCTCGGCTGGTTTTGGTATTTGGGGAATTTGAGTCTCGCGATGAGTTTTGTCGACCAAAGGCAAGGTTTATATGTTGCATGAGGCATGTTACAACTAACGTGAGTCAAGTTGTGAAGAACTTATGTCCAAAAACGATTTCTTTATTTTTGAATGTGTAGGATTGCTTGAAGTTAAGAAAGGGTATTTTGATAATTTGATCAAAATACCGGAAACCACCTTGTATCAAAATCGTAGCGCTTGACGGCACTAGAGAGTTGTTTAGGTCAAGGAGAAGCTGAGAAGATCAAGATGTATTAAAGCTAAGGACTTAACGGATTCGGGTTTATGCATTCTGAAAAGCATGCATAAGAGTGGCGTGTGAGTTAAAATATGTGTGTAGAGATTAACGGGTTTCCCTCATTTATGTTAAGTGGATAGTATCTATTAGGGTTAGATAGGTGCTGGATAGCCTATCTCTATAATACGTTGGGATAAAACTTGTGTTAATCATCCAACCATCCTCTCATTGACTTTAAGTGTTAGGGTTAAAGTTTGAGAGAAGTTGAGTATTGTGGTGTGCTCTCTTGAGCTCTAAATAGAGTGGCTATAAAATCTTCATTCTCAAATAGCAATACATCAATCATTGTTCATCTCCATGGATTTATGTTATGTTGATTGATTTGTTCTTGTGTTTGGTTGATTTTGCTCTTCTCTTCTTTTCTTGATCTTGTTGTGTCAAGGACGTGTAAGAGATGGAGATGACCGCTGAAAATCAATCCCCATCAATCTAGGCACTTTGTTTGCAAGTTCTTGAAGAAACCAGTTTTTGCTTGGATTTGACCCTGACGAGTGATTTCTTGATATGAGTGTTTTTGCCTCGATTTCTTTGGTGTTTTTGTTTGTTGTAACATGTGGCAATACATTTAAAGTCATCTTGGCTATCTGCTACCCACGAGTAAGTCATATTCATTGTTTTCAATTTTTGCCTGATTTTGGTGTAATCTTGCTCAATCTTGAAAAAAGTCTGAATTCTGATATGGATTTTTGTGATCCTTAGTTGGAATAGGTTTCTCAAACTTTAAGCAAGATGTGTGCAAAATTTTATAGCATTTGGATTTATTGTTTAGGAGTTGAATCAAAAGTGAGCTACTTCGGGCTGTTTTGAACTCAAGGCTGGTTAGACCTCTACCACCAGTCAGACTGGCCTGGACTTGGCGGTCTAACCGCTAGCTTCTAAGCGGTTAGATCTCCATGGTTTGGCAATTTTCGAAGTTTGATTTCTTGAGCGATTTGATTTGGGATTTTGGTTGTTGATTCTAATTTCAGGAACTCTGTAGTTACTTGAGTAAAGGATCAAAAATATTTGAGAAAAAATTTTAGACGGCACCCTTCACCCCATCTGTTGCCTTTTGGTCCTACGTACGATATTGAAGTTAGATAAATTATGATATCCAATAGTGGTCTTCTCACGTTCCACATCATGTGTTCTGGAATGCAATATCATATCCGTTTGCAACTTGATTAAGAAAAAAAAGCACCTAGCCAAACACCCAACTATCTAAAAGCAGCTCAACAAAACGAATGCCAAAGGGAGCCTAAGGCAGCCACTGCATGCAAGACCGATTCTTGCGGCTGGTAGGTTGCATGAGGTGAAGGTGACCATGTTTCTATACATTGGTTGCTCACGCATGCATGTAGGATCCTTCTGGTAACTATGGTGTGCTCATGATCCACCCTTGCACCTTTTGCTTTGTTACTACTCGAAAGATCGTTCCAAATCATATATAAGATAATAATAGTTTTCGTAGAAAAAAGATATTTTTGTCTTCTAATCGAACAAATAGTTGGATTGGATCAAATATCAAACGGTTCGAACTAAAATTTGGAAATTTACATGTTTACAATACCAGGACTCCTTAATCGTGTGCATGAAGAACCATAAATTTGGTCTCAGGGATCAGAAACACGCATTGTTGCACACACGTTTCTTTCCCCAATTTTCCCGTGGCGAAAAATACGAGACTAGAGAATGAACATGGCATCAAGAATCCATCCACGTAAAGGTCAAAACTTTATACCCCCAAAACACCAAAGCTCGTCAAAATTCACCAAAAATTTCACCCCCAAGATCAAGAATTAGCCAGGTCCCATCTCCAAGAATCCAGCAAACATCACAACGCGAGGTAATTTTTCCCAATGAAACGCGAAATGCTCGTACCTGGTTGGATTAGCCGGCGAGACCGAACCAAGAAACCGCCGGGAACCAAGAAAAATGCAGGATTTGTGTGGAATGTGGAGTATGTGTAGGGCGTTCGTAGGAGAAGGCCAAGAAAGTAATATTTATTTCGCAACCGAAACTGTGCGTGGCGTTTATACTCCGCGGAGAACGCGGGCAGGAATTGGAAGAGCTTCTCCGCCTCGAGCTCTTGAACAGGGAGGGAATGGGGGAGAGAAAAGAGACGGGAATTTGTTTATTTTTTTCGTAAATTGCATTTCATCATAGGTATTTTTATATGTTTTACAGAACATCAGGCTGAGCAAAATACCTTTGACCTCATGTTATTTTAGTCATACTAACCTTAGGTTTCACGAAATTTGTGGCAGAAAATCCTAGAGTTTTTTTAAAAAATAATCCTTTTTTATTCGTAATTACAGAAATATACCCATACAAATTTTTTTTACATAAGTGGGCTCCAGTCGCCCAACCGTTAGGTGACTAGCCGCGTGACACGAATGCAGTCGTGGGCCATTCCGTGACAGGATCCAGTCGCCAAACGATCGGGCGACTAAGACCTGTCGCCGAATTGTTGGGCAACTGCAGGTCTAGTTGCCTGACCTATCAATGATTGCCACCTCAGCCCATTGTTTGCGCAATTGCCCCCCTCTCCCCCCGACAACACATGTGCATAAATGATAATTATTGTAGGTACGTGACATTTACCAAATTTTGTCTATGATTAGTATTTTGTGAAAAAAAGCTGACAATGTTGGATCATTCATTTGTGATTTTCGTAGAATATGAATGGTACAAAATCTGTTTGATTCGTAATAACAATTTATGATCGTCGTATGTTATTGTAGTGCAAGAAATATTTAGAAATTTTTTTTGAGGACGATTGAGATAACAACGATTGGTAAGTACGACGGTAAATGATATTGTACGATGGTAAATAATATTGTGAAGAATTAAATACAAAAAGACGATGAGATGTGATGTTGCGAATTTAAATAGACTTCATAATAAGCTAGGAATAACACGGTGTACAGGGTTTGTTTACATGAGTAAGAAACAACGACCTGCACGATGCAACAAACCGAAATACTCTTATGATACATATGCGGCTTTCTGGAATGGAAATAAATTCGACCTTCGAGGGACTAATGCGGGACGACTCGACCTACTGTGTGGACTGGAACTATTTTCCCTTCCTTGCGAGCTCGGCATTGAACTCCTCAGCGGCCTCTTTCGCTTTGGCTACCATTTCTCTCTTTTTCTCGTGCTCCCTCTCGCGAGCCTAGCGCTCCCTGTGTGTGCACACGTTGAGATGAGCTTTTGTCTTCCGACATATACGCTCGATTTGCTCGTCATTGCAGCGCTTCTCCCAGATCTCGCAAGCTCTTTTGATATTCCACTCCTCGAAGTCGAAAATCCACTGGTCATATGGATGGATCTTTAGGTCGATCCACTTGCGGTAGCCACATAGCGGTTCTGGGATAGCGGATAGATGGGAGAGGTTTCTAGTGCGTACTTTAAAAGAACAATAGTGGGGAAAACACACTGCAATTGGTCCTTACTGCCTGCCGATAGCTGTTCATGTCCCGACAGTGGTTGGGATAGTCACAGGAATAGTTTGCACAACCCCAATAACGCATGCCTAGGTTGAGCTGCTGCTTAGACTTAGAGAACTTGCATGGGTCCCTCCACCAATAGAGGGGCGGTGTCTCCCCCTCGGGCGATTGTTGCGGCGAACGCTCGGTTGGAACTTTTAGGATGGAGTTGCTATTACGGAAGCGTCATTGCGGGGAGGCGCCCACCTAGCACACTCCGCTTGTTCACCACGAGCCACCACAGCCCTTGCTTGTTCGTCGCAGGCCGCAGCAGACCATGCTAGTTCGTAGGTCTCCTCCCATTGCTTTATTATCTTATTCCATTGCTTATTCTGCCTCTTATCCATCTCGATGTGGTGAATCAAGCTCTTGTGTAGTGTTGGGTTTGCTTATTTAGTGTTTTCTCTCAAATCTCTTCCACCTCATTTTATAGGCCAAAGGGTTGGCTAGGTGTAGAGAACTGTCACGTCGTACTTTGCAGAGTCCTGTCTTTTCGGTTTGAAAAGCTGAGGAGGTGTAATGTTGTCATGTCGGTCTGAAAAGCTGGCGAGGCCGAGTGTTATCACTGCGTAAAGCTGCACCCTTTAGTCTTGTCACTGCACAAAGTTGCCCCTTTCGTTTTGTCACCGCGTAAAGTTGCCCTATCTAGTCTCGTCAGTACATAAATCTGCACCCTTTGATCTTAACACTGCGCAAAGCTGCTCCGTCTAGTATTGTTACGGCGTAAAGCTGCCCTGTCTAGTCTTGTCACTGCGCCAAGCTAGCCTATGTGGTCTTGGCACTGCGCAAAGCTGTCCTGTCTGGTCTTATCACTGTGTAAAACTGGCCCGTCTGGTCTTCTCACTACCTTGTCCGTCCTAGAGTAACCTATCATGGAAAAAACCGATGGGCCAATCGAACATGGATCACCTAAGGTAGATCTTCCCTTAGAAAGGATGGAGGACTTCGGCCCTAACTACCGCTTAATGCCAAACAGACGTGCTCAACCAGTGTGACCAAAATGCAGACAAAGGGAGGACACGTTGTACAGGTCACAGACAGATCATTTATTTTGTATTACTACTAATAGAGTTTCGATGTTAACCCTCCTTTGTAGCAGATGCCGAAATGCGACTTTGTCCGCTGGATTGATTATCCCCAAGAACGCTGTGTTGTGACGTATGTGAGTACATTATGGGAGCGAATCTTTGACTTGGAGGCGCAGATTGAAAATCTCAAAGAGGACAACGATGACCTCTGTCAGCAGATGTAGCGCAAGATAGGCAACGAGGAGGTCGTCAACATAAGAAGTTCGTATGATCCAACATGTTGCTGTGTGAACCCTAGCTGCTATGTGCGTGCCACTACAACAACGGCTAGCCACGTCTGAGGCACCCCCTCTATAGCACTCCATGTGGGTAGCACGAGACACATTCTACCAGTAGAAATGCACGGACAAGGTTGTACCATAGTACTCTCCCCTGTTGTACGCGGTTATACTCAATGTCCTAAAGCATGTATTCAAATGTTTCATGCATCATTGCAGTTGCCATTTATTAAGTGGATTGTTGCAGCAGTGCGTCGTGTGTATTGAACTAGAGGCATTGACATGGATCGAACAAAAAACATCGTAAGGAGTACAAATAAGAACACAATAGTATTGCAAACATCACATAGTAAGTAAGAAATGTAAGTAATAAACGAAGAACAAAGTACAGCTAGCGCAGGCAGAAGACCCATACTAAACCACCCAGCAGCACCCCCTCCGTCACCATCCTGGCCCACTTCCACTCCACTACTAGCTCAGCATAGCCTAGGCATGATTTGACTCGTTTAGATATCGTCTACTCTCTAGCATCTCCTCTCCATTCTCCAGCTCTGGCGCTGCCCCATCCTTGTCTCACTCATCCCCTGTCTTCTCATCTCCCATTCTCTCCTCTCTCTCTCACTTCCGACAGGAGGCGACGGTGGCACGCCCTAGTGAGTGAGCGAGGTAGCGGTGGCACACCCCAGTGAGCGAGCGAGGTGACCGTGGCATTCCTAGTGAACGAGGGGGCGATGGCAGCGTGCTCGACAAACAAGGCAGTGGTGGCGTCAAATGCCGAGTACCGTCAACATAGGAGGCAGTGACGCAGAGGTTGACAAGCACTGACAAGCTTGGATCAAGCAGCAGGATGGTCGAAGGCGTGGGAGATGCTGGGGGACACCAGATCCGGCTGTCATCTTCGTCACCGACGATTGATCCTGTAGATCCGGCACGTCGAGCTTGGATCAAGGGAGATCCAATGATGTGCTTAAGCTCCCTCCCTCCGATCATCTTCCTCAGATCTGGTACGAGCTCCTACTCTCACTCCTTTCCCATTGCTGGCCAGCTCGCTCGCTGTCATGTTCACGGAGATGGGCTAAACGGGCCTACCATGACCCGTCAGGCTAAACGTGCTCAGGCAGACAAGGCATGGCCCATAAGCTCAGTGGGTCATGCTTGGGTCTGTGGTTAAGCCCATGGAGCAGCACGACATGACCCCATTTAATCTATTGGGCCAAACAGGCTGGGCTTAAATAGGTCATGCTTAAATGGCCCCATGTTAGGCCGAGGCATGCCATCCATTTACTCCCTTCAGTCACTCGACGTGACCTATTTTATTTTTTAAAACCAAAATATGCTCATTTGATCACTAAATTCTTTTATATATATTAAAAAGCTGTAAAAGTGTAACATTATAAAAGTATTTTTAATGAAAATTCAATTGTATCATTTTTATATATCAAAACCATATGTTTTAAACAATATTTTTGGTTAAAATTAATATGATTTGATTACACACATTCTTGACGTCGCTCTTTTGTGACTAGAGGAAGGAACCATAACATAGACTAGCTAGTGGGCCTCATGTGTTAGTGAGCAAAACATTTTGGGCCCACTAGACCGGCGCGTCAATGAAGCAAAGCGATGTTCCTCTTCTACCTCTGTATCGTCTTTCTTTTCTCTATGATTCTCTCTTTCACCGTAGACATATCACACATGTCGCCGCCACATTCACAATTTAACCATTGCTCTCCCTCATAATAGGTTCTTCCATATTCCTCCCCACATGGCTTGCACCTCTCTTGCTATGGATCTTGGCCATCAATGAAGAGGCGAAAGAGTAGAAGAGGTGCCCTAGGATGATGGCATGGAGCTCACCATCCTGCGATAGGACCCACATGTCTGTGGTGGCGACTACGATGAGTGTTGTAGATCTTGTTGTCTGCTCGCGAGGACCTAAGGAGTATGTTGGCACAACAGGTGTTGCTTCTTGGATTTGACTGAAAGGAGGGAGATAAATGCTGGTTGCATGGGGCTCGCTAGCTAGAGGCATCTTGGTGTCGACATTTCCTCTACTTCCCTCTTCCTCTACCATATCCACGGCAGAGTGTGGTAGGTGCTATGTGATTATGGTAGGCTACCGACAGGCAGTGGACGATGACACAACACTGACGGCAGCTAGCACTACTACAGAAAAGGTCATCACAGACGGTTCGAAAACGTCATCACAGACGGTTTTGTGAACCGTCTGTATTTATGGGTCAGTGATAATCGAAGGTCATCACAGACGCGTTTTTGAACTGTCGTGATTATCACTATCACGCACAATTTTTGAGTAAAACCGCTGCGTGATAGTCGATAATCACAGAGCGGTTTTAGTTAAAACCATCTGTGATATCGATCATCACTGACGGTTTTTGAGTAAAACCGTCGTGATAGCTATAATCACATACGGTTTTAACTAAAACCGTCATGCTATTCTCTTCTACCCTAAATCTATTTCGCTTATTGGCTAGCCTCAGGAAATGCTAGCCATACTCTCTGAAACAAGCAGATCAACATGTACATGTATACATCCTCACATCTCAATTCATTTCATAAACATAAAACATCCATTTCGCAATTCAATTAATTGAAATGAGAACAAGCAAATATGAAACACAGTACACATTTTAAGATTAGAGTCTACCATTACAAGAATAGACAGACAAACAACAAACAATAAAGAGGAGGAGAACAACAAACAGGTTGCTCATCTAGCTAACACAACAAAAACAGAGAAAAGCAAAGATCCTCTATGCCTAGGCCTTCTCGCCCCTGATGCAGCGCGCGAGCTGGATGTCTTTGACGCCCACCATCGTTGGTATTGATTGAGTGCTGCCTTGGCACGAGCTAGTTGCTTCTGTGGTGTCTTGCCTCCCGTTGACGTGTGCGTCGTCTGCAAGGAGGAGGAGAACAGCAAGGAGGAGGATAGCAAGAAGGAGAAGAACAACAAGAGGAGGAGAACAAGGACAGCAAGGAGGAGGAAACTAACAAGGAGGAGGAAACTAGCAAGGAGGCTGGGTTTTGGTAATATTTATAGGGGAGGGAGAGGGAGGGAGAGGCGGGAGTTCGAAATTTTGGGCGTGGGAAATTTTGGGGTGAGGAGGATTGACGGGCCCAGTGGTCAGATTATCACAGATGGTTCTATTGGCTAGAACCGTCTGTGATGAATGAATATCACAGACGGTTCTATATATAGAACCGTCTGTGAATTAGAGCACAGAATTTTATATACCGATATAATATAAACAACTAGTATGAAAAGATAAAATAGCAAAATTTTATATAGCTTATATATACTCATTTGAAAGGTTTCGACGAGATCTACAACTTTGCAGTTGAAGCAAAATCCAAATTCCGAAAGAAAGACCAAGAAAAAGGGCAAAAACAGACACCAAAAACTTGCGACGCAAGTTTAGGTCTAAAGATGGCCGATTTTCGGGCTCTTGGAGGGCGACTCGCGCAAGCGGGTCATTTTTTCTGGATCGGGCTCGTCGTTAGCTTTCCAACGAGTACAAGAACGTCGAAAACGGACACCGTATACAAAAGTTATGCCCGTTTTACTGAATGTGTGTCAAAACTGAATCCTACTCGGACTCAGGCGGGAAATTATGAAATTTTGGGAAATTGCAAGGCGGGAAACATATCACAGATGGTTTTTAATAAAAAACCGTCTGTGATATTCCAGTATCACAGACGGTTTTATAATAAAAACCATCTGTGATATTCCAGATTATCACAGATGGTTTTTATTATAAAACCGTCTGTGATATTCCAGTATCACGGACAGTTCAGAGGTAAAAACCGTCTGTGATACTCCTTTTTCCCGCCACAAATACCACAGACGACGTTCAAATTAAAACCGTCTGTAATAGTGTACATCACAGATGGTTTCACAAAACCGTCTGTGATTTGGCGTCTACTATTAACCTTTCTGTAGTAGTGTAGCAGCAGCCCTAGGCCAGTGACGGTTGCACTTTTGATGTGTGGGGAGAGAGGGGGGGCAGAGAGGCTGTCATGTTGGCGTACTGAGATCAAAATCCTTTCTATTGCTGCCATGTGGGTCCTGTAGAAAATTGTTCGAATTAATGGGGAGCAACCGGTGTGTGTTTTTTCAGTAAGTATTCCTGAACATGATGTTAGGTGACACTAATTTTTTAAATTTTTTTGGGAGGATTTTTTTTCTGAAACTCTTGTATCAATAACTTCGGTAAAATGCAGTTCATACTCTTTTTAGAGGGTGCAATTCATACTTGTGGTGCCGTGGCGATCGTGTCTGGTTAATTTTGTTGGCCCGGGGATCAGGATGTTAGCTAGGCTTGAATGGCTGTTCATGTTGGCCAGGAGAAGGAACCGAAGATGGGCCGCAGAACGGCATGCATACCGGGTGAATTAAAAAAAGCTAAGAAGAGTTTTGTTTTTCCCCCGTGTGGCCACATTTTCTCGTCGTCGTCTCCGCCTCCGACGCCATCGATAGACTCATGCAACAGATCCCCCTCACTTACCGACCTCGCAATGGACGGCCTGTTTGGGAACGACGACGACTCAGCTCGCCCATCCGGCACAATGTACGGGCCTGCCGGGCAACCGCCTGAACTAACCGGCCGGCCGGTCGTCGAGTTAGCTGTGGTGTCAAGCACGTCCGGACGTCGTGACGCCTTCGCCGTGCATGCATGTCTCGTCGTCGCCGCGTGCTACTCGATATATCGTACGTACGTGGGAGGTAGCTAGTGAAGTTTCAGGCGACGTACGTACTCTAGCTAGCTGCCCTCCATCGACGTGGTACAAGGCACAGTTCGTGGAGACGGTGAATCAGGACCGAGCTAGCTAGAGATGCATGCATGCAAGCCAACAAGGTGACGTACTGGCCAGTTGGCCAATTAAGCTCATACTGCCCGCGGCCACGCTACACGGCCGGCCGGCCGGTGACGCGCTGCTGCTGCTGCAGTGCATCTCTCGTGCGGCGCAGCCCGGCCGGGAACATGTACAGTACACAGAGAGGAACGGAGAGGCTTCAGCTAGCACTGTATTGATTTGCTTAGAAGAATCCATGCATCAATTTCGCGTTACTTAGACGAGTAAATGGTGCTATAACATCTGCGCATAACTGCAATTACTTTTGGTGGGATCTAATCCAGTGGAACCAATTATTCATGGAAATTAAAAAAAATTATTGCTTGGCTCCGCTCCGCCTCGTGGTCCCGCCTCGGATGGAAGTGGCATAAAAGGGTAGAGAATTTCTCCCGTGGCACCAAAGGAAACATCAAAATTTTCAATAGCAAATCAAGAGAAAGTGAACCATTCGATGACGTAGAAAGGAATTTTCTCGATTATATTTACTCGCCCATGCAGAGAGCAAAGTAGGGAGATATCCAGGGCTGAAAGGATCAGATGGACACGGATCATGCATGTGAGGGAGAAATGGACGGATATATAGGATTTTTAAGATGATGTGGCTCAACCTATGATAAGATTTAGAGCTATAATTAGTGGGTGTCAATTGTATAAGAACTAGCGGAATATGCTACGCAATTGCACAGCTAGATATTGCAATATATTGTATTTTTTTATATAACTATATTATCTTTGAATAATATAGTTGTATTTGTTATACAATTTAATAGTTGTAATATCTATACATGATTAATTTACACTGTTATATTCTAACCTACCAAAATGAGTGATGTAGATCTTCTAGTTTTCTCTCGATTAATGATAGAATTTCTAGGATTTTTATTTTTTCTGATTTATTGTGAAATTTTGTAGATGTCCAAAGCGAATGAGATACCTTGAATATCACTAATTATTTATAGATATATATATAGACATAGGATTAGCATGCAAGGTGTTTAATTCTAGTTGATGATCCCTAAAATCAAAATTATAAAATTAAACGCCCATGTTCTTTTTCAAAATTTTATATTTTTTAATGCCAAATTGTAGTCAGCCTCATTGGATGATATGTCATTCATAATATAGAGATTAAAAACTTAGTAGTTAAAATAGACAATTAATTTGAACAAAAATGGAGCCATGTACATCCGTAACATTTGTTCACAAGAACTAGATGAAAACATTTGAACTAAAATATTTTAAAGGTCTATAAATCTTGTCAATATATTCAGTATCTACATCTGCACACCATCTCCCTCAAGTTTTTTTAGAAAGACATGTACATCATTGATATCTAAGTTCATATTTGAAAATATATATTTCAACCTATTGTGACAAAAATAGTGGAGAAAAAGCCATGCCATGTAATCATGCATGCATACACACACGCGTGCGACTGCGCTATTCTGCGCTTACGTGCACTATGCGTGCCGGAAAATTACTATCGTGCGTAAGTGAAGTTACTGTCAAATACATGTAGAGTTACTGTCAGTTGTGTAATGTATTGTTATACGTACAAATTATCAGGATCAACCTGTAGCTCTTTCAGAGTTTCGCATGACTAGAAACATCATTTACTTTCTTTTGCGATGAAATACGTTGCTTAGCTGGTACTATATATGCTATGCAGTTATAAAGATCACATAATACGAATAATTTGATCAATATATATTCTCATACAATCCTTTTGCCTAAACCTGAAGTGATGTAATTATTATCAAGAGATGGAGAGCGTGTCTAATATATTTTTTGGCCGTATGACACATATGTAGAAGTTTATACCTCGTGCAACGTATATACCTTACCTGTATGAAATTAAAGGTCAGGAATTTGGCTAACTCTCAAGTTCATCAGTTAACTCTCCAAAGCCAAGCAAGGGCAACACATGATGGACAGAGAGTAAGGTGTAGCCAAGGACAGACTTGCCGGGCAACCATGCATTTCCCAGACTGCCGGCGGCGACACTGCCGGACGGCAAGTCATCCTTGGCTGCATCCTGTTCTCTGCCTCTTCGTGCATGGTCCTCCCGGCAGTAAACCTAATCCTCAAATATTCATAGCTTAGCTACTCTAGTCTCTATAGCTAGGTAGCTACCTTGTGCTCACTCTTCTGAAAGCGAACAGCAGCTCCTGCAAGGGTATTTGTAGGCACAAGAAAGTTGACATAGAATAACATTGCATGGTCGGCCGTCCTTTTCACCTCCATATTATTCCATCTTTCAGGAAGGAATCGTCCACTATATTGCAAGGTGGACAGAATTAAAGCTTTCCCTTATTAGTGCAAGACGGCAAGGGCTGCTGTCTGTCTGGATCGGATTTCCATTTTTTGTACAAAATTTGTGGTCCAAATTTCAGGTCAGCAGGCATCTCAGGAACAGCAGCTACGTCGTTATGTGCGCCGAAAGTTTTTTTGTTTCTTTTGGTGGTGGTGGGGTGCCCGGGAGTAAGGAATCAAGTGGCAACTTAATTAAGTAGAGGTTAACACACTTGTTTTTATACTAGAAATACTCCCTACGTACACTAATATAGATCGTCGTGGATTCCATATATGGTCAATATTGGACTATTAATATATATTAAAGTATATAGACTGGGTACATAAAAATAATACAATTAGATTTATCTTGCAAAATACTTTCATAATACATATATTTAGGCAGTAGATATTCACTAC
This sequence comes from Dendrocalamus sinicus, assembly GCA_036346575.1. Taxonomy (NCBI): domain Eukaryota; kingdom Viridiplantae; phylum Streptophyta; class Magnoliopsida; order Poales; family Poaceae; genus Dendrocalamus; species Dendrocalamus sinicus. The sequence goes on along the minus strand of CM070662.1, from coordinate 11,873,750 downwards.
TACAAAACAAGCTATACTAGACGTCTTATCACAGACGGTTCATGTGGAGCCATCTGTGCTTTGATTATTACAGATCGTTCACGGTTAAAACTGTCTTTGAAATTATCACAGACGGTTAGGTTTAAAAGCCGTCTGTGATATACGAATTATCACAGATGGTTTTTAACTAGAACAGTCTATGAAATTATCACAGATTGTTAGGTTTAAAAGCCGTCTGTGATATACAAATTATCACAGATGGTTTTAACTAGAACCGTCTATGAAACTATCACGGACAATTTTTATTTACAACCATCTGTGTTTTTTCGTTTGTCATATGAACTACAGAAACTACTGAGATGAGATACAAATTCAAGACAAATTTATTACAAAGTCCTAAAAAAGATATTCCCAGATCTTAGTCTTCTGAGCTTCATATGCTTCTTCTTTGATTTTGGAGTTGGAGGATCAGCCACTGAGTTCTCGAATGCCGTGAAGTTTGCTCTTGCCTGTGCACTTCCTCCTCCAACCTGGGCAAATCATTAGCACGATCCATAATCTCATAGAGGATGGCATGATTAGCTTCCTCAGAATTGGCCGCTTCTGCTTGATCGGCAATGTTATCCATGTGTCTCTCCACTGCCGCAAGAGTTTCTTCCGCTTTGTGCACATTGCAGAGAAGAACGAGACTAAGGGTGTTTCCCTTTGCTGAGCGGCAACGAGACACCTCCGTTGACAACGGATGATGAGGACCAGCTGACGGATGGAAGCGAGTCAAGGAAGGAGAGCAGGGCGAGAGTGAAGGAGCTGCTCTAGACGTAAATTGTTAGCCGCCTGTGTAAGGTTGCGGCCGAACAACTCATAATGGATGGATGAGAGAAAGGAGATCAAAAGAATATTAGATGCCATTATTGAGAAATCTGGTGAAGAATATAAGAGGACAGTTTAGAAGAGTTGGATTAGGGTGTGCACATTTAAGCGTTATCACAGACGGTTTATATATCAAACTGTCTCTGATATTAATATCATGGATAGTTCGTATAACAAACCGTCTCTGATATGTGAGTTATCACAGACAGTTCGTATAACAAATCGTCTCTGATATTTGAGTTATCACAGACGGTTCGTATAATAAATCGTCTCTGATATGTGTTATCATAGACGGTTTGTATAACAAACCATCTCTGATAATGACACATCACCGATCCGTGGCGTGTCACCCAGGATTTCAATGTCACCCGTCCATTCTCTCCACATTGAATGGCAGGCACCGGTTCCTTCAACCGCACGGCCCTTATTACTTACCCCCATCTACCTTTCCACCGGTAGTCACGGCCGGGTGAGTCCATCCACTATATAGCTTTCTGCATTCCCCTCGACGATGCCGACTACCACCGTGAGCTAGCACCTCTGTTGTGACACCACGGTCGACTGCATAACACACTCTTGTCATAAGTATCATAAGAGTGTCTTATGCGGTCTTACTGTCGTGCCACAAAGGTGGCGCTACCGCCGCCTCTTCATTGCCGGTGATATCCGGTCGCCATCCGATGCATCCAACTTGTTCCTCGACCTCGCCGACTACCGCTGTGAGCTAGCACCTCTGTTGTGACATCACGGTCGACTGCACAACACACTCTTGTCGTAAGTGTCGTAAGATTGTCTTGTGTAGTTTCACCGTCGTGCCACAAAGGTGACGCTACTGACGCCTCTCCATTGCCGGTGATATCCAATCGGCATCCAATGCATCCAGCTTCTATTGTCTGCTAGGATATCTACTTCTTATATATTCTTGCCGTGTTAAAGAGTTGGGTTCATTATCTTATTATGCTGTAATGGTGGATTCTAATCTTAATGGAGATAGAATGTGCTGTTGTGTTAATTTGTCACTGTATTTGCTTGTTTTCAAAGGGCATAGGTAACATTATTTCTTGAGGCTAGCCAAAAACAGAAAAAAATAGGTATAGAGTGAACTATCACAGACAGTTTTGTGATATAAACTGCCTATGAAGGACTATCACAGACGGTTCTATATACCAACCGTCTATGATACTCGCTACTAGAACCGTCTGTGATGTGTGAGTATCACAGACGGTTTTTTGTTCGAGCCATCTGTAATAATTTTCTTTACAGACAGTTCTAGTTACAAACCGTCTGTGTTGTCTTTATCATAGACGATTCTAGTTACAAATCGTCTGTATTGTCTTTATCACAGACGGCTTACAAACCGTCAATGATAACCTTCGATTATCACTGACACGTAAATACAAGCGTTTCAGAAAACCATCTGTGATGACAGTTCTGAACCATCTGTGATGATTCTTTTTGTAGTGGTGATATAGAGGTCAATTTCCATGAATGTTCCCGGGGTAAGGGATTGTGGTGGATTGAATTTTGAGGTTGTAAAAGCTATCTCGCTCGGACGGTTCGGAAAGTTTGCAAAGTTATTTATCTCTGTAGAGGGAGTACTCGAGCATGAGGTCATGGGTTTCATCCGCAGACAGGCCAAGTGGAAACACCCTGGTTCAAAAAAAAAGTGTTGTTTTTGTGTGAAACATAAGACCCACCGATAAATGGGTCCACTATATATGAAGTGGATATTTTTAGACTGTAACTTATATTTTTTGAATTCTTGTTGTTTATGAGAGAGAATACGAAGCGAGAGATTGTTACATATGATTTTGACTGGTACAACTGAAGTCGATATAGTGTGTACTACAATCAACTAGTAGACCCCGTATTAAAAAAATGCATCATTTGAAAGCAAGTTACTATAGTAAAGTACATAAGCCAATAAGCCTAAGCTGATTCAAACCCATGGATTTCATGAAACTGCACACTGGTTGTTTTTTTGACAAATTTATGTGATTTGTAGCTTCAAAGGAGCATCCAAAAAGGATTGATTGATTTGGTAGTCATAATTTTTTTATATAAAACATAAGCAAACATTGAATGGAAAGAAAAAGGACGATATCATTTGGACTTCAAAAGGTCAATTGGTCAAGTCGACTAAGGGGCATCTCCGATCCACTGTATTTGTTGATGTATCTAAGGCCCTCCACATCACCTAGCAACAAAACTACATACAATCAGTCCAACTCTTTGTATCTTGACACTATATAAACCAAATACTAGCTAGTAGGTCGACCATTTAAAAATTTTAAAAGTTATGTCGGATTGGATAATGATCTTAGAGTGGACAAACAAATTAACTTACTTATATTCGATCCATGCAATACGTAGATCATTTAAAAACTGAAAATTTCACTACTACAAAAGAGACTATACTGTACGGCTACATCACAGGCAGTTCCTACGAACCGTTTGTGTTGCAACTATTATAGATGGTTCATACTAACAACCGTATGTGATATTTTCATAGACGATTATTTACACAAACCGTAAAACAAGATATCACAGACGGTTTTTATTAATAGTCGTCTGTGAAAATATCACAGATGGTTATTAACATAAACTGTCTATGATAATGCAAGACATCACAGATGGTTCATATTAATAACCATCTGTAATAATTCACAGACGCTTATTTATAAGAACCGTCTGTGATATGTGCATTATCACAGATGGTTCATATAACAAATCGTCTCTTATAATACTACAACACCGATCCGTGGTATCTTCCTTACGATTTTGATGTCACTTGTCCATTCTCTCTGCATCGAACAGCATACACCGGTTCCTCATACCTCTCGCCCCTTATTAATTACTCCTTCTCTCCCTTTCACTCCGAGATGCGTGAATTCTACCGGCTGCTCCTAGTTAGTTTATCCACTCCTAACTTGTTCCTTGATGACGCTAACTACTGCCGTGAGCTAGCGCTCTATTGTGATATTACGGTCGACTGCACAACAGACTCTTATCGTAAGTGCCGTAAGAGTGTCTTGTGCAGTCTCATCGTCGTGACACAAATGTGACGCTACCACCGCCTCTCCTTCGTTGCAAGGCACCGCAGAAGCAGCTATCTACCAAGACGGTGCTCAAGTCGGCGTCAAGGATATCTAGCTCGCGCGCTGCTAGGATCTCTCCTCCTTCTATGTTTTTGCCATGGGTTTGTAGGATTAGGAGATGTGTTCTTGCCATGTTTAAGAGTTAGATTCGTAGGATTAGGAGATGTGTTCTTGCCATATTTAAGAGTTGGGTTTGTAGAATTAAGATGTGTTCTTGTCATGTTCTTACTGTGTTATATGGGTAGCCTGCTCATTATCTTGTGATGTTGTAATAGTAAATTCTAATGGAATGTGCTGCCATGTTTGCTACTGTATTTGCTTATTTTCAAAAGGTATAGCTAACATTTCTTGAGGCTAGCCAGAAAGTAGAAAAATTTAGGTATAGTATGAACTATTACAGATGGTTTTATGGTATAAACTATCTATGGAGGACTATTACAAACAGTTCTATATTACAACCATTTGTGATACTTGCCCATCACAGACAGTTAGTAGTTAGAACCATCCGTGATGTTAGAGTATCATAGACGATTTTTACTTCGAGGCGTGTGTGATGTTAGAGCATCACAGATGGTTTTTACTTCAAACCGTCTGTGATGTTAGAGTATCACAGACGGTTTTAATTATAGACCGTTTGTGTTGTATTTATCACAGATTGCTCATAAACCATCTGTGATAACCTCTGATTATCACTGACCCATAAATTCAAATGGTTCAGAAAATTTTTTGAACCATCTGTGATGACCCTTTTTGTAGTATTATTTATGTTTTATTGTAAATTCTATTTCAAGATAAGTTTAAAACTATATATTCCAGTATGGATAAGTATTTTACTGTCTAAATCTTATACCACACATCAGCATCTTATCTTCTTCGAATGCGAATAGTGTTTTGTCCAATTCCACAGTCCACTGTACTGTCAGATGCTTGCGCTGGCAAAAAAAAAAAGGTTCTTCGAATCTTTCTTGAATTTTCTTTATCTGTACTAACATTACTTTTATTCGTTTATGCGATTATGACGTGCCAAAAGGTCAATGGAAACAACCACTAAAGGTGTGGCCAGCAGCCCCCTCTGTAGAAAGGGGGCAATGTGCATGATGAACTAATGATTGTAAGTATGAAACTTTTTGTACTGCAAAGAAATATTTAATATTTTTGTAGTACAAGGATCTGATAGGCAATTACATTAATTAGATGCATATCATGTATTACTTTGAAAAAATAGTATGAATTACTTGCCTTACTATTTTCTTTAAAAGAAGGGAGAGATAAACATCTTGCTAGCTGATCTGGTCACTACTACAGAAAGGCTAATAGTAGATGGCAAATCACAGACGGTTTTGTTAAACCGTCTGTAATGTAAACTATTACAGACGGTTTTAATTTGAAGGCCGTCTGTGGTATTTGTGGCGGGAAAAAGGAGTATCACAGACGGTTCTTACCTCTGAACCGTCTGTGATATTAGAATATCACAGACGGTTTTTATTAAAAATTGTCTGTGATGATCTGGGATTATCACAGACAGTTTTTTATAAAAAAACCGTCTGTGTTGTGTCGACTATCACAGCCGGTTGTTGTTAAGAACCGTCTGGGAATGTTCACAGACGGTTTTTCACAAGAACCGGCTGTGATGTCCCTTTGTTTGTCATATTCTAGATCAGAGGTTAATATATAAGTACACATTGCTTCTAATAACTTAACTACAGAACTACTGAGACAAGAGATCACAAATTAAAGGCAAATTTATTAATTTCAATTAGAGGCAGATTTATTACAAAAGTCGCATTGTAAAGAGTTTCCCAGTTGTATTCTTTTGGGCTTCGTAGCTTCTTCTTCAACTTGGGGACTTGGAGGATCAGCGCTAAATTCTCGAACGCCGTTAAGATTGCCCTTGTCCTCAGCACTTCCTCGTGCAGCTTGGGCAAATGATCAGCAGCATCCATAATGTCATAGAGGATAGCATGAAAAGATTCCTCAGAATCTGCCGTTTCTGCTTGATCGGCAAGGCTATCCATCAGTCTCTGCAATGCGTGTAGAGCTTCTTCCGCATTGCGCACATTGTGGAGAAGAACCAGGGTGAGGGCTGTTTCCCTTTCTTGAGCGACAGCGAGACGCCTCCGTCGACGGCGGAGGATCAGTCAAGCCGACGGATGCAAGAAAGTCGGGAAGGAGAGCAGGCGGGTGCGGAGAAGTTGCTCCGGATGCAAATTGCTGGCCGCTGTGTAAGGTTCCGCGAACAATTCGTGATGAACAGATGAGAGGAAGGAGATGACCACAAGAACGATGAGTAGAAGCCATGTTGTATTAATTGTATATTGTATTGTGCGTGCGTAGAAGCTAGAGACTGGATTAGGAGCGCATATTTAACCTTTAGCACAAACGGTTCGTATACCCAAACATGAATGATATAGACGCTTCGTATAACGATCGAGAGACGTTAATTAGACGATCGAAACATGAAGCGTTCTGGCATCGAAACACGCGCGAAGCGTTCTGGTATGAAGCTTATCACAGACGGTTTTTTATAAAAAAATCGTCATTATAATCGAATTATCACCGACGGTTTTAGTTAAAACCGTCTCGTGATAATGACTAAGGCATTTATTGCGCTGCTCGCACCGCATCGTCTTCATTTCGATCCGATCTAGCCATCGCTGCGCACTTTTTCACTCGGGAGGAAGCTAGACGATTTCAGGCCAGTTAATTTAGTGGGAAGAGGCAGAGATTGAGCTTTGAATTAAGATTCAGACTTTCCTGGTTGCTGTAGATATGGTTAGTAATGAAATTTATTTATCTTTAATTGCATTACAATTTAGGTGTAAGTAATCCATGAGTGGTTATTGAAGATGGTTAATTAATTTGCAAAATTGTTGGTTATATAATAGCTATTGTGTTTGTAATATGAATTGAGCTAGGAAATTAAGTCTCAATATAATAAATGTGGCGTATATATGTAGTTATAATTAGTTATTCTAGATTTTAATACTAAGTTGTTATATATGTACGTAACGTCACGTAGGACCAAGCTGGATGTATGCCGCGAGCCGTGTGAGTGAAGAGTACATTAATGGTGTTTCGCTTATAAGAGCCGCGAGGAGGATATGTTGAATAAGGGGTGGAATATATGTGCTGTCCATGCAATCGATCGCGAATTTGAAGATGTTTAAGAACCGAGGGCAAATTGAAGCGCACTTGATTCGGAGGGTTTCAAAAAGGATTATACGTGTTGGACCAGTCATGGCGAAGTGAATGATCATATGCCGCGGATGACATCGCGGTGAAGTGAATGATATGCCCCGGATGACATCGCAGTGAAGTGAATGACATGCCGCCGGTGATGTCGATTGTGGCTCGGATTCGGATAGGTTGCACGATGATAACTGGATCAGATGCTTCGCGATGTAGAAGAGAACTATGATGAGAGAGTATGTTAAATTCCGTGGCTTGATGGAGGACTCAGAGAAACCTTTGTACACGGGCTGCAAGTACACGAGGTTGTCGGGCGTGCTTGAACTGTTGAAATTGAAGGCAAGCAACGGTTGGTCCGACAAGAGTTTCACGGCGCTGCTAGGTCTTTTAGCGGACATGCTTCCGGAGGGAAATGAGTTGCCTAAAACCACGTATAAAGCCAAGAAGGTTCTTTGTCCGTTGGGAATGGAAGTAGAAAGAATACATGCATGCCCGAACGACTGTATCCTCTACCGTAAAGAGTATGCAAACATGCATGTATGTCCGGTGTGCAACACATCCCGATACAAACGTAACAATCAATCAGATGATGGCGAGGGAATAGAGGCGAAGAAAGGACCTCCTGCTAAGGTGGCATGGTATTTTCCTATAATTCCCCGTTTGAAAAGGTTTTATGCAAATCCAAAGGAGGCAAAAACTGCTGCGTTGGCACTCGGAGGAGCGCAAGAAGGATGGAATGCTAAGACACCTTGCTGATTCCGCGCAGGGAGAAACATCGATAGGAGTTTTGCGAGTTCGGTGCAGAACCAAGGAATATAAGGTTTGGATGAGTACAGATGGAATGAATCCATTCAAGAGCATGAGCAAATGACATAGCACATGGCCCGTGACTCTCTGCATCTATAACCTTCCTCCTTGGTTGTGTATGAAGCGAAAGTATATTTTGTCATCGATACTTATCCAAGGGCCAAAACAACTCAGGAATGATATCGATGTGTTCCTAGCAATTGTTGGTGGAAGATCTAAAAGTCTTGTGGAATGAAGGGTACAGGTATGGGATGCATACAAACGAGAGAACTTCACTCTGCGCTCCTTATTGTTCTGCACCATAAATGATTATCCTGCCCTTGGTAACCTATCGGGCCATAGTATAAAAGGTGCCAAAGCTTATACTCACTGTTTAGATGGTACCGAGAGTGTGTGGCTGAGACACTCACGCAAAACCGTCTACATGCATCACCGCCGGTTCCTTCGGAGGGCTCACCCATACCGCAAGATGAAGAAACAATTTGACGGAGAGAAGGAAGACGGTTCAGCTCCAAGGCATTTAAGGGGACGCGAGGTTTATGATATGGTTAAGGATTTAGATGTTGTCCTCGGAAAGGGACGTAAATTGAGGGCTCATGAGAAGAACACCTGGAAGAAGAGATCAATATTTTGGGACTTACCTTATTGGGAGTACCTAAATGTTCGGCACTGCATCGACGTCATGCACGTAGAAAAGAATGTGTATGACAGCTTGATTGGTCTCTTACTGAACATCCATGATAAAACAAAGGACGGCGTCAACGCACGGCTTGACTTGGCTGATATGGACATCAGCCCTGAGTTAGCACCGACATGCACTGATAATGCACGAACGTACCTTCCCCCTGCGTGTTACACTCTGTCCAAGGCTGAGAAAACAGAATCGCGATGCTTGCATGGTGTCAAAGTTCCGTCTGGTTACTCCGCAAACGTGAGAAACTTGTTTCGATGCAAGATTTGAAGTTAAATGGCATGAAGTCTCATGATTGTCATGTGCTGATGACACAGATGCTCCCTATTGCAATTAGAAATATTTTGCCGATCAAAGTCCAAGAGACAATCATGAGGCTATGTTATTTCTTTAACACAATTGCTCAGAAGGTCATCGATCCCGAAGGACTAGATGCTCAGCAGGACGAGGTGGTGATGACTCTATGTCATCTTGAAATGTATTTCCCTCCTTCGTTTTTCGATATCATGGTCCATCTCATTGTTCACGTTGTGTGGGAGATAAAAATGTGCGGGCCCGTATTCCTACGTAGCATGTACCCATTTGAGAGGTTCATGGGAATTCTCAAGTCCTACGTACGGAATCGTTCTCGTAGGGGCAGATCGTCGAAGGTTATGCAAGCGAAGAGGTCATTGAGTTTTGTGTCGATTATATGGCTCGATTCAGCCGATAGGTGTCCCTCAATCTCGTCATGAGGGGAGGCTGAAGGGTCTCGGAACTATCGGAAGGAAAGCAATCACTCCAGATATGGACATGTATACTCAAGCCCATTTCACGGTGTTGCAACACATGACTGAAGTGGCGCCTTATGTGGACCAGCACAAGGGTGTGCTTCGGCAACAGAATCCGGAGCGGCCAGATGTTTGGATCATGAGGCAACACAACCGTCGGTTCAACCAATGGTTGAAGGAGCAAATCGCTAGGAGCTCGCCGAGTGAGACGCTGACATGGTTGGCAAAAGGGCCGACATTTACAGTTGTGATATGGCAAGGATATGACATAAATGGGTACACATTCTATACGCAATCTCAGGATGTCAAGAGCACTAACCAGAACAGCGGTGTCCGCATAGATGCATTCGATGCGATGGGTCGAGAAACTCGTACTATAGCTTCATAGAAGAGATTTGGGAGCTCGACTATGTGGTTTTCAAGATCCCCTTATTTCGCGCCGTTGGGTGCATCTCCCACAGTGAAGGTTGACAAGCACGGTGTCACGATGTGGACCTCCAACGTGTCCGTACAAAGACGAACCATTCGTACTCGCCAATCAAGTTGTTCAAGCTTTCTATGTAATCGACCCGGCAAATAAGAAACGCCATGTAGTTCTTCATGGAAAAAGGAGAATTGTCGGAGTGGAGAATGTAGTGGACGAGGAGGAATACAATCAATTTGACGAGTTACCTCCTTTTGGAAATGGCATAAGGGTCGACGATGAACAACGTGACGAAACTAGTTACGTACGCATTGATCATGATGAAGGGCTAATTTTTAAAGGAAATAAGCAAGTACAATAAGAATGTATATATGAAAATGTGTGACAATTTTGAGATGTATATGTGAAAATGTGTGATGTAGTCAATTTTGAGATGTATATGTGAAAATGTATATGTGTGATGTATTTGAGAATGACAAAATGTATTGGCATTTATGTATATGTGTGATGTATTTGAGAATGACAAAATGTATCAAGAAACACACTGTGTGAATGCAGCTGGTTGGTGTTGTATATGAATGCAGCTGTTTGGTAGTTGATATGAATGCAGCTGTGTAGTTATTGGTGTTGTCTTAATTGCAAAAGCCGGCAAAGGCTTATCACAGACGGTTCTAAATTTAGAACCGTCTGTGATAACATATCACAGACGGTTCTAAGTTTAGAACCGTCTGTGATAGTAAACTATCACAGACGGTTTTTAACTCAAAACCGTCTGTGATATATTATCACAGACGGTTCTAAGTTTAGAACCGTCTGTGATAATCTCCCTACATATACCCTCTCGCTAGGGTTTTCCGTGTGCGCTGCAGTTATTCGATTAGATCTAAATCCCGAGCCCGTCGTCGCCGCCGCCTCCCGAGCCCTCGCGGCTGCCTCCCCAGCCCTCGCCGCCGCCTCCCGGACGAAGACGCCGCCGCAGCCTCCTCCTCCTCCGTCGCCGCCTCCCGAGCCCGTCGCCTCCTCCTCCTCTGCGTCGCCGCCGCCTCCTCTGCGTCGCCGCCTCCTCCTCCTCCGTCGCCGCCTCCTCCTCATGCGTCCCTAAGGTCACCAAAACCGTAAGGTCATCAAATCCTCCCGAGCTTCATGCTTCTTGTTAGTGTTTAGGGTTGATGCTTGATGCTTGATCTTTATTATGGTTAGTTGCTTAGTACATATTTAGGGTTGATGCTTCATGCTTACTGTTAGTGTTTAGGGTTGATGCTTGATGCTTGGTACATTGTTTACTGCAGTAGCTTAATTAGTTTGCTATTTGGTACATATTACATTGGTACATTGTTTACTGCAATAGCTTAATTAGTTTGCTATTTGGTACATACTACATTGGTACATTGTTTACTGTAGTTGCTTAGTTTACATTGGTACATATTACATTGCTTGTTGTGTTAGTATATAGTATATAGTATATAGTACATAGTATATAGTTTGAAATCATTTGGGTCCCCTTCCCTCTACTCCTCTCCTCCCTTCTCTCCCTTCCCTCTACTCCTCTCCTCTCTTCCTATCATTGAGCATCATGTATCACTTTTCTTGCTTCCTCATCTTATCATGTGCAACCCTACAATTTGAGAGCACAAATTAACCAATCAAGGAAGAGTATATGATCAAAGGGCATGAAGCAAGTAACACATTCTAGTGTATCCAGATAAAGAAATCTTGCGATTATTGCAAAAGATACATTGACCATTTGGGTGGAAAGAAATACATTGTGTCGTCAGGCTCATGACTGCCAATTTGAAGCATAGCATAGCATCCGAGGCACAGCTACGAGAAGAGATCAAGGAATCTCTTAGAGAGGAGCTATTAGCTCAGATGGCTGATGTAATCAGAGATGAGGTGCGGAAACAGACAGAAAGTCAGCAGGCCGCCACCACCGCTCCTGTGCTAGCTAGCCCGCACAACCATCCGAGTAGCTGCGCGTCCAATCCGACGCAAACCCAGTCCAAATTTCCTGTGGGCGACATCCTCGGTAATAATTATTACCTCTCGAATGCTTGCTCCATTGGTAGGCCTATTCGAGTAGCTAATTTTGTATCGTTATGTAGGAGCCTCGACGTGCGGGCTCCAAGTGAGATATGGCTCCATTCCCTTGTACGCTGCTTGGGGCGATTATATTAAATGCAGTATCGGGGCCATGGTGCACGGTCAAGCTTTAGCGCCGAGCTTCACAAAAGTTAATGTGGATGGTGTGTATGCCAATTTTGAGGTGGTCCCGCTACAAAGCCCCCAACGACGAGATCGTGAATCTAGGACAGGCCACTGGAACATTCATCCAAAGGCCCAAAACCGTCATCTCCACGAGGCTTCTTCACCGGTGGCGGGACCGAAGTGCGGTGCGAACCACGGAACTTGCACGGTGCCATCTCCACACGGCAAAGGCGAACCACGCCTACCGCACCGGTGCTATCTCCACGGTGCTATTCTCGCGAGCAACTTGCACCGTCTATACCATTACTGATCGACTAGCATAAAGTCGACCCACAATCGAGCGATGGCGGGGCAAATCAAAGACGAAGGATGATGACGATTTCCGTCCATGCCATTGGCCCGCAAATTGTGCTAGCTCAGCCGATGGTAGTCCAGAAGAGCTCCAAAACTAGGACTTGGTTGCCAAAGATTCCACCTTTGGTATATGGAAGAGTCCAATAAGCTAGAGGCGAACGCGCTCGGTATCATTTGTCAAATTCAAGCGGAACATTTCTTGCACGGCTTCGGGATCGTGTCTTCGCGGTGACCTTTGATGATATATTTGAACTTTTCACGCTCAACGCCTCGACACCTCACTCGTTCGATCTTTGGACGCCGTAAGTCTGCACAATCACGATCTCTGCTCACGTAATACCGATATATGTCACAATTTGTTGCTTTCCTATGTTATATATAGATTCATGCTGACCAAAGCTAGATCATCGAAATCACAAATTGGTTTCGTGGACCCACGCTTGGTCGCCATTGATACCATCATCAAGAATGCATCCTTCGTCGAGGACTATATTACAAAAGCACTGCTGGCTCACCAAGATAAGGAATTTGTTCTTATGCCATACAATGAGCAATTCCATTGGATTTTAATTGTAATTATACCAAAATGGAACAAGGCTATATACCTTGATTCTCTAAGTAAGAACAAATCCAAGTACACAGCTATCGCCCGAATACTCGATAGGTACGTACATTGTACATTGTACTCTTTCTTTCCTTCCGAATAACTAATCTAACTTTTTCGAATAACGAAGGTCGTTCGCCACATACGTTCAACAAACACGTGACTCGACAACAGGGGCCAAGGCCTTGAAACATGATCGCAAGTTTCGGGTATTCGCTAGCTACACATTAATTAATCATATACAACACATAGTAGTAATGCCACTTGATTTAACACATTATATTTTTTGCAGTGCCACCAGCAGGAGCCGGGCAACACATGTGGATACTACGTGTGCCACCATATGAGACTACTCCTCAATTCCACCAAGATCACTAATTCTAAGGTTTGTCAATCTTCCCACATTTATTTCATACATGTCAAGTTTTATATATGCGCGTTGATATTCCTATCGACAGCATCGCATCTATCTCTACATCTGCATTGACACAGTGGATTTTGCAAAAATTCGAGGAGAGCTCATTTGGTTTTTGTGGTCAAAGTCGTAAGATCGGATGGAGAGTTCCACGCCCGAATGATTTTTATTGTAATTCTAAGTGCAAATACAGTGTAGATCTTTTACAATTGTGTATTTGTTAATGGATATTTTATTTCAACTCAATGAATTGATTTGCGAAATGGATGCTTTATGTTTGTGAAATGAAGTGCGTTGTCAATTGGATGTTTTATGTCCGTGAAATGAATTGAGATGTGAAATGTATCGAAATGAAATGAGATGTGTGAATTGTATATGTTTTATGTCCGTGATTATCGCTTGTTTGAGAGGGCATGGCTAGCATTTCCGAGGCTAGCCAATAAACGTAAATATATTTAGGGTTGAAGGAATATCACAGACGGTTTTTAGTTAAAACCGTCGTGATAGCTGATAATCACAGATTTATTTTGAGTTAAAATCGTGCGTGATAGCTGATAATCACGAGCGGTTTTAACTCAAAACCGCTGCGTGATTATCGCCTATCACGCACGATTTTCAACTCAAAACCGTCTGTGATTATCGATTATCACGCACGGTTTGTAACTCAAAGCCGTCGTGATATCGATAATCGCTGAGCGGTTCAAAACCGTCTGTGATGACCGTCGATTATCACTGACCCATAAATACAGACGGTTCACAAAACCGTCTGTGATGACGATTTCGAACCGTCTGTGATAACCTTTTCTGTAGTAGTGGGTCCTTTTCTCCGAGACCCTAGAAAAAGGTTTGTCCAGTAGTGAGTTTATCACGTGGTTGCTGTGAAGTTTGAACACAGATACACACATTTTGCTGTTAGATTTACTGGATGATTAGCATTTCTGGCCGTCCACATCGACTATATTGGGTAAGATATTCTGCTCAACGCTGTGTACCTATCATCATGTCACATCCCAAAAATTTGCTTTCTTGAAAAATTTAAATTCAAATTAATTATTTTAAAGTAATTGAAGTTTATATGGCTCTTATTGGATTTTCTGGAATTTCTGGAATTTAAAACCTATTTTTAAAAGTTAAAAAGTAAATTAAAAATATAAAATTAAATGCCAACAGTAGTTGGAAATAATTTTATTTAGTCCAAAATGTGTCCAGGAGCTTCGTGAATTTTTCTGGAATTTTTGGAGGTATTCTCATATTTTTCTCGAGGCCTAAATAATTTCCTAGCCTTTTCAAAATCAAAATCAAATTCGGAAAATAAAAACCCTCCTTTTCCTCCGGCCGACGCGTGGGCGGACCAGATCGCCACGTCGCCGCTCGGCTGATCCAGCCGCTCTCCTCCTCTCTCCTCTCGCCAGTGGGCGGGCCCGTCGGCGACCCGCCTTCCTCCTCCTCGCGACGCGCGTGGGCGGCTCGGATGAGCCGCGTCTTGCGCCCGCCTCAATCCACCGCTCCCTCCCACTTAAGCCATCCCGCCGTCCGATCTTCTCTCCAAGCCACGTGGCGCCATCCGCACAACGCGCCCGCTCGCCGATCGCGGGCCCGCAGTCGATTCTCGTGTCTCGCGCGGCGCCGGACTCTTTCCCCTTTCTCTCTCTCCCGAAGAATCCGGCGATCAAATCCTACCTGCACTCGGCCTCTTTCTTCGAATTGGACGCGGATTCGAACTCCCGGGGAGATAAGCGCCTTATCCCCTAAAAACCCGGAGCTCCGCGTTGCCTCCGACGGCTTATCCCAAATTTGAATCAACCCCGGCCGTCGACTTCGGCGAGGAATTCCCGCCGCCTCACCTCTCCCCAAGCTCTATAAATAGCCCCTCGGCCTTCGCCTCTCCCCGCACCACCTCTCAGCACCCTCCGCCCATCTCTCTGAGCCCCGAGCGCCGCCGCGCCGCGATTTCCCCGTGCGCGCCAGGTAAAGAGCTCCGGCGAGCAATCGCCGTCGCCTCGGTGAACTGCAGAGCTCACCGTCGCCGCCCCGAGCTTCCTCGCGTCCGTGCGGTCCTCCCCGACACCTCGGCCACCTCTTTCCGTCGCCGGAGCGCCGTCGCACCGGAGCACCCGAGCTGTCTCCGCTGCTCCCTCGCCGCCGACCGTCTCCGTTCATCCCTGGACCTCGCCAACCCCTCCAGCCGAAAGCCCTTCGCGCGGAGATTGCAATCTACGCACCGCCCGAGCACCCCGCCTCCTCGCCGCCGGCGCCGTCGCCTCCGACCATCGCTGCCCGGGCCACCCGAAGGTATCCCTCAAAGGGATTTGCTGCCCTCTCTGGGTAGGCAAAGCCTCCCCCTCCCCCCTGGTTAACAGAGCGCGCTCTCAACTCCCCGGTGCGCGTTCGAGCCCTCGGCTCCGCGCGCTGGGTTGAGTTTTTCGGTTAATTTCGCGACTGACAAGTGGGTCCCACCCGTCAGCGACCGCCGTCTGTGCGGGCCACTGTCGTCTGGGTCCCACTCGTCTGCGTCGAGATCGACAAGTGGGTCCAGTCCCGATGGGTCCCACCGCCGCTGACCAAGGCAGATGAGGTCATCGACAGCAGGGGTCCCACATGTCGATGACCGCAGAGGGTCTCTTGTTCGATGGGTCCCACCGTCGAGCTCTCGGAATTAAAATAAAAGATTAAAATTGAATATTCCCAGTGGGCCCCACCTGTCAGAAATTTCTTAATTTCTGGATTTATTCAAATTGAAAACTTCAAACAATCATAACTTTCTCATTTCAACTCCAAATTCGGCCATTCAAATTTCTAAATTCAGCTAAAATCATGATCTATCCAAATATGGCCTCTGTTGAATTTTTGGATTTTATTTGAATTTCGTGTGTATTTATTTGCTTTGTTTGCTTCGTCTTTTATCGCGTAGATTCCAACGTTGTCGACGATCCTCTTCACTGGCAGAAGAAGACCCGAAACCCTGCAAGAAGGCAAGTCTCCTTTGATCATCTTGAACCTATGCTTTTGAAATGTTTTAAAATATTTTAAATTATGTGCATTGCTATTTACATAAATCATTAGTTCAAATCTTAAGGTGATAGCTAATCCAACTTTGTTATACCCTCCATTGAGATTGAATGCCATGTACATTGTCACCCTAGAACTCCTTTGTCTCAATAATGAGATTACTATTAATCTTTGTGAATATTAGAATGGTAGGTTGATGCTTAGTCTTGCTATCTAATAACTTTGGAAAATCTTGAAAATGGGAAATTATGATTTATTATTTAATCCTTGTGTTTGAAAGTGAAGTGGCAATTGGAGTTGTCACTGTGATTTAAAAATAAAATAAAAATGTGAAAGTTGGTTTAGATTAGGGTGGATGGTCATTTGGGTTGGTGCGATAAGCACGAGAACTTGTTAAGTGTATGTTCCACCTAGTCAATTAAGGACCGACGCTTGTGTTTGTCCAAACTGAGCATTAACCGTACAACCACAAGTCTATATGGGTACGACCTAGCCGACTAACTTATGATAGTCTAGTTTAGGTGCCACCATTGGAAAGTGGGTGCCAGGGATGGACTGGTTATTCACAGTGAGGGACAGGGATTTACTGTACTCATATGGCGCAAGAGGGGCTTCTTGGGCGGTTAGCCTACTGCGGTGAAACCTCAGCGGGTGGTATCTAGCTAGATTAGAGTAAGGTAAAGGCTTTGTGATATTTTATCTGGGTCTCATGCCAAAGGAAGCATGTTGACTTTTAGGATAATTTATCTCTTGTGGGTAAAGTTGTACAACCTCTGCAGAGTGTAGAACTATTCGAATAGCCGTGCCCACGGTCAAGGGCGGCAAGGAATGCATTCACATGGTAGATTTCTGGTTTTGGTTTTAAAATGAAAGTTTTTGTATTCCGAGAGTGGAAGGAACTCTTGGAAGGAATCTCAGCGGATGGAGCCGGAGAGGTGGATGGAACCAAGTATTGAACTTGGTCGATAGATGAATTAACTAGTGTTGGTAGATGGAACCTCACTAGAGAATTAATGATAGTTCTGTTAAAACAATTACTTTGCCAAATTGATGCCTTCGAAAATAATTAGTAGTAATTGAAAGTAAAATATTGCTTTGTGCAAAAGAGCCATATAGCCTTCCTTTGTCAAGCCTTGCATCTATGCATTTTTCCCAAGACTTGCGAGTACTTTATGTACTCAACATGCTACACTCAAAAATAAATCTCAGAGGAAGTTGAAGCTCAAGAAGGGGACTACGACTACTGCTTCGCTTGTGGCTGTGATGGTTTCTTCCCGGAGGAATAGGTCGCGTTTCCCCAGTCAATTGCCTGTGGCGTATTGATGGGTCGTCCTCGAGTTTTATTTGCTTCCGCTGTGTTTGATTGTGCGAGGTCTTAAACCTCCCTTGTAATAATGAGACCAGGTGGTCAGTACTCTTATTTATTGTAATAAATCGTTGATGGTGATGTTTTCCATTCTGTTTGACTGTGTGCACTAGCTTTGATCTGGGACTAGTGCTGTAATACACAGAGGGTCCGGGTTCGGAAATCCGGGGTCCCGACAGAGATGGTATCAGAGCCAGGTTTCGACTGTAGGACGTGACCTAGCTTAGGAATGGCAAAACCATAAGGACTTATATTTATAAAAACAATATATTAAAAATTTATAAGCTTCTTTGCTTCCACTCTCTTCTTACTTAGTATCTCGCTCTTGTCTCTACATTCCCTTGTAAAACTTTTTACTAATCTTTTCTTTTATTCAACTTTGTAGATGGCCGCTGCCCCGTGGGACTACTACTCACATGGAGAGGATGCTGGAGATTTCGCTAGCCTTCTCCGACAGTTGATGCAGTGCTTGGAGTACCGTCAGCCGCCCATTTTCAGGGGACGGAAGACACGGATCCTGGATCGAGACTTGTGGTCGATGGAGGTATTCCTGTATGCACGGGATGGGGAATTCAACTCCCAAAAATACCCCATCAAGCACCCTCGGTCCCGCTGTTTCGACGCTGTCCAGGATGCAGCACGTCTCGCCATTGACGAGTTGTGCCATTTGCACAAGGATGCTGTACATCAGTCCCCCTTTTGCTTCTTCATCAACCCTCGCCCAGGACAGAGGTATCCAGATCCATTTGACATTCCAGTTGACGACCCTCGACTTTCACATCAGGTGCAGCTCACCCAGGCGATGGCAGTCACCTACGCAAGAGCTCAGGAGGAGATTGGACAACTCCGGATGCTTCTCACTTCCAGCTATCAGCACTCTGACACTCTTCGCGCCACGGCTTCTTCGGGACGAGACGGACGAGTTTGGGTGAGACGCCTCAAAGCATGCGACTACACGCCGTCTTCGCGATGCCACTACCGTCCCCAACAACGCGCACCATTGCGACTGCGGGACTTCGTGCGGGCTCACAAAGACGCAAGAAGGTGCACCGCTCCATCCGCCACCGTCATCACTCTCAAGAGGCGCAAGCCTTCTCCTTCGCTCGCGTTCGATCGCCGCCGATGCAACCGTCCCTCGACCGCTTGTGATTGTTCACGGCATCACGTCAATGAGCACGAGGAACCGTAAGAAGAACCGGAGGAGGAGCGGAAGAAGAAGAGTATGAGGAGGACCCAGAGGAGCGCGTCTTTGGAGAGGATTAGTAGTCTTTTGAGTCGATAGTACCCAAATAATGCCCACGTTATTAGAACGCTTTATTATGCTTGGTGTGCTAGATGGATTGTACCAAGCCTAAGTGCACGTGGTACACCATTCTTAAAACTAGTTTGATTTCAATGAAGGTTCTTTCGCTTTAGTTGAATGATTGTTTCTTTCTTGTGTGTTGGCTTGGGATGTGACTTAATCTCCTAAATCTCTTACCTTTGCTATTTCCCTCTTACCTTATGCTAACTGAAACCGCTTGATGGTGAACACAAGGAGCAACCCCGACAACACCGTGATGCCAACCCTCACTGAGAACAACATTCCACCACCCCTGCTCAAGCCCCACTTGGAGCGGATGATGGCCATGCAACCTGCAGCTTCTTCAAGCTTTAGCTCAAAACCAAGTGCAGCAAGCTCGCAGCACCCAACCAAGCTCCCGGTCTAGGATGGGAGAATTTATGAGAACAAGGCCTCCTACTTTTGTTGGTTCAGTGGATCCAATGGAGGCGGATGATTGGATCAAGGATGTGGAAAGGAAGCTGGTCCTAGCCCAATGCAATGACAATGAGAAGGTGTTATATGCTGCCCACCAACTCAAGGGAACCGCTGCAAATTGGTGGGAGAATTATCGCGCGCCCATCAAAATGCGCAAGCTATCGCATGGGATGAATTTAAGGAAGCTTTCCAAGATCGCGCATATTCCTACGGGAATAATGGACATGAAGAAGAGAGAGTTCTACCAGCTGCAACAAGGGAACCTTAGCGTTTCGAATACTGAACAAATTCACCCAACTATACAGGTATGTGTCCGAAGAGATCACATCGGAGGCAACGAAGATCTGGAGGTTCATGCAAGGACTCGACCCCAACCTCAAGGTGCAGCTAGTGTCGAATGATTTTCCAACTTTCCAACACATGGTGAACAAGGCCTTTGTACAAGAAGATGCTCAACGTCAATTGTATGAAAGTAGGAAGAGAAAATTTCAAGCTCAGCAGGGCGCGAGTAGTTCCCGATTCCGCCCTAACCCACCTCAGTTCCATAGAACCTCAGAACCAATTGTGCCAAGGACTCCATTCACTGGACCTCGCCCAAACTCACAAGTTCCCCGAACGGGCAATGGTGTTCAACCCCAGCAGAGCCGGACTTCAGCAGCAGGAGTGCAATGCTTCAACTGCAAGAACATGGGGCATTATGCTAGCAATGTCCCTGCGCGCCAGTGTGACCCAGTTCGCTTCAATTTGGGAACGACACCAGCACGAACTCCAAATGCAGGACAAGGCCGTGGGACCCCTCAGACTCCAAGGGCTCCACAAGTGGTGAGCAGAGGACATCTCAACCATGTGATCATGAAGCGACCAGATGCACTGACGTAGTTTTGGGTAAGTTCCTTGTCAACTCGGTACCGCATCAAGCATTATTTGATTCTGAGCTTCGCATTCTTTTGTGTCAAAAGATTTTGTTGAAAAATATAATTGGGATGTGCGTAAACTAAAGACCCTATGCTAGTCCAATCCTCGAAAGGAAATGAGGACTAACACGCTTTGCCCTAGTGCAACTGTGGATATCAATGGAGTTAGATTTCTAGCGAATCTTATCATAATAGATTCCAAGAGTCTAGATGTGATACTTGGAATGGATTGGTTAACTAAGTATAAAGGGCAGATAGATTGTGCCGATCGAGCGATTCTGATTACCAACTCGGACGGAATCCAAGTAAGATATAAGTCAAACACCTCTTCCCGAAATAGGTGTGGATTGAATAGTGTGAGGGGAGTAGCCTTGGAAAAGGTACCTATTGTAAGTGAATACCCGGATGTATTCCCCGAAGATTTGCCGGGAATGCCGCCAGACAGAGAAGTTAAATTTGTCATCAACCTGATACCCGGTACAGCTCCTATATCAAAGAGACCCTATCGAATGTCTGCGAACGATTTGGCTGAAGTTAAGAAGCAGATTGAAGAGTTGCAAGATAAAGGTTTTGTGAGACCAAGCTCGTCACCCTGGGGAGCACCAGTACTGCTAGTAAAGAAGAAAGATGGTAGTCTTCGCATGTGCGTGGATTATCGATCTCTGAATGATGTGACGATCAAGAACAAATATCCTTTGCCCCGAATAGATGATCTGTTTGATCAATTGAAAGGTTCATGTGTCTTCTCCAAGATTGACCTTGGTCGAGTTATCACCGATTGAAGATAAGACCGGAGGATATACCAAAGACGACATTTGCTACTCGTTATGGATTGTATGAGTATACAAATGATGTCATTTGGCTTGACAAATGCACCGCATATTTTATGAACTCGATGAATAAAGTGTTCATGGAATATTTGGATAAGTTTGTAGTGGTGTTCATCGATGATATTCGATATATTCCAAGAATGAGGAAGAGCATACGGAGCATCTAAGGATGGTTTTGGAAAAACTTAGAGAACACCGCTTGTACGCCAAGTTTAGCAAGTGCGAGTTCGGTTGAGGAAAGTAGCCTTTTAGGTCATGTGATTTCCGCAGAGGAGTATCCGTAGACCCCGAGAAAGTAAATGATGTGCTTAATTGGATGCAACCAAAATCGATGATCCGAGATCGAAGTTTTCTTGGGTGGCGGGATACTATCGTCGCTTTATTGAAGGCTTCTCCAAGCTTGCAAGACCTCTTACCCAGTTGCTAAAGAAGGAGAAGAAGTTTGAATGGAGTAAGTCGTGTGAGAATAGTTTTCAAGAATTGAAGAAGAGGTTAACGTCTGCGCGGTGTTAACACTTCCGGATATTAGGAAGGATTTTGAAGTCTTCGTGATGCATCAAGACAAGGATTGGGCTGCGTGCTAATGCAGAAAGAAGGGTAGTTGCATATGCTTCAAGGCAATTGCGGCGCATGAGGAGAATTACCCAACCCATGATTTAGAGCTTGCTGTAGTAGTGCATGCTCTAAAAATTTGGAGGCATTATCGATCGGTAATCGCGAGATTTATACTGCACCACAAAAGTTTGAAGTATATATTTACTCAACCCGATCTCAATATGAGGCAAAGGAGATGGCTTGAGTTAATAAAGGATTACGATATTGGGATACATTATCATCCGGGAAAGGCTAATGTGGTAGCCGATGCTTTGAGTCGAAAAAGTTCTTGTACTAAGTCGTGGATTAAGGATAGTATGCCAACACTTCAAGAGGAATTTCAGCGGCTCAACTTACAAGTAGTAGAAGAAGGGTTCTTAGCTACTTTGGAAGTTCAACCAACCTTAGAAGAGCAAATCGAGCGGCACAAAAGAGGACAAGTATGTCCAGGAGATCAAGGATGATATGAAGAACGGAAAGCATTAGAATTTTCGAAGATGAACAAGGTACCGTCTGGTTTGGAAAAAGAATTATGGTGCACGAGAAGAGAGAAATAAAAGAGTTGATCATGAAGGAAGCTCATGAATCCAGATACTCAATACACCCCGGAGTACCAAGATGTATCAAGATCTCAAGGCAAGATCTTGGTGGGCGGTATGAAAAGGAGATTGCAGAGTATGTAGCTTTGTGTGATGTGTGCCAACGGATTAAAGCTGAACACCGAGACCTGCTGGACTTTTGCAACCATTGCAGATCCACGAGTGGAAATGGGAAGAAATTGGTATGGATTTTATAACGGGTTTACTGAGAACCAAATCTGGACATGATTCTATTTGGGTTATTGTGGATCGCTGACAAAAGTTGCCCATTTCATTCCAGTGAAGACCACCTACTCGGAGATAAACTCGCAGAATTGTATATGTCAAGGATTGTGAGTTCACATGGAGTCCCAAAGAAGATTGTGTCGATCGAGGAACCCAATTCACTTGAGGTTTTGGCGAAGCTACATGAACTTCGGGCACCAATTTGAATTTCAAGATGACTTATCATCCCAGACGGATGGGCAAGCAGAAAGAGTAAATCAGATTCTGGAAGACATGTTGAGAGCTTGTGTCCTATCAAACAAGGATAGTTGGGACCAGAGTTTACCTTACGCAGAGTTCTCTTATACAATAACAGTTATCAATCCAGTTTACAAATGTCACCGTTCGAAGCCTTGTACGGTAGAAAGTGCGAGACTCCATTGTATTGGAAGGAGACAGGAGAAGGACAAGTATTCGGACCAGATGTGTTGAAGCAAGCCGAAGAACAAGTTCGCTTAATTCAGATAGGTTGAAAACAAAGCACAAGCGAGGCGTAAGAGCTATGCGGACAATCGTCGAAGGGCATTAGAATTTGTACCAGGATCATGTCTACCTTAAGGTGTCACCTCTCAAAGGGATGAGACGTTTTGGAGTCGATGGAAAGCTTGCTCCTAGATTCATTGGACCCTTCCTGTTGTAGCGAAAAGGAGAAGTTGCTTACCGCTGGAGCTTCCGCCTCGGTCAAAGGTGCATGACGTCTTCCATGTATCCCACCGAGGAAGTGTCTCCGAGTGCCGAAGAGCAGATGCCTCTAGATGAAATAAATGTGAAGGAGGACCTCACCTATCCGAATATCCAGTTAAAATTTTGGAGGAATCGAACGTCGACGCGAAACAAGGTCATCAAGTTACGTAAAGTGCGGTGGAGCAACCATTCGAATCGGGCGACTTGGGAACGTGAAGAGGATCTAAAAGAAGAGTTTCCGACCTCTTTTCAGTCCATCCGAATCTCGGGTCGAGATTCTTCCTAAGGGGGTAGGTTTGTCACATCCCAAAAATTTGCTTTCTTGAAAATTTAAATTCAAATTAATTATTTTAAAGTAATTGAAGTTTATATGGCTCTTATTGGATTTTCTGAATTTCTGAATTTAAAACCTATTTTTAAAAGTTAAAAAGTAAATTAAAAATATAAAATTAAATGCCAAAAGTAGTTGGAAATAATTTTATTTAGTCCAAAATGTGTCCAGGAGCTTCTGTGAATTTTTCTGGAATTTTTGGAGGTATTCTCATATTTTTCTGAGGCCTAAATAATTTCCTAGCCTTTTCTGAAAATCAAAATCAAATTCGGAAAATAAAAACCCTCCCTTTTCCTCCGGCCGACGCGTGGACGGACCAGGATCGCCCACGTCGCCGCTCGGCCTGATCCAGGCCGCTCTCCTCCCTCTCTCCTCTCGCAGTGGGCGGGCCCGTCAGCGACCCGCCTTCCTCCTCCTCGCCCGACGCGCGTGGGCGGCTCGGATGAGCGCGTCTCGCGCCGGCCTCAATCCACCGCTCCCACCCACTTAAGCCATCCCGCCGTCCGATCTTCTCTCCAAGCCACGTGGCGCCATCCGCACAACGCGCCTCGCTCTCGCCGATCGCGGCCCCGCAGTCGGTTCCTCGTCTCGCGCGCGCGCGGACTCTTTCCCTTTCTCTCTCCCGAAGAATCCGGCGATCAAATCCTACCGCACTCGGCCTCTTTCTTGAATTGGGCGCGGATTCGAACTCCGGGAGATAAGCGCCTTATCCCCTAAAACCCGAGCTCGCGTTGCCTCCGCGGCTTATCCCAAATTTGAATCAACCCGGCCGTCGACTTGGCGAGAATTCCGCCGCCTCACCTCTCCCAAGCTCTATAAATAGCCCCTCGGCCTTCGCCTCTCCCGCACCACCTCTCGGCACCCTCGCCCATCTCTCGAGCCCCGAGCGCCGCCGCGCGTTTCCCGTCGCGCGCGCTGTAAAGAGCTCCGCGAGCAATCGCCGTCGCCTCGGTGAACTGCAGAGCTCACCGCCGCCGCCCGAGCTTCCTCGCATCCGTGCGGTCCTCCCGACACCTCGGCCACCTCTCTCCGTCGCCGAGCGCCGCCGCACCGAGCACCCGAGCCGCTCCGCGCTCCTCGCCGCCGACCGTCTCGTTCATCCTCGGACCTCGCCAACCCTCCACCGAAGCCCTTCGCGCGAGATTGCAATCACGCACCGCCCGAGCACCCCGCCCTCCCTCGCCGCCGCGCCGTCGCCTCAGACCATCGCTGCCGGGCCACCCGAAGGTATCCTCAAAGGGATTTGCTGCCTCTCAGGTAGGCAAAGCCTCCCCCTCCCCACAGTTAACAGAGCGCTCTCAACTCCCGGTGCGTTCGAGCCCTCGGCTCGCATGCCGGGTTGAGTTTTTCGGTTAATTCGCGGCCCGACAAGTGGGTCCCACCGTCGGCCGACCGCCGTCTGTGCGGGCCACCGTCGTCCGGGTCCCACTCGTCTGCGTCGACATCGACAAGTGGGTCCAGTCCCGATGGGTCCCACTGCCGCTGACCAAGGCAGATGAGGTCAGCGACAGGGTCCCACATGTCGATGACCGCAGAGGGTCTCTTGTTCAGTGGGTCCCACTGTCGAGCTCTCGGAATTAAAATAAAAGATTAAAATTGAATATTCCAGATGGGCCCCACCTGTCAGAAATTTCTTAATTTCTGGATTTATTCAAATTGAAAACTTCAAACAATCATAACTTTCTCATTTCAACTCCAAATTCGGCCATTCAAATTTCTAAATTCAGCTAAAATCATGATCTATCCAAATATGGCCTCTGTTGAATTTTTGGATTTTATTTGAATTTCGTGTGTATTTATTTGCTTTGTTTGCTTCGTCTTTTATCGCGTAGATTCCAACGTTGTCGACGATCCCTCTTCACGGCAGCAAGAAGACCCAGAAACCCTGCAAGAAGGCAAGTCTCCTTTGATCATCTTGAACCTATGCTTTTGAAATGTTTTAAAATATTTTAAATTATGTGCATTGCTATTTACATAAATCATTAGTTCAAATCTTAAGGTGATAGCTAATCCAACTTTGTTATACCCTCCATTGAGATTGAATGCCATGTACATTGTCACCCTAGAACTCCCTTTGTCTCAATAATGAGATTACTATTAATCTTTGTGAATATTAGAATGGTAGGTTGATGCTTAGTCTTGCTATCTAATAACTTTGGAAAATCTTGAAAATGGGAAATTATGATTTATTATTTAATCCTTGTGTTTGAAAGTGAAGTGGCAATTGGAGTTGTCACTGTGATTTAAAAATAAAATAAAAATGTGAAAGTTGGTTTAGATTAGGGTGGATGGCTGTTTGGGTTGGTGCAGTAAGCACGAGAACTTGTTAAGTGTATGTTCCACCCTAGTCAATTAAGGACCGACGCTTGTGTTTGTCCAAACTGAGCATTAACCGTACAACCACAAGTCTATATGGAGTACGACCTAGCCGACTAACTTATGATAGTCTAGTTTAGGTGCCACCATTGGAAAGTGGGTGCCAGGGATGGACTGGTTATTCACAGTGAGGGACAGGGATTTACTGTACTCATATGGCGCAAGAGGGGGCTTCGGTTCGGGCAGTTAGCCTACCTGCGGTGAAACCTCAGCGGGTGGTATCTAGCTAGATTAGAGTAAGGTAAAGGCTTTGTGATATTTTATCTGGGTCTCATGCCAAAGGAAGCATGTTGACTTTTAGGATAATTTATCTCTTGTGGGTAAAGTTGTACAACCTCTGCAGAGTGTAGAACTATTCGAATAGCCGTGCCCACGGTCAAGGGCGGGCAAGGAATGCATTCACATGGTAGATTTCTGGTTTTGGTTTTAAAATGAAAGTTTTTGTATTCCGAGAGTGGAAGGGAACTCTTGGAAGGAATCTGGCGGATGGAGCAGAGAGGGTGGATGGAACCAAGTATTGAACTTGGTCAGATAGACTGAATTAACTAGTGTTGGTAGATGGAACCCTCACTAGAGAATTAATGATAGTTCTGTTAAAACAATTACTTTGCCAAATTGATGCCTTCGAAAATAATTAGTAGTAATTGAAAGTAAAATATTGCTTTGTGCAAAAGAGCCATATAGCCTTCCTTTGTCAAGCCTTGCATCTATGCATTTTCCCAAGACTTGCGAGTACTTTATGTACTCACATGCTACACTCAAAAATAAATCTCGAGGAAGTTGAAGCTCAAGAAGGGGACTACGACTACTGCTTCGCTTGTGGCTGTGATGGTTTCTTCCCGGAGGAATAGGTCGCGTTTCCCCAGTCAATTGCCTGTGGCGTATTGATGGGTCGTCCTCGAGTTTTATTTGCTTCCGCTGTGTTTGATTGTGCGAGGTCTTAAACCTCCCTTGTAATAATGAGACCAGGTGGTCAGTACTCTTATTTATTGTAATAAATCGTTGATGGTGATGTTTTCCATTCTGTTTGACTGTGTGCACTAGCTTTGATCTGGGACTAGTGCTGTAATACACAGAGGGTCCGGGTTCGGAAATCCGGGGTCCCGACACATCATGACCTGATAGTGATGCCAATTGTTGTCTTACGTTGTGCCAACAAAGATGTCATTTGTTGCTATCTAATTATTGTCCATGTACATGCCTCGTTGAGTACTATATGTATTAACCAGTTGAATACTTATGCTTGTTACAGATAAAAAAATTATACTATCCAGCCTGCCGAGTTGATATTTTATCAGGATTGACCTGTCCTGCTCACGCCGTCGTCTCCATCTCCATGCTCAGTTGTGTCATGTCTTTGCACCCTCGGCTCTACTTCGCACCTGTTAAAACTCCATTTTTGTTAAAGAATTTGTAGGATGGTGGAATTTATTTTTTAGTAGATTATTTTTTATGTTTTTAATAGCAATTTTTAGAGAGATGTAAAGAGAGGTTGGGAAAGGCAGATGAATCACCACTAATAACTCTTTGTTTTAAATAGTAGAGATCGTATGGTTAACCCGTTTACAAAATTGTCACAGACAGTCACTCATGTGGGAAACCTACATCTGGGTCCATCATATCGTAATTCACATCCATGCCTGCATACCAGCAACAGTTCATACGTACACATATGTATGTGGATCTCTTCTCAGCTGTTGTATATCTAATCTTAAGAATACAGAGAATGGCCAAATATTTGGTGAAAATGCAAATTTGCTAAAAAAAAAGCACATTTTCATCAAACTTAGAAGTTTCTAAAAATTTTCAAAAAAATTTTATGAGATATAGGTGAGAGCATATTAATTCATCTCATTTGGGAGATATAAAAAGATAAATGATTAAAAATATAGATTAAGTTTGATCTTAAAATTTTATTGATAATTTTTTAAAACATATGTGTTTGATTTCACGGAATTTTTACCCATTCACAATTTCACCTGATACAACGCGCCACGAAGAATCCCCCGTTCGAACAGGCCCTAAAGATTGATGGTGGCTCGTTCGTACGGAGGACATGCGCCGCCACGTACCGCACATACATCTCGAGGGATGCATATTCATGCATGCTACACATGCCTCACCTTCTGCGTGTTTTTGAGATAACCTCCACATGCATGAACACAATCTTGATTTCATGGACAGATAAATCATCACTATATAATAGCTATATAATAGCCGGGGGACTTCTCGGCTCCTTACCGTGGCCACGTCAGCTTTTATATGAAAAAGTCTCTGTGTTTTCCAAAATTACATAAAGGTCCTCCGTTCTCGCAAAAAGATCTCTGTCAGGTTTTTTCCGGAAAGCACCCTCCACTTCATCGAAATTGTGTATTCTTTGTTGGATAACACCCCGCGGTTTCCAAAATTACGTACGGGTCCTTGTTTAGTTACGTATAGGTCTTCGGTTTTTTGCGAAAAGGACCTTTGGTTTTCCTGAAATTACACATGCGTCCTCGATTTTTTTAAGAAACTCCCCGTGAATTATCGTCTCTTTTGCTTTGGTCCACACGGTAGCTAGCACGGCGTGTCGCCGCGCTTACGCAGCTAGTTAATTAGAGACGGGGGGACTCCACGGCCGGTGAGGCGTGCCACATCACCCTTTTTTGCAAAAAAGTCCCTGTATTTTGCTAAATCACGTAAAGGTCCTTAGTTCTCGCAAAAAAGTCCCTGTCAGGTTTTTTTTCCCAAAAAGCACCCTCCACTTCACCAAAATTGTGTATTCTTTATTGGGTAGCGCCCCGCAGTTTCCCAAAATTACGTACGGGTCCCCGTTTAGTTACGTATAGATCCTTACAGGTCCTCGATATTTTACGAAAAAGACCTTTGGTTTTTCCGAAATTACGCATGTGTCCTCGATTTTTTTAAGAAACTCCCCGCGAATGATCGTCTCTTTTGCTTCGGTCTACATGATAGCTAACGCGACGTGTGGCTACGCTTACACAGCTAGTTGATTTTACGCTCAGCAGTCAGCACGATTACCCATGTCCCAAGGATTTACTTCCGTATGTGCTTCTGGGAGTCAATATATACGACTATGTGTTGATTTGAGTGTACCTTCCTGGCTGTGATGCAATAGAAACCTAGCTAGCTAAAGTCTTGTCGTCTCGATATATATATATATATATATATATATATATATATATATATATATATATATATATATATATTCCGTGATGATCAGAAATGACAAAGATATGTAGCCAAGATGGACTTGCCGGCTAAAACGATCGATCCATCGATCTCGCCATAAATATATCAAAGGTAGATAACGCCTCAAAATTATCAAGTCATGTAACACCCCATTTCTAAGAGCATTATGAATCTCTATGTAGCCAAGATGGACTTGGCTAAAGCGATCGATCCATCGATCTCGTCCGTAACTGCATTCTCAGTTGCGAGTTAGTTACATCAATCGAGCGTATAACATTGTCAACACATGCTTAAGAACAAAAGCCAACTTTATTACAATATAAAGGCTTAAAGCCAAGTTTTACAGTACGGCAAAAAGGCCTTTAGATACATTAAAGCAAAAAATGCCATAGGCACGTCTGAGCGGAAGACGACCCTAAGTCCCAGCTTCGTCTATCTCGTAGAATTCCACTTCTTCGTCTTCGCCTGTCTTCTCAATGCTGGCTATTTCTGTTGATGTTTTTAGCAAGTATGAGTACAACTACCGTACTCAACAAGTCACACGGAGCTTACCAATAATTACAAGTGCGTGAATGAAGTTGCTATCAAATATATGTAGAGTTACTATCCGTTGTGTAATGTTGCAATTGAAAATAACTTTACATGTGTTTGGCATTAACTTTCTGGTGCACATTCTACACCTGAGTGAAGAATAGTAATTACACACATATATATACATATACATATATAAATGTGTGTATGAGGGGGGAGAGGGATTGACCGCAGTCTTCATTTTTTTCCTTGCTATATCATGTCCAAGATGCTGGACAGTTAATTTTGTTCTCCCATATAAGCATGATATTGTTTTTTCAAATGAGAAATGAATTAGCTTATTAATTTGTTCAACTATTGAGCAATTCTTTTTCTACAAAAATTGACTTCGTGTTTCTTTGTTTAATTTATATCTTGCAAACCCATCCCCTTGGCCTAATTAATTTTCTGGTTAAGCCAAATGTTTCAAAAAACCATATTTAGGAAAAAATGTGCAAGATCTAATATTCATACATGTTGTTTTTCCTTTCCTTTTTTAGTTGTATAAACGGATGAGTTTTATGAGCAAACCCCATATATTTTTCTGTCCTGTTTGTTCCCAGGCAGTCCTGCAACTAGTTTGTACATTAACTGGAGTATTTGAATATGTCAATTCAACCCTAATACATGAACACGTGTTCAATATATAGAACAAAGCAAACAGATAAATGCTTGAGAACTGAAGCCAACAGAATATGTGCATATGCCTGAAACAAACATCTGAATATATCGTTATACAAATTAACAAGATCAACCTGGAGCTCTTTCAGAGTTTCACATGACTAGAAACATCATTTACTTTCTTTTGCGATGAAATACGTTTCTTAGCTGGTACTATATATGCTATGCAGTTATAAAGATCACGTAATATGAATAATTGCACAATATATAATCTCATACAATCCTTTTGCCTAAAACTGAAGTGATGTAATTATTATCAAGAGATGGAGAGCGTGTCTAATACATATTTGGCCGTATGACACATATGTAGAAGTTTATACCTCTTGCAACGTATACACCTAACCTGTATGAAATTAAAGGGCAGGAATTTGGCTAACTCTCAAGCTCATCAGTTACTCTCCAAGCCAAGCAAGGGCAACACACGATGGACAGAGAGTATGGTGTAGCCAAGGACAGACTTGCCGGGCAACCATGCATGTCCCAGACTGCCGGCGGCGACACTGCCGGACGGCAAGTCATCCTTGGCTGCATCCTGTTCTCTGCCTCTTCGTGCATGGTCCTCCCGGCAGTAAACCTAATCCTCATATATTCATGGTCCTCCTTGGGCTCACTCTTCTGAAAGAGAACAGCAGCTCCTGCAAGGGTATTTATAGGCACAAGAAAGTAGACATAGAATAACATTGCATGGTCGGCCGTCCTTTTGACCTCCATATTATTCCATCTTTCAGAAAGGAATCGTCCACTATATTGCAAGGTGGACAGAATTAAAGCTTTGCCTTATTAGTGCAAGACGGAAAGGGCTGCTGTCTGTCTGGATTTCCATTTTAGTACAAAATTTGTGGCCTAAATTTCAGGTCAGCAGGCATCTCAGCAACAGTAGCTACGTTGTTATGTGCGCCGAAGTTTTTTGTTCTTTTGGTGGGTGGGGGTGGAGTGAGTAAGGAATCAAGTGGCAACTTAATTAAGTAGAGGGTAACACATTTGTTTTTATACTAGAAATACTCCCTATGTCCACAAATATAGATCGTCGTGGGTTCCATGTGGTCAATTTTTGACTATTAATATATATTAAAGTATATAGATTTAGTACATGAAAATAATACAATTAGATTTATCTTGCAAAATACTTTCATAATACATATATTTATTATTTTTACTAGTATATTATGATAATAAATCATAGTCAAAATTTTGCATTGAAAACCTAAAAAATTAGACGGAGGCAGTAGAATATAGAGGTCAATTTCCACGAATATTCCCGGGGTTAGGGATAGGGGTGCAAATGGGTCGGATTCAGACGGATATTGTTGTTACCATATCCTAACCCATATTTTTTCTCCGGATTCGGTACCAATCGGATTCGGTGCCGGATCGGTCGGGATTAACCTGTTTGTAAGGAATGCATGCAGTACAACAAATGGAGTAGGAGGACGTATTGTCAAGAACTTGATGTTACTACTTAATAGCTGATGTGGAAGATTTTATTTTACCATTGCAAAAGAAAATAAAACGTCAAATAGTAGCACTAACCTGAAATCAAACTTGAAGACGTATCGAATTCGGACGGATATTGCTGTTACCATATCCTAACCTATATTTTTTTCTCCGGATTCGGTGCCGGATCGGTCGGGATTAACCCAACCCATTTGCACCCCTAGTTAGGGATTGTGGTGGATTGAATTTTCAGGTTGTAAAAGCTATCTCGCTCGGACGGTTCTGAAAGTTTGCAAGGTTATTTATCGATCTCTGTAGAGGTCATGGGGGTTTCATCCGCAGACAGGCCAAATGGAAACACCCTGGTTCAAAAAAAAAGTGTTGTTTTTGTGTGAAACATAAGACCACCGACAAATGGGTCCACCTACATATGTAGTGGATATTCTTGGACTGTAGCTTATATCTTTTGAATTCTTATTATTTGTGAGACAGAATACGAAACGAGAGATAGTTGCATACGATTTTGACTGGTACAACTGAAGTTGGTATAATGTATACTACAATCAACTAGTAAACCCCGTATTGAAAAAATGCATTATTTAAAAGCAAATTACTATAGCAAAGGACATAAGCCATAAGCCTAAGCTGATTCAAATCCATGGATTTCATGAAACTGCACACTAGTTGGTTTTTGACAAATTTATGTGATTTGTAGCTTCAAAGAGGCATCCAAAAAGATTGATTGATTTGGTAGTCAATAAATTTTTTTTATATAAAACATAAGCAAACATTGAATGGAAAGAAAATGGACGATATCATTTGGAGTTCAAAAGGTCAATTGTTCAAGTCGACTAAGGGGCATCTCCGATCCACTGTATTTGTTGATGCATCTAAGGCCATCCACATCACCTAGCAACAAAACTAGATACAATCAGTCCAACTCTTTGTATCCTGACACTATTAAACCAAATACTAGCTAGTAGGTCGACCATTTAAAAATTTCAAAAGTTATGTCGGATTGGATAATGATCTTAGAGCGGACAAAGAAATTAATTTACTTATATTCGATCCATGCAATACGTAGATCATTTAAAAACTGATAGTTTCACTACTACAGAAGAGGCTATATTGGATAGCTACATCACAGACGATTCCTATGACCGTCTGTGCGGCAACTATCACAGACGGTTCATACTAACAACCGTCTGTGATATTTTCACAGACGATTATTTATACGAACCGTCTGTGATAAAGCAAGACATCACAGATGGTTCTTATTAATAACCGTCTGTGAAAATTTCACAGATGGTTATAGTATAAACTGTCTGTGATAATGCAAGACATCACAGATGGTTCATATTAATAATTGTCTGTGATAATTCGTAGATGCTTATTTATAAGAACCGTCTGTGATATATGCATTATCACAGACGGTTCGTATAACAACCCGTCTCTTATAATGTCACGACACCGATCCGTGGCATCTTCCCCACGATTATGATCTCACCCGTCCATTCTCTCTGCATCAAACTTCAGGCACTAGTTCCTCCCACTTCTTGCCCCTTATTAATTACTCCCTCTCTCACTTTCACTCCGAGATGCGTTAGTTCTACGGGCTGCTCCTAGCTAGTTTATCCACTCCTAACTTGTTCCTCGGTGACGCCAACTACTGTCGTGAGCTAGCGCTCCATTGTGATACAATGGTCGACTGCACAATACACTTTTGCCGTAAGTGTTGTAAGAGTGTCTTATGCAGTCTCACCGTCGTGACACAAATGTGACGCTACCACCGCCTCTCCTTCGCTGCAAGGCACTGCGATGTAGCTAGTTACCAAGACAGTGCTCAAGTCGGCGTCAAGGATATCCAGCTTGCGTGCTACTAGGATCTCTCTTCCTTCTATGTTTTTGCCATGGGTTTGTATGATTAGGAGATGTATTCTTGCCATGTTTAAAAGTTGAGTTCATATGATTAGGAGATGTGTTCTTACCATATTTAAGAGTTGGGTTCGTAGAGTTAGGATGTGTTCTTGTCATGTTGTTGATGTGTTATATGGGTAACCTGCTCATTATCTTATGATTGTAATAGTAGATTCTAATGAAATGTGCTGCCATATTTGCTATTGTATTTGCTTGTTTTCAAAAGGTATAGCTAACATTTCTTGAGGCTAGCCAAAAAGCAGAAACATTTAGGTATAGTATGAACTATCACAGATGGTTTTATGTATAAACTATCTATGAAGGACTATCACAGACGGTTCTATATTACAACCATCTGTGATACTCGCCCATCACAAACAGTTGGTAGTTAGAACCATCTATGATGTTAGAGTATCACATACGATTTTTACTTCGAGGCGTGTGTGATGTTAGGGCATCACAGACGGTTTTTACTTCAAGCTGTCTGTAATGTTAGATATCACAGACAGTTTTAATTACAAACTGTCTGTGTTGTATTTATCACAGATGGCTCACAAACCGTCTGTGATAATCTCTGATTATCACTGACCCATAAATTCAAAAGGTTCAGAAAATTTTTGAACCATCTGTGATGACCCTTTTTGTAGTATTGTTTATGTTTTATTGTAAATTCTATTTCAGGATAAGTTTAAAACTATATATTCCAGTATGGATAAGTATTTTTACTGTCTAAATCTTATACCACACATCAGCATCTTATCTTCTTCGAATGCGAATAGTCCACTGTACTGTCAGATGCTTGCGCTGGCAAAAAAAAAGTTCTTCGAATCTTTCTTGAATTTTCTTTAGCTGTATTCGTTTATGCGATTATGACGTGCCAAAAGGTAAATGGAAACAAACACTAAAGGTGCGGCCAGAAAAGGGGGCAATGTGCATGATGATCTAATGATTGTAAGGCTCTGTTTGGATCCCTCCATCTAAAGTTTAGTCACTAAAATTTAGATCTAAAGTCTCCAAACAGGTGGTCTAAAGTTAGATCTAAACTTTAGCTAACCCCTAAAAAACACTTTAGACCATTAGTCCACCAAAGTGAACTAAAGTGGTCTAAAGTTTTGGGTTCTTAGGCACAAAGACGTGTTTATCCATGCATGTTGGTCTCTCACCTCCCATTTAATGGCTGACGCACGAAACCATGTTGTACTGCAAAGAAATATTTAATATTTTTGTAGTACAAGGATCTGATTGGCAATTACATTAATTAGATGCATACCATGTATTACTTTGAAAAGATAGTATGCATTACTTGCCTTACTATTTTCTTTGAAAAAAGGGAGAGATAAACATGTTGCTAGCTGATCTGGTCCTTTTCTCCAAGACCCTAGAAAAAGGTTTGTCCAGTAGTGAGTTTATCACGTGGTTGCTGTGAAGTTTGAACACAGATACACACATTTTGCTGTTAGATTTACCGGATGATATAGCATCGCTTGTTGCCTTTGCATTTCTGGCCGTCCACATCGACTATATTGGGTAAGATGTTCTGGTCTCCTTCCGAAAGAACTAACGATGCTCAACACTGTGTACCTACCATCATGACCTGATAATGATGCCAATTGTTGTCTTACGATGTGCCAACAAAGATGTCATTTGTTGCTATCTAATTATTGCCCATCTACATACCTTTAGAGCAAGTATTATAAAAGGCTGTAAGCTAGCTGTATGCTGAGGTGGAGGAGAGAGAGGAAGAGAGAGAAAAGAGGTGGGCTGTAAGCTTACAGCCAGCTGAAGCACAAGAACCAAGAAACTTTGTGAGAGGAAGGGGTAGGTCATACAGCCTTCAGCTGGCTGTAACTACTATATGAGTAGACTGATAAGTGGGTTATAAGTATTCATACAGCCAGCTGAAGGCTGTATTATAAGACTTGCTCTTATCGAGTACTACATTACTAACTAGCTGAATGCTTATGTTTTATTACAGATAAAAAATTATACTATCCAGCCTGCCGAGTTGATATTTGTCGGGATTAACTTGTCCTGCTCACACCGTCGTCTCCATCTCCATGAGTTGATATTTGTTAAAACTCCGAAATTTATTTTTAGTACATTATTTTTTTCTGTTTTTGTTAGCAAATTTTTAGGGAGACGTAAAGAGAGGTTAGGAAAGGCAGATGAACCATCACTAATAACTCTTTCTTTTAAAATAGTAGAGATCCTATGATTAACCCATTTACAAAATTGTCACACACAGTCACTCATATGTGGGAAACTTACATCTGGGTCCATCATATTGCAATTCACATCCACGCATGCATATATACCAGCAACAGTTCATACATATATGTATGTGGATCTCTTATCAGCTGTTGTATATGTAATTTTAAGAATACAGAGAATGGCGAAATATTTGGTGAAAATATGCAAAATTGCTAAAAGCACGTTTTCATCAAACCTAGAAGTTTCTAAAAATTTTCAAAAACATTTACGAGATATAGGTGAGAGCATATTAATTCATCTCATTTGGGAGATATAAAAATATAATGATTAAAATATACGATTGATTTTGATCTTAAAATTTTATTGATAATTTTTTAAAACATATGTGTTTGATTTCACGGAAATTTTACCCGTTCACAATTACACCTGATACAACGCGCCACGAAGAATCCCCCGTACGGAGGACATGCGCCACCGCGTACCGCACATACATCTCGTGGGATGCATTCATGCATGCTACACATGCCTCACCTTCTGATATGTGTTTTTGAGATAAACTCTACATGCATGAACACAATCTAGATTTCATGGACAGATAAATTAATTTTACGCTCAGAAGTCAGCACGATTACCCATGTCCCATGGATTTACTTCCGTATGTGCTTCTGGAGTCAATATATACAACTATGTGTTGATTTGAGTGTACCTTCCTGGCTGTGATGCAATAGAAACCTAGCTAGCTAAAGTCTCGTCGTCTCGATGGATATATATCTATATATCTTCCGTGATGATCAGAAAAGAGCAAGATATGTAGCCAAGATGGACTTGCCGGCTAAAACGATCGATCCATCGATCTCACCGGAGATAACGCCGGCAAGTCATCCTTGGCTGCATTCCGCTTCCTCCCTCCTCGCACATGGCAACCTTCAGCCCAACCAATTAGCTTCTCTCTCAGATCCAGATTTCTCTGTGATTTCACTATATTATTATTTAGATTAGTAAATAATACTCACAGATAAATACTAAATCATCTCATACATCGCATAAACTATGACAAACACTTTTAAATATCCAATATCAGGTAGAGTTTACATATCGAGCTGATCAAACCAAATGTTTACATTACAAAAGCGGAAGCAAAAAAGCAAAAGTAAAAGATGAGGCATCACCTTGCCACAGGCAAATGACTGGGGCAAAATATATCTTACTACTTCCAATAGTTTAGATAATAGATATGCACACAATCATAATCAAAGTCTGCCTAACTGAGTTAAGGACTACACTACTAGAGCACATTCTAATATCCACCGTCTTCTCCTACATGTGGACCTGGAGCGGTGTAGTAGACATAGTGGTCTTGATCCTCAGGTTCCAAATTGATTTATATGAGCTAGGATGAGTATAAACAATCGTGCTACGCGAGCTAACAGACATAATGCAATATTATAGATACAGAGCTTTAACAAAGGAAGGCTCAGCTTTATTTATTTGCAAAATGCCATATTTAAATTATAGTAAATAGAAATTCTAAGACTTAGTATTTTTTATCCAAATTATATTTCTAAATATTATTAAAGTGTATAATAAGATGGTCCTCTTCTAAAAAATAGGGCAGTTACACATGCTTGTTCAATGTCACGGCCCCCCTTGTTGGGCCTTCTTTGTCCTTTCAGGCTATTCGTAGCCTACACTCTCGATTCTTGAGAATCTTGGCTGAAGCTCTTTTAGCTTTTCGTCAAACTATGTGGGCTGCCATAGAAGACAAATATTACATAGAGAAACAAGAATATGAATCAACTCGTCAGAGCTGTGTGCAAGTTGGCTGATCCTTCCAAAGACGTGGATTAAGGCTCAGTCTGTGGTTGTTATGTTGTGCTGTGCTTTGCTTTGCTTACTTTTAAAGCTGCTGTGAAAAACAAGTTGCGAAGAGTCTGTTACTCTATTTGTTAAATCATATTGAAGTTAGATATATTGATATCCAATAGTTGTCTTCTCACGTTTCATATCTCATGTGTTCTGGAACGCAATTTCATATCCGCTTGCAACTTGACTAAGAAAAATGCACCTAGCCAAATACCCAACTATCTAAAAGTGGCTCAACAAAACGAGATTATGATAATCTACAGCAATGCCAAAGGCAGCTTAAGGCAGCCACTGCATGCAAGACCAATTCTTGCGGCTTGTAGGTTGCACTAGGTGAAGGTGACCATGTTTCTATACATTGGTTGCTCACGCATGCATGTAGGATCCCTCTGGAAACTATGATGTGCTCATGATCCACCATTGCACCATTTGTTTTGTTACTACTCGAAAGATCGTCCAAATCATATATAAGATAATAATAGTTTTGTAACAACCCACATCGTTAATTAACCCTAATTAGCGAATTAGGATGTTAAGTAGGATTAATTACATAAATGATAATCTAAAAATACGGGGGAATTTAAAATTTTCTACGTAGCCGTATAACTTGAAATCAACGAATGATAAACTAGTATCGTGTTTTAATAATTTTATTAACGAGGATGAATATTAAACCGTATGGACTGAAATGAGAAACAAAAATTCAATTGCATGACAAATAGAAACATTCAAATCAATTAAATTATATATAACAGTCCGTAGTACAACAGTAGTTAATTACAATCTGTGTAGGGTAAAATCAGTAACATACATTGATCGATGATGAGAACTCATATTAAGTCAAATAAAAAATATTGCAAATTGCATTACATAATAGCGACAATCCAAATTACAACAAATATATATACAATTCCATATCTCAACCAAATAACCCTTTTCAACAATTAAGAGTTTACAATACAATGGTATTCCGTTAGAAAGTATATGATTTAATTTACACCAAGTCCATCTCATACATAATTATTACAATAGAGAAATGAAGAATAGAAATGACATTAAATTGTATACCTCAATATTAAGAGAAAGCCCTATTACATTCAGATCATCTCATACATTAGAGACTATCGTCGAACGGCCACCACACCGTTATTTCATTTGTGAGTGAACTAGTAACTGTAATACCGAAAAAGACCGAACAAAAGAAAATAATTAAAGGAAGAAATTGCCATCAGAGCCCTAGCGATTAACTTCGGGCGGGGTAATCCGTTCACGGAGATACCTGACCATCCGGGGGCCAGTCGGCACCTCTCACAACCGTAGGCTCACCACACGGTATTATATATATACAAACCTGTTCTGAATATAGGAATCCAACCAAGGCAAAGACCAGAATATCACAAACCATTCCAGCCCAAACCCACAACAGAGAAACACCTGTCAAAGTCCTCACCATGCAAATGCTAACCACAGTAACCAGATAGCACCGGGCCAGAGCAAAGCCTCACGGGCAAGCCATCCAACCAAATATCCCACATTGCATACCAGTAGTCAAACCGAGAGAATAGAGCACAGAGGGACAAAGGAAAGGTAAGGTAGACTTTCTCCACCACCAGCCAATCCCCAGACCGCAGAGGCGTTCGTCGCCGAGTGGAGCCGAAGGTCCAGGGAGTGAAGAAGCGACAAGCTGAAGGAAGATGGGGACATGACGGCCACGGGAGAACCGCAAGCCAGCAACCATCCTCCACCACCGCAAGCATCAATCACAGCCAACCAGCCACCACCCCAACCCCAAACCCTAGCATCCCTCACAAGCACCAGTGCAGGTAAACCCCACAATCCCAACATCCATATAATGCCATTACTCAATCTATCCAACATAGGCTAGCAACCATAAGCATGTCACCGGAGGTAAAAGAAGGGGAGAAGAGGGTTACCGTGAGGGCGGCGGCTGCAGGATTCACG
This sequence comes from Dendrocalamus sinicus, assembly GCA_036346575.1. Taxonomy (NCBI): domain Eukaryota; kingdom Viridiplantae; phylum Streptophyta; class Magnoliopsida; order Poales; family Poaceae; genus Dendrocalamus; species Dendrocalamus sinicus. Next base: position 11,833,788 of record CM070662.1, on the reverse strand, counting down.
GCCGAGCCACCGGTTCACCGCCGTCGGTACTCCCCCGGCGTACGGCGACGGTTCACCGGCGGGGACGGCCACGGTCACCTGCCTCCCAAAATCAAACCCTAGTCAAACCTCAAAAAGTTAGCAAATTGCAAAAGTAAATCAAGCAAGAAATGGGGAAAAAGGGGGGAAGCATCCGATTTGGTCAGATCTGGCCGGAGATCCCCAAGCGGCGCCGGTCACCCAGCGGGAACGGCCGGCCAGAGGAGGCGTCGGTGGGGAGCCGGCGCGAGGGGGAGCGGCACCGAGGAGAGGCGCCGAGCACCGGGGCAGAGGCGCCGAGGCGCGGGCGCGAGAGAGAGGCGGCGCGTTGGGGGAGCCGGACCGGGCGGCGGCGCTGAGACCCAAAGGTGGAGGAGAGGCGGCGCGGCGTCGGTGTGGAAAGAGAGGCCGAGAGAGAGAGAGAGAGAGAGAGAGAGAGAGAGAGAGAGCCGCAGAGGGGGCGAGACAAGGGGAAAAGAAAGAAGGAGCCGAGGCATCGGCCGAAGGCTAGGGAAAAAGGGGGCCAGATAGAAGAAAAGAATAGGAAAAGAAAGGAAAAGGGAGAAGAAGAGGAAGAAGAAAAAGAAAAAGAGAGAAAAATAAAAAGGTGAAAGATTAAAAAGGCGCATTTAGGAATATTTAGAAACATGCAGTATAACAACTTTGCGCTAGTAGACTTGTTAAAAATTAAGGAATTATCTGCGGACATTTAGGAATTTTGTATTCGACTATTAATTGTATAAACTCGATAGAGATTCTTTTAGGACTTAAATGAAAACCTAGAAAGCTGCAAGTATATCTAGCAAGATTCGTTTAATTACTTAAGCAATAGAATCTCTTCGACGCCATAGACTAAGTCAGAAGTCTAGAATAATTCTTAAGTTGTTATACTAAATGTAATACTGTTGATGGATTAAAACTGGTCGCAGGTGCATTAAAATTTGTGTATCATCGCTTAAACCATTATAAGGTATATTTAACTATTCAGACAATTTGATTAATAGCAATTAAATTACAGAAATCCACCCTTGGTTACTTAAAGTCATTAGAACAAGTAATCGGGTCCGATGATTTAAAAAGAAGCGAGTCGATTAAGCTCATACGCATCCGGATTTAATTAGAGTACTATAGTCTAAGTCCATTTTGATTGCAGATTTAAATACCCAGATAAATTGAGTAGGTCCATCTAAATAGTAGAAGACCATTAATCAATATTTACAATGATTAGAATAAATGTATTGCCATCTGTAAAATAAAGTCGTAGCATGTACCAATTTAATTGATGCATTGTTAATTAAATCATTCAAGGTTATAGCTAAATACTTAATTAGCCGGGATAGTGTTAAATCATAGAATTTTCCTAGTAAACATTATTGGATCTTAAAAATAAACTAATTGATGCCGTAGGCTGGAAATGGCACGCATGCAGAGCAAACGATCATAATATCATTTAGATCATTATATTACACATTTAAATGCCCAGCTAAATTTTGTTAGTCGAATATAAACTATGGAAATCCACTAATAACTATTCTAAATTGTTAGAATAAATTAGTAGCCATTAGAAGATTTAGAACTGGTCATGACGACTAGATTAACCTGTACCAAATTAAAATAATAAGCCATGACTCAAAAGTTGTGCCCGCCAATTAAACTGGTACATAGTAATTTAAATAGCATAAGCCGTAACAATCCGTAGCTAACTAAAATAAAATCCTGGCGACCGTACAAAGACGCTTTAGTTTAATTCAATTAATAATTACTTAAGAATTAATTTCGTTGGTGTAGATAATTAATCACACGCGTATTAGTTACAAGAAGGACCGGTACCAAAGAAAAAGAATCTATTTAAATAAACATAGAACCTAAAGTGAAGTAAAATGGTGAATGTATACATGTGCTCATATGAGGAATCAAATTGGTAAAATTGCATACGCAAAAATTGACTAGAATTAATAATGGTAGCTTATCATCGTACAGAATCCATATGAGCCGTTATAATTGTTTATGCCTCTAGTTAATTCCATATAATCGGAAAATTGCTAGAAAATAATAAAATGTTGAACGACGGGTAGTATGCCGAAATTAACCTTAATTACCGCAATCGGGTTAAATTGAGCGAGATCTGACCTTAGGGGCACAAACACATCGATAACTTGTATTTTATTATACTTCCATAGATTAAATCGTAGTCGACGTATTTAATTGCAGGCGACAATCCAAGCTACGGGGGTGATTTCACCTGATCCTACTTGAATTCGAATTTATGGTTGAAATCCAGGCAAGCATTCCTTTGATCAAAGCTTCTGAGTATATTCGTAAAACAAGTATTTTGTATTAATCTAGTATCACCCTGCATGAAATAAATAAAAGATAATTTAAATCGAGAATTGGCAAGAGATAAGAGAAAAGGGTTAGATGGCAACTGATGGAGTAGTTGGCCACTAAAGTTAAGTAAAAAGGTGGGCAGAGGTTGCCAGGGGAGGCAGTGAGTGGGCAAGGGAGGGACCTCTGCATAAGAATAGAATATAAGGGACTACAAACTTCATTTGTATGAACAGACCGTACCAACCGTATCAACCAACGTTCCGTCTTCACGGGCAGTCGGTACTCTAGTGAGGTGTTATGTTCTCCACAGGAGTGATTTATTTAGGGAATAGGCCCAAAGGAACCGGTATGAGACCGGAGCGTAAAAACCCACAAGCGGGTTACGCATTGGCGTTATATACGCGAGAGTGGGGGCTGGGTGAGGGTCGGAGAACCCTACCAGCCAACGGTTATGTCGCTTTCGGTGGGTCTGCGTGGCTCCAGGCTACCGCTTGTGAGTAACCGGGTGGAGATATAATTACTGAGCTAGAGATAATTGTACTGTACTCTGTTCTGGGCGCCGCTTCAAAGGAATTGCGGATAATCCCAAGAGCCAACACGAGCAGAGTGATGATGGGTAAAGTGATACAAGCTTGCGCAATGCTATCCAAATCATGAATTCATGCCTGTCTCCGGGAAAGGAGAATTACGGAAACTTATGGGGGTTTTTGCTGTTCATGCGTATGTTCAGTAGTTTTCTAAATTAATAAATTGGATCCTTTCAAAACTAACAAACCTTATCTTCTATAAGTCAGGGAAAGGAAATTGGTGATGAAAAGAGTGTTAAGAATGAGCCTGAGATTGAAGAGAGGAATTGATATTCCTACAGACATAACTGATAAGCATTCTATGCATTTTTGCTAATAACGCTTGCTGAGTACTTCTGTACTCACTCTTGCTATTATCTCCCCCTTTGCTTAGGAGCATGACAATTCAGGGAATGGCTACGATCAGGAGGAAGCTACCTGTAGGGAATACCGTAGACTCGGATTACCGTGGGGGCAAGGTGGACACTCCGTGTGGAGTCGTTTTGGATAGAAAGTAGTTAGAGAATAACTGTCTAAAAATTGTCATATTTAAGCCCTTGAGGCATTGTAATAAATTTTAGCCCTGTGTGGCGATATTCTTGTAATATCATCTTGTGTCTCTAATTATTGTTCTGCTGCAATACTCTGATAGGCTTATTATTCGTTAGAGCGATGTTTTATCAGCTAAAACGAATAATAATCCGTTGACTGACGTTATTACTCCATAGTAATAATGCGGGTCGTCACAAGTTTTCATAGAAAAAAGATTTTTTTTGTCTTCTAATCAAACAAATCGTTGGATTAGATTAAATATCAAACGGTTCGATCTAAAATTTGGAAACTTAATTACATGTTTTCAATACCAAGACTCCTTAATCGTGTGCATAAAGAACCATAAATTTGGTCCCAAGGATCAGAATTAAACACGCATTATTGTACACGTTTCTTTCCCCCAATTTTCCGTGGCGAAAAAAAACGAGACTAGAGAATGAACATGGCATCAAGAATCTATCTACCTAAAGCTCCCAACTTTATACCTTAAAACACCAAAGCTCGTCAAAATTCACCAATATTTCACCCCAAAGATCAAGAATTAGCCAGGTCCCATCTCCAAGAACCCAGCAAACATCACAATGCGAGGTAATGTGTTCCCCCAAAGAAACACGAAACACGAAATGCCGGCGAGGCCGAACCAAGAAACTGCCGGGAAGAAAAATGCAGGATTTGTGTGGAATGTGGAGTGAGTGTAGCGCGCGTTCGTAGGAGAAGGCCAAGAAAATTATTTTTATTTCGCAACCGAAACTGTGCGTGGCGTTTATACTTCGCGGAGAACGCGGGCAGGAAGTGGAAGAGCTTCTCCGTCTCGAGCTCTCGAACTTGAAGGGAATGGGGTGAGAAAAGAGACAGGAATTTGTTTATTTTTCTTTTTTCGTAAATTGCATTTCACCATAGGTTTTTTTATATGAGTTCTAGAAAGAAATAATTCATTATATGCCACTGAATAACGCCTACTTCTACAAAATACAACTAAAAAAATACTCCTTCTATTATATACCACTGAATAGTACCAAAATTCTATTATATATCATTGCCATCAATTGGGTACATTTGCCCCTAGAAAAAGAAAATTTTGCCTTTAGGTCAAACCTGTCCCTATGATAAAAAATTAAATATGGGACAAATTGGCTTAGCCAAAAAAAACTAAAATTTTTTTGTGAATCATTGGGTCATTTTAATTCTCAAATATAAAATTACGTGAACTAACTCTTCCATTTGTTCTATTTTTGAAATTCAAATTCAAAATCAACCTATTTAAGCTATTATTTAGAATGGAAAAAATTCACTGTGTAAAATGAAAATAATATTTTTCAGGATCTATGTGAGGTCTTAGGAGCATGTGAGAAATTTTCCAGAATTTTTTGACCTCATTAATCTCTGTTTGTAAATAGTAGCATTTATTAGCATTTAAATTAAAAATCCAAAACTTTTCTTTGAACAGTGACTTGACGGTTTTTCCCTAGCATATCAACATATTGAAAAACACCTCTATGAATTTTCATAATTTTTTAAGGTTGTTTGCTATTTTAAATAAATCGTGTCTTCAGTCTTTACTAGAGGCATTTTGGCTTTTTTCAGAGTATAACGATCAGCCCTAATGGTCAACTAACGGTAGTGGCATATAATAGAATTTTGGTGCTATTTAGAAAATCCTAGGTCCCGTGACTCCCTCCAGTCAACATGGGCAAATGGGCCGGATAGTACCGTGCCTAGCTCGGCGTAGCCTAGGCATGACCCGACCTATTTAGATGCCATCTACTCTTTAGCATCTGATATCCATTCTCCAACTCCGGTGGTGCCTTGTCCCTGTCTCACTCATCCCTAGTCTCCTCGTCTCCCTTTCTCTCCTCTCTCTCACTTCTGACAAGACGTGACGGTGGCACGCCCTGGTGAGCGAGCGAGGCGATGGTGGCATGCCCGTGAATGAGGCAGTGATGGCGGTGTGCCCGATGAATGAGGCGGCGGTGGCATCAACCGTCGAGTGCCGTCGACCTAGGAGGCAGCGATGCAGAGGTTGGCGAGCACCGACAAGCTCGGATCGAGTGGCAGGATGGCCAGAGGTGAGGGTGATGCGAGGGTCACCAGATCTGGCTGTCATCTTTATCACTGACAACTAGATCCCATAGATCCGGTGCGTCAAGCTCGAATCTAGCAAGATCCAACGATGTGCTTAAGCTTCCTCTCTCTGATTGTCTTCCTCAGATCTTGTACATGGTCTCACTCTCTCTCCTTTCCCATTGCTGGCTAGCTCGCTCACCGTTGTGTTCACAAAGATGGGCTAAACGAGCCTACCATGGCCCGTCAGGCTAAGCATGCTCAGGTAGATAAGGCACGGCTCATGAGCATAGCGTGTTGTGCCTGGGTCTAAGGTTAAGCCTATGGGGCAGCACGACACAACCTGTTTTGTTTGTTAGGCCAAGCGGGTCGAGCATAAACGGGTTATGCCTAAACGACCCCGTGTGGGGTTAGGCCGTGCTGCCCATTTACTCCCTTTAGTCACTCGATGTGACCTATTTTATTTTTTTAAAATCAAAAGATGGTCTTTTAATTACTAAGTTCTCTTATCATATATTAGAAAAGTTGTACAAGTACACTATTATAAAAGTATTTTTAATGTAAATTCAATTATATCATTTTCATACATCCAAATCATATGTGTTTTAAACAATATCTTTGCTTAAAATTAATAGGGTTTTATTACAAGCATTCTTAACGTAGACTAGCTAGTGGGGCTCATGTGTTAAGTGAGTAAAAAATTTTGGGCCCACAAGACCGGCTTGTCAGTGAAGCAAAGCGATGTTCCTAGCCTCTTGCACCTCTGTACCGTCTTTCTTTTCTCTATGATTCTTTCTCTTTCAAAAACTGGTGTTAATCACGGACTACCCATCCATTTCTCCCCGTAGACATATCACACATGCCGCCGCCACATTCACAATTGAATCATTGTTCTCCCCCATAATAGGTTCTTCGATATTCCTCCCCACATGACTTGCACCTCTCTCGCTATGGATCTTGGCCATTTTAGAAATTAATCTTGTTGTTTAGATGTTTAGGTTATGGTTATTTGTTTTTTGCATATCAGTTGGTATCTAGCACAGTCTGAATAGGTGTTGCGAGCTGAGTGCACATATGCATGTTTAAGTTGGGCTAATTAGGCATGCATGTATGTGATTAGTGGCCATGCATGGCGATTAGTTGAGCATGTGCACACTGAGAAAGAAGTGGTCCAGCACTGCATGCATCCATGCGGTTAGTTGAGTCAGAGTTCGTGGCCGTGAAGCTAGTGCACGTCTATTGCTTGGACTCTAGAAGGTGTGGCCGAGTCAAGAGTGGACATTGTGGCTTGAGATACGGATCGAGCTAGCTATATGCATGCGTGTGTGTTTATTTATAGCTTGTATTTAGTCATTTGTAAGGTGAGGAGAAATACAAGAGAAAAGGCACAAGTTTGGTGCCGCAGAAGCTCTCTGCGTGTGTTCTTCCTCCTTGAGTGTTTTTCCCATGAAAGTGTGAGCTATGTCCACTGTGATCGTGTGGGTATTTAGCTGGGCCAATATTTGGTATCAGAGCTATGCCGAGGACAAGATCGGTGTCGCCATCGGGTCACGCCATCGTCACCGGCAGTGGTCCGTCGAGGGTACCGGGAAGAGAAAGCAGCGCCTCCCTTCAATACCCTATGCTGAACAAGAGCAACTACGCCGCGTGGGCAATCAAGATGAAGATGTTCATGATGGCCCAAGGCGTCTGGGAAGCTGTGGTGGCCAACAACGTTGATGAGCGCAAAGATCAGATGGCTTTTGCAGCCATCTTCCAAGGAGTCCCGGAGGAGACCCTCCTCTTACTCGCCGAAAAGGAGACGACGAAAGCTGTGTGAGACATGCTCAAGACGATGTACGTCGGAGCTGATCACGTCAAGGAGGCGCGTGTGCAAACCCTTAAGAGTGAGTTCGAGGGTTTGCGCATGAAGGTGAGAGACCATGTGGAGGTCATCCCATGTGTGTGATGAGTAATTGACATCGGTTTAGGAAAGTCGAGTTTGGTTTAGGTAGTTCGGACCTTGACGTTGCGTGGTGCATTCGGGCTCGGTCCGACTTGGTCAAACTTGGTCGTATGGGATTAGGACACTTATTCCTTGGATTCGACAGGTTTGGACTTCGTCATGCGTAAGTATGATGTTTTGATGCTATTTATGCTTTCATGTGTCGAGCGGTGCTATTTGATGTGTTTCTTGTCTGTAATGGCTGCAGGACGTCGAGGCGGAGTCGTGGTGAGACACGAGGTGACCGGACTAGACACAGGCGGTGTCGAGGTCAGAACAATCGGATGTGTCGAAGACGGCGGAGACTCGATGTGGTTGTGAGTCATGGATGACAAGGAGCGCAGAAGCTTCCCGGAAGGTGCAGGAGGGGCGAATTGGTAATTTCGCAAGACTGCACAAGCGGGAGACAGTTCCGTTTGGGTTTAGCGGGCGTAACGGGTTGGAGACCGTTAGCCAAAGGCTATAAATAGGTGGGAGTGGCTGCATGCACTCCATGGCTTTGGGAGAGAGTTAGGGTTTGCTAGAGTCAAAAGAAGTTTTGAGAGTTTGTCTTGGTTTTAGGCTTTAGTGGTTGATGAGTTGGTGAGGAGGGCAGAGTGTTGTCTCCTCCCTCTGGGTATTCTCCCGTAGCTCGTGTGTGTCTCCTCTCTAAGCATGTAGTGAGGGTGTTCTTGTGTTCTGGGAGTGAGGGAGAGGATGGATTGAGAGCCTTGTAATCATTCCTCTTGTTCTAATGTCCATGCGTATGGGGAGTCCTCTGTAATCCTCTTTTGATTTGGAATGAAATTTTTGAAGATTTTCTCCCGTGCTCCTGTGTTCTTCGATGTCCTCTGTGCCTGATTTTTGAGATTTTCTTTTTCTTGTTGTTTCTTGCTGGAAAGGCCCAAAATGGGTTGCTCTATATTGGGATGATGCCTCAAGATCATTTGATCGTTTTTCCCAAGAGCCAATCACATTTAATCTCAGATTTCACCTTTTGAGGCTTCTCTGTTCATCAGTTCATTTCTAGGGTTTTGGTGCTTTTCGCGTTTCCCTTTATGAGATGGTATGAAACTTGGCATGTAGAGTCCAGAGGCTATTAAATAGCTATCCTTAAAGTTTCATGACCAAAGGATCAAAGATTGGACGGGAATTTGGTTTTTAAGGAAGCTCTCTGAAAGTTTTTAGGTTTCTCCCAAAATCTGAAATACTTGCATTTAAGTTCGTTCCTTTTGTTTCTTTTAGTTCCTCTGGCTATTGTAGTTGTTTCCTAACTATTCTGGGCAGAGAAAACTAGAAGAAAATCTCAAATTTCCTTTTTGTGTGAAGTTCTTGTGGCTTAGTCTGAAATTTCAGTTTTCGGGCTGTCTGGTATCAGGGGAGCGGTCTGACCGGCGTTCTTCATGCGGTCAGACCGGACCTGGCGGTCAGACCGGCCACTCAAGGGCGGTCAGACCGGCGGCCAGAGAGCGGTCTGACCGACCCTCAAGTGGCGGTCTGACCGGCCCCCCTTGGCAGTCACTGTTGCTTGCTATTTTTTGGTGAGCTTTTGGGTTCTTGGCTTTTCTGTTTTCTGTGCTCATTTCCTCTGTTCGCTCAAGTTTCCAGAGAGTAAAATCTTTCCCCTTCATAGCTTTTCATAACTATTGGAGAGGTGATTTTTAAGTGGAGACTTTAGGGGGTATGTTTTAAAAAGGAGTGACATTCACCCCCCTCTGTCGCCAACATCGATCCAACAGAAGGAAACTGAGTCGGTGGACGACTTCGCCGTGCGGTTGACGAGTCTCGTCAACCAGATTTGCAATTTTGGCAACAAGATAGAGGAAAGCTACATCGTGAAGAAGCTTCTCCGCGCTGTCCCGAACAAGTACCTGCAGATTGTCTCAACCATTGAGCAATTTGGAGACTTGAAGTCAATGACGGTGGAAGAAGCGATCGGCTGCCTCAAGGCGTATGAGGAGCGTCTACGCATTCCAGGCAATGACAACAACGACGAACATCTTCTCCTCACGGGGGGCCGAGTGGGAAGCCCGATCATCGAAGCGCGAAGGCGACGGTTCCGATGGCAATGGTGGCCGAAACCGCATGAATCGCAAATTTGACAAAGCAAAAGTGCGCTGCTACAACTGTCAAGATTATGACCATTTTGCTAAAAAAATGTCCTAAGCAAAAGAAGGAGGAGGAGGCTCTTCTTGCAACAACTAATGATGAGCCGGCATTGCTGTGAGTGATCAACGAGGTGGAAAAATAAACCAACAAGATTAAGGGGGTGATTGTTAGAAATTAATCTTGTTGTTTAGATGTTTAGGTTATGGTTATTTGTTTTTTGCATGTCAGTTGGTGTCTAGCACAGTCTGAATAGGTGTTGCGAGCTGAGAGCGCATATGCATGCTTAAGTGGGGCTAATTAAGCATGCATGTATGTGATTAGTGGCCATGCATGGTGATTAGTTGAGCATGTGCACGCTGAGAAAGAAGCGGTCCAGCACTGCATGCATCCATGTGGTTAGTTGAGTTAGAGTTCGTGGCCATGAAGCTAGTGCACGTCTGTTGCTTGGACTCCGGAAGGTGTGGCCGAGTCAAGAGTGGACGCTGTGGCTTGAGATACGGATCGAGCTAGCTGTATGCATGCGTGTGTGTTTATTTATAGCTTGTATTCAGTCATTTGTAGGGTGAGGAGAAATACAAGAGAAAAGGCACAAGTTTGGTACCGCAGAAGCTCTCTGCGTGTGTTCTTCCTCCTTGAGTGTTTTTTCCCACGAAAATGTGAGCTGTGTCCACTGTGATCGTGTGGGTATTTAGCTAGGCCAACAGCCATCAAGGAAGAGGCGAAAGAGTAGAAGAGGTGCCCTAGGATGATGGCATGGAGCTGATCACCATCCTGCGATAGGACCCACATATCTGTGGTGGCAACTACCATGAATGATGTAGATCTTGTTGACTGCCCGCGAGGAGGGCCTAAGGAGTATGTTGGCACAACATGCAGGTGTTGCTTCTTGGATTTGACTGAAAGGAGGGAGAGAGATGCTGCGTGCATGGGGCTCGCTAGCTAGAGGGATCTTGGTGTCGACATTTCCTCTACTTCCCTCTACCATATCCACGGCAGTGTGGTACGTGCCATGTGATTATGGTAGGCTACCGACAGGCTGTGGACGATGACACAACACCGACGGCAGCTAACAACAGTCGGAGGCCAGTGACAGTGGAGCTGAGAGGCTGTCATGTTGGCGAACTGAGATCAAAATCGCCTTCCAATATGAAAAAGGGCCTTCCGGAGCAACTGGAGAAGGAAGCCTAGATCTAGATCGCCAACTTGGCCATATTGCCCAAAGCCAACGAGGTCTGCCTTGACCCAGGGTTGAGGATGTTGTCATCTTCGCCACCCAGCTCAAAGCCGGCCTTCGCATGCCCCTGATCGGGCTGCTAAAGGACATGCTTGACACGTTTAACCTTTAGGTGTCCCATCTCAATCCGGGCTCCTTCGTCCACCTCTCAGTCTAGAATGGGTGATGCGGAGCTTGGGGACGAAGCATCCCTCGGCTGAGCTATTCTGCTTCCTACACTACGCTTCGTGCACGATGGCATACGACTACGAGAATGTGTGCTCCTCATACGGGGTGATAGGCTTTCAACTCTAGAGCAGCCAACAAAAGTTTGAATTTCCTGCTAGGGCCCATAAGTCTAAGTGGGAATCATGGAGAGATATATTGTTCCACTACCCCACCTAAGGGTCTGGCGGTCTGGCCTCATTAGCAAAGGGAAGAATTCATAAGTGGATAGCATGCTTGTAAGATCGAGAAGGCCAACTAGAGGGGGTGAACAGTCGTTTCTAAATATTTCAATTAAATTCTATTTAAGCTATTTGGCTAAAACCAAGTATATAATACAAAAGTTTAAATCAATTTGGTTTAGCTCAAATAAAGCCTAAATCAACTAAGTTTACCTAAGTGCATCAACAAATTAAGTTTATATCAAAGGTTTGTAATTCTAGAAAGATAAGCAATCAATTTAATTCTTTAAATGTGAATTATTTGAATGTAAATTGAGCACAAGAAACAAACCACAATTGGCATGGTTTCTTTTACCGTTGTTTCGGAGACTTGCCGGTCTCCCCTAGTCCACGTTGAGGTTAGCCCAAACGAATTGGATTAGCTCCATGAATTAAGCCGAAATACTTCAATCCACTAGGGTTGCTTTTCTTCCACTCTAGAGATGACGAGAACCACACAACTCACAATTTGCCGGGACTTCTCACAATCTTCTTTGGGAAGCTCACTGTGATGACTCCTCCAATGTCGTCTAGGAGTCAACAAATTCCAAAGTAATAAGTCAAGATCCTCGCTTGACTCTCATCATGTGCAACGAATGCACAAGCTCCAATGGACACTAAGTCTAACTCTGGATGCAATACATGCAATCTAGATCTCTTCTTCTTCCTCATAAAGTGCAACACATGCACAATTGAGATGGGGACCTCACACTAGCTTAGGGGAATAGAAATGAGTAAGCAACCACTTCTCCAACCAGTCACAAGGGGGTATTTATACCCCACACAAAAAACTAGCCGTTGGAGCCAAATCCCTGAAAAATCAGGGAAATCAGAAGTACCACAAGCAAAATGCCGGTACTTCTGCTCCCCTCATAACGGCTAGAAGAAACTAGCTATTACAGTCAAAATTGGAAGTTCCGCTGTTCATTTTCCAGTACTTCCGATCATCGGAAGTATCGCTCCACACATGCAGAACTACCGCTCTCGTGGGGTGGAGAAGACCACCACATAGGTCTCTCTGGAAAAAATATACCTCAGGAAAATCTGGAACTTCTGAGGTTCGGTAGTACCGTGCAACACATGTCGGTATATCCGCTTTCCGGTAGTACTGCTCACATAGAGCTAGTACTTCTGCCAGTCAATTGGACCACTCACACATAGCTATTCAATCTGCTCATCCGGTAGTACCGTGCAACACATGCCGGTACTTCCGATGTCCGATAGTACCGCTCACACAGAGCCAGTACTTTCAACTTCTGGTAGTACCGCTACATACACAACGATAGTTCCAATTTTCCTAACAAGTGCAGATACTTCAACAGATTTTGCAAAACATATTTGCATGCTATAGTATCATGCACACAAGGATTAAACATGATTTCTAACAAGTTACAAAATACATTTGCACATTTTTGACATCATGACACAAGGAATAGGTACATGGACTTAACGCGTTTGCAAAACACATTCGCAAACCAAAGTCACAGGCTACAAGAGTTGTATATGAGCTTTAACTATTTACAAAACACATTTACAAATATAAGCACCATACCACATGGAGTAGGAAACATGGTCTTCAAACAGTTGCAAAACACATTTGCAATGTATAGTCCCATGTTACAGGGATTCAACACATGAGCTTCAACTATTTGTAAAACACATTTGCAAATACAAGCATCGTGCTAAAAAGAGCTAGAGCAGAGCCATCAACACATGATGAGACTCAAGCTAATAGACATAACCCCTCTTAATAGTACGATAACCTATACTAGCAACCTGGTCTTCCAACCAAACACCAAGACTGGTAAAAGGCTAGAACACATCCTTAGCCCTAGCTAGTCATATCTTTGGCTTGAGCATCCTTTTGAAGCTTGATGATGCACATCATCACTTCAAATCCGGGTCATCGTCTTGACATGCATTAACCCATGATGCATCCTTCACTTGAGCTCTATCAACACATGATAGCTTTTCACTTGACTTGATGATCAAGTATCAACATATGATCATCTCCTCTTGGACATGCATCAACTCATGATGCATCTTCTTCTTGATGGTCTTCAATGCATGAATCCATGTTCCATCACATATCTTGACTTAATGATCTTCAACATATGAAGTCATTCCAAGTCATCCTTATTTGTGGAACCTAATCTATTCGTCTAACTCATGAAAAATGTTAGTCCTCAAACCAATTTTCATAAATTACCAAACTTCACCATTAACACACAATGGAGAGATTAGATTCTACAATCTTCTTTTTTTGGTAATTTATGATAATCTCAACAAATAATGAGATAAAGATAGTATTTCGAGTATACAAAATGTGCACAATAATTGTAAACTCTAATATAAGCTTTCAAAGCAAAACTTACATATCCGGTTGACATTAATCATCCAACCATTAACACATAATGGATAAGTTAGATGACAACCCGATTGCAAATAAGTATATATGAACTACACTAGCTATATATACTCAAAGGGTGTGTTTCAAAGTAAATATCCTAAATATATGTATTAAACAAAACATAGATCAATACTTATAAAACCTCAAAACAGAGTGAACTCCCCTTCAATGTGTTTATACAAGTATGTGTAACGAAGACATATGCACATATTCATTTGGACTATTTGTAGAGTTCAATCTATATTTTTGATCCAAAGAAAGTACTAATATATAATAATGTGATTTCAAATGCATACCTCTTTGATTTTACCTTTTCATTCAAATGAGACTAAGCAATAATATACTTAAACAAATATATTAGTCTCACATATAGTTTTATCATTTAATTATATATTTAGATGTGAGGAATGGAACAACATTATAAAAAGATATCGAATGTATATCTCAATGATTTCACCGTTTTCATCCATGTGAGACTAAGTAATATTATAATCAATAAACAAGGCTAGTCTCACAAATGCATTGTCATTATCACTAAAACCTTATAATAGTATTTGTCATTATCACCAAAACTAACTTAAATGGAGCTTGATCTTCCAATGCTACACTTCTCGCCTTCTTTGGGCACAAAGGACAGGGCACACTAGCACCTACTACAAGGTCTTGCTTCAAAGTTCAGAATATGCGATCTCGTCGAAGAGTATTGCATGTTGAGGGTCACTCCCCTCTATCAAGGATGGAGTTTGTCCTTCGTGGAGGGTGATGCGTCGATTTGAGCTAGGATGGTGGTGTGCAACGGGCATCGAGGCGTGTTGGAGCTCACCGAGGTAAATCCATCGCACTAGCGGAGTCCTTAGTCGAGGAGACATCGTCGAGACAAAGTAAAGCCCAGGAGGCTATGCCATCGAGACGTGTTAGAGCTCACCAAGGTGAATGTACCAAGCAAGGGGGAGCCCCTACTCAATGAGACGTTGATGGGGCAAAGCAAAGTTTGGTCAAGTCAAAAGTAGTCAAGGTCGAAGAGAAACATGATGAGGCTAAGCCATCGAGGCGTGTTGGGGCTCACCGAGGTGAATTGTCAGACCCAGATTTTTCGATCCAGGATCCACTATGTTTCACTGCATTATTCCCTGGATCAGTAGATGGTGCACACAGGTACATTGCTGAATCACATCATACATCGCATAGACAATAATAATATTACAGAGTTTAAGATACACCACATTGGGTGACCGTTTACAAAAGAGGCCGCTTAGGCCAAATGTCTTCAGTACAATAAAACAGCGAAAATGGAAGCAAAAGTAAGACCATAACCACAGGCAAGCGACTGGGGGTAATGTGTGTGTTATATATCACCGAGACTCCGTTGATATACGTGCACACAATGCCATAGGTCTACTTGTCTATGTCTAGAAAACGTAAGCTACGCTCTAGTTCCCTTCATTGTTTCTTCCTTCAGTAGCAGGGGTGTCTTCATGGGCATAATGATCCTGCGTCCCTATTTCTGTGTTGGGTAATGCGAGTGTGAGCAAAAATCCACCGTGCTCAGCGAGCCAACACACAATGTGCATTAGATAGTATGCATAGTTTATCAAGGGAGGCTAGGGTTTATTTCATTTCACCAGAAACTGCTTTTAAATATGATACTTAAATTCCTATGACCTAGCAGTTTAAAATGACATAAATTTGCGTTGTAAGACTAACTTATTATCGACATAGATTCCATCCACCGTTACATGGCATCTGTACCATATAGCATCTTTCAGCGTTATAGCTGCTTAACTTACCACTGGGACAACACCCAGGATAATTCAAATTAGGGCTTTCCATTGCCCTCCACATTTCCATTCCCATTCTCCAACATATTTGAATAGAACTATATGTAGTTAAGTTCCCATGTCCACCCTTAACCGTGGGCACGGCTATTCGAATAGTTTTGACTCTGCAGAGTTTGCACACTTTACCCACAAGAGATAGTTCACTCGTTGCCCCACACGATTCCTTAGTCATGCAGTTGAGCAAACCATCACAGTAACAGTTCAAAGTACCTCGCCCCTCCCATCATCTCACCCTATGGGTAGCTCCCATTTGCGGTGGGTCCCATTCGTTGTGCGGGATGTTTGTAACATCCCAAAAAGAGACTTTCTGTATTTGTGAAAATTTTAAAAATCTTTTATCTGATTTCCCTGTGTGGTTAAAAAAAATTTGGTGTTTATTCGGATCTCTTGTTTTGGGTCCCTTATTCAAAATCCAAAGAAATAAAATGTAAACCTTGATCAATAGCCAATACTAAAAATCGAATCTCAAATTTTCTTTGCAAGCCCTAAAGTCTGAAAAATATAAAGATATATAACAATTAAAATTTAATTAACACTAGAAAGTTTAAGATCAAAAATGGAATATTCGAATCAAAAGATAATATTAAAATGTTTGCCATCTAATTAAATTTAGCTAATTTATCAATTTCTGAAAATTTCCAAGACAAAAAAAGGAAACAAAAAGAAACAAAAAAAATTCTTGGGCAGCAACCCAATTCTTTCTCTCGCTGGCCCATTTCCTTTCTTTCCCCTGGCACCGAGCCGGCCCGCCCCGGCTTCCTCTCCCTTGTCTTCTTCCCCCATCTACCATCTTGTCCATGCCCGACTGCATGGCCCGCTACTCTGACGCGCGCCATCGCCCGCATCGCCTCGCGTCGCGCCACGCCTTCGCACGCCAGAAGCACTGACCCCGTCACCTCAAAAGAGCGAATGCCATCACTTCCCGCGAATCCCGCCGGCCGTGTTGTCTTGCACCCTACTTCCGTCGACTTCAATCCCTTCACTGTCCCGTCGTCCTGCACCTTAAGTAGCCTCCGGCCTCCCTCTTGCACCGCACTCCTCCCCTTCCTCCTTCTCCCGCCATGCCCGCACCGGCTGCCGCGCCTCCACGCCGCCCCGGCTGCTCCAGCGAAGCCCCCGCCGGTCCAACCACGTCACGGCGCGCCCCGAGCAGACTCCTCCCTCCTCCCTCGAAGAATCGAACTCCGGTGCCCCGAGCTCGCCGCAGCAGCAACCTTCCTCGCCGCCGGCCAAAACCGCCCTTTCCGCCACCGTCGCTCCCTCAATCAGTCCCGGGCCGATTCATCGCAGTGGTAGCACCTCCTCGGCACCGTGGAGCTTCGTCAACCGTCACCCAGACCTCTCGCCGCCCGAGCAACCCCCTCCACGGTGACCCGATCGCGCCGCCGTTGGCTCCCGTCGCCGGCACGCCTCGGTCCCTCTCCAGCCCTACCGGCGCTTCTGGTGAGTTTCTCGAGGCCCCCTCCTGCTGACACAAGCCCCAATTCTTTCCCTCTCCCTCCGGCCGTCGCCGCCATTAGTGGTCTCCCCGTCGTCCGCTCTCCGCCGCCGCTGACTTGCCGCAGTGCCCCCTGGCCGGAGCCGCCACCCCCAGGGGAGTCCTCACCTCGTGTAGTTTCCAATTTGGTTAACTCCGGTGCCTCCCCGCCCGCCGTTCGCCGGCGCCACCGCCTGCCCAGGCCGCCGCGCGCCTCCCCGAGCCCCTCCTCTGTTTCTTTGTTTTGGCTGTTATCTCCATTCGGCCGAGCCCTTGTTATTTCATTCCGCGCTCCCGTCAGCCCAGGGCTCCCCGACCACTTGGCTAGCCGAGCGCACGTTCACATCTCAGTCCGTAGGTTGCGAGTTCGACTCCGCGCTGCGTGTTTTATTCTCGTTTATCTTTTGCTCTTTTATCTTCCTCCCATATTGATCCATTTTCAAATAAAAAAACTGAGGAAAAATTTGAAGAAGCTAATAAACTTACTTAAGATTTAATTTTGGGTTAACTATCATGTGTCTTGTATGTTGTTAAAAATCTAATTGATAATCAAGGGGCTCTTGCAATTAAAACCTATTAAGTTCATGACAACAAAGAGTAATGAAATAATATATTAATCCATATATAAAACTAAAACAAGATTATGCATGACCTACTTTCAAATGGCAAGTAATTATCTTGGACTCAATGAATGTAAATATTAAAGTTGAATATTTGGAACTAATTGAAGGAGTTTATAAATTAGAAGCGCTAGAAAACTAACCATAATTCATTACTAACTGAATTAGCAGGATCATTGCTCTGAAATTAACTAACGTAAGAAGATAAAAATGTATGTCTTCATAAACTGGGACTTGAAGCTTTATAAAGATAATATCAATACTCCCAAATACTACGTTCACACAAAACAAATACTAATACCACATCCTATCAAAAGCCAGGATAGTTTAAATAGTATGTCATGTCTTTATCCCCATATCTAAATCTATTCAAGCAAGATCGAGTCTTGGTGTCTTGCAATCGCTATGTCTAGCCACACTCCTACCTAAAGCGGGATGTCCTTGTGAATATTCCTTTGACGCTAATCCTTCTTTTATATCTGTTTTCGACGAAGTTGCCCTGTCACTTCGCTTCCACCCAAAAATTCGCTCGACTCTGTCTCTATCCTGCAACTCACTACATAGGCAAACTATAAATAAATTGTTTGGACCTTTGCTGGATTTGTTGAATTTGTTAGCTGTTAGTCGTGCAATTAGTCACTAGAGCCATGAAGGGACGACAAGTTCGAGCAGGATCAAGATTTGGAGAGAGACGAAGGTCAATAGTCCAAGTAATCGACTGAGAAGGCCTTGAATGAAATCGGGGCCATGGTAAATCGAGCAAGGAAAGTCATCACTTTGATCATATTGATCCTATATTTTATGCAAAAGTATGTTCCTTTAAATTATCAAATTGCATGCTTACTTTATTATACAATTGTATGTCAAAGCTTAAGGTAGTTACATTCCTATTTGATGTTTGAAATACTACTATGCTTTTCCTTGACACTTGAATCACCTAACCGTTGTCACCCTAGATGTTAATAATAAATTTACTAGCTATACGTCATATTACTGCCACGCTGGTCTTGTCGAATCCAGGGCATCAGTAGCCCTGATGATCATTCTTTACTCATGAAAACTAGTCTTGGGACAGTCATGGGATGTACGTGGCTGAGTATTTATGTTAACTTGTGTTATGAACCCTAAAAACTGCTAAACCTGTTTGGGCGGGTGGAAAGAACGGTGGGTGTGGATGTAACACAGGGGATTGTGGAATGAACCGCCCAGACAAACTAAGGACTTAATCCTGTGTGGACCCTCCGTGTATAACAGTACAACCACAAGCTGGCATATTGTAGGCATGGCTGAATAATTTACCAGACTCTCTAGCCATTTCACGGAGAACGTGTGTAGGTGGGTAATAAAAGGCCCACGTGGAATGGGACATCGGATGTAGGTGACGTCGCCGAGGCTAGCGCATGTGGAGAGTGGAGTCCGACTGCGCTAACCTGTGGTAGACATCCCGCACAACTTATGGGAGCAACCCCATAGGAGTGAGATGTTAGAGAGTGAGGTATTGTAAAGGCCTCGTGATATTCTCTCGATCTGCATGTCCAAGGAATCATGTAGAACCATCGGGACGATTATCTCTTGTGGGTAAAGATGTACAGTCTCTGTAGAGTACAAACTATTCGAATAGCCATGCCCACGGTCAAGGGCAGACACGGAAATCTTCCTCGAGTTAGTTCTATTTCAAAACTTTTGAGGGTGGGGAGAAAACTGTTAGGCGGATGTAACCTGACTTTGGAAATTTTTCCTGGAGAGATGTACTCCAGTGTTGACAATAAGGTGGAAGTAACTTTTTGAACAAAATCTAGCATTGGTGGATGGAACCTACATCGCTATAATTGCTGCACAATTTCAAACTCCTTAAAGCATGTTTGTAAAAAGGCTAAGTCATAGGAATTTTAATTATGATTATTGCAAATGTCGCTTTTAGCAAATAAATGAACCTCAAGCCTCACTTGACAGCCTTGCATCTATTATTATTTGCATTCTATGTGGTGGCTTGCTGAGTACCTTTGTACTCACTGTTGCTCAATTACCATCATTTAGTCAATAAGGAGAAGAAAAACAAGCCTAAGGTGTCTTAAGGAGATCAAAGGAGCTGGAAAAATGAAGAGGCCAAGAACTAGGTCGCGAACCCCAGTTGGCTGCCTGTGGGCAAGTTCTGAGGGTCCCACTTGAGTGAAGTTTCCGCTGCTGCATTTTATTGTTTTCGGCCCGATCGGCCCATGAGTAAGTTGTTACTATAATATCTATGCTTCCGCATAATATGTTTTGACATACAGCAATGTAACTGTGAGCACTATCTACTGATCCAGGGAATAGTGCGGTGGAATCACAGGGGATTCAGGATGGCTAAATCCGGGGTCTTACAGAGCTGGTATCAGAGCATATCGACTGTAGGTCGTGACCTTAGTTAGCATGGCCATTAGTGATATGACTAGAAATATTTCTTCAAAAATCTAGTTGCAAAATATAAGCAATGTTGCTCATTCTCATCTCTCTTAGATGAATCCCTCTCATCTACGTGCTGCCCTGACTATTTTCAGTTCTGAAAACTCTCTTATCTCAGAATCGAATAATAAAACTCCTCTTGTAAACCCCTTTCGAAAACCTACTTTGGACCAAAATCACAAAGGTTAAATTTGAAATTTATTTTTGAAAGTTGTTTTATCCCTGGAAGCTCAATTACCAAATTATTTATTTCATTTTCAAACCCTTTTTAGCAAACCTAATCTTCTGAGGAAAATTTTAATTTCTAAGAATTAACTCCCAACCAAGTTATTCCCAAAAAAAGTTTGCTTTGGTTTCCTAGACATATGTATAAATCTTGGGGGATTCACGTTGATCATGAGAGAGAATCAATGGTATGAATTTCTAGTTGAAAAGTAAGCGGACCAGTTTGAATGGTTGGATTGGCTACATAAGTATCAATTTGATGATTGGGTTGGCTAAATGAGTGGACCGATTTAAAATGAGTGGATTGGCTAAATAATTGGATTGGTTAAATAAATGGGCCAATTTAGATGATTGAATTGACTAAATAAGTGGACTAATGGAATCCTTAGACAAATATGGAGTGTAACAACAATTGTTGGTTTGTAGCTTTAATAGATAGTATAGCTCCTGATGAATGTTACAATGTTGGGACAATAGAATATAATCGACTACCGGGTGGATTATTGGAATTTTTGGAGACAATAGGAGATGTGATAATAACCATTGAATTATAGATTTGATTAATAAACATTGTCTTGGTGGACGTCTATGCCAATAAAGTTGTTGGGCACAAGATTGTAGATAGTGGGATTGATCACTGGATAAATGGATTATGAGTATGCGTTAAAGATGGAAAAGATTGGAGTATTAAGAAACCATAATACAAATGATATCGGTGGATTTACAAGTAAAGATGTTGGAGTATCGCTCAAAAATAAATTCAGGATTGAGTTTATGAATTTATGGTGGAAAAGGTTGGATTATAATACAAATGTTATTGGTGGATTGAAATATTGGAACCATAATACAAGTGATACTGTTAGATTTAAAATTTAAAAGATGTGAATGGTACTGGTGGATTTAAAATATAGAAATATTGAAACCATGAAGCGATCGAGTACGGGTGGACTCAATGGTAAAGAATTTGGAGTAATATTCAGGTAATTAGTTGAACGGGATTGTTGAATAATGAACCCAAGACTGGATGTATAATTTTATGTAGGAAAAGGGAGATCCATTTGAGGAATAGGAGACCCTGATCTGGTGAATGAAAACTATGGATTATGCCTTGGGAGTGATACGACCTATAAATCAGATAAATGATAGCACTCACTGTTTGGAGTACTAGACACCAGTTGTGCAGTGATTAAGCAGTGAAGAAGGATACCCTAGAATCAATCAAGTATAAGCAGGATTAGCAAGACCTTGGAATAAAAAGCCCACGAATGGAAGGGCTATGAATGTGAATTATTCTGTCGAGATTGTGATATTGGAAGAGGTAAGGATACCTTTGCCAAAAAAAGGGGTATTTCAAAATTCAAGTATTTCAAAACCACTTTCAGAAAATCAGTCTCGCTATAAAAATTCTATATCAAATATATATAGTGTATCTTCGATGCAAAGAGCCTTGATTTCAAAGTTTCCTGTACAACTCAATCTCGGTATTTTAAAACCCAAAAATTTAATCCCTAAGAACTTGCTTTCAAAAACCAAAAAAACTTGGGAATCTACCTACTTTGCAAATTTTTGGTGCTACCCAAATATTTTCAACCCTAGTATTTCAAAAAAAAAAGAGGCGCATTAAAAAGAAAAATTGTTTTCAAATAATAAAGAGGAGCATGGGCCTCACCGCCAAAGCACTTCTTGATGCTTTCCTTCCTCTACTTCTGTCTGCCAAAAAGGAAATTTAATTTCCCTTTCCTCCCCCCTACTTCAAAGGTTTAAGCTCGAAGACGTCAAGGATGCTCATGAAGATTTGGTGGCCTCGCTTCAGCAAGTCTAGTGTTCAGAACCCCGTGCCCTTTTTGTGTGTGTCTCCGCGCATAGGCTTGCTTGGTCAAAAGATTTTATTTGGCGCTGTGAACTGCCTTCTTGCTCTCGGGCACTGTATTTCGCAGTCATGGGAAAAGCTTGTTTCAAAATCTTGGTTTTTCTGTGGGGTTTGTGTGCCACCCCAGTTTTCCCGGGTGTGCCCTTTTTGGGATGGGTTAGAATATCTCATCTCCGGGATCCTTTGCGCGTGTCATGCTATTTCCCTCTCACCTTATTGCTGAAAACCTCGTCAGATCTACAAGCGAGGCGTGACAAATAGTCCAGTCAAGCCAATCAAGACTCAAAATCCTCCTCTCACTATGAACTCACTAATCAAGACATTGTCAATGGCCAAGAACAAGGCTAGAAGCAAGAAGTAGGAACCAATGAATTTTTACTCACCTTGGTCCCTACCACTCGTCCAAGTATTCACTCAGATCCACTCCACAAAGGCTACTAAGAAAGAGTCGCCACCTGACAGGCGACTGTACCACTACATCAGGCAGACCCCGAAAGAATGCCATCTGCTTTTATTGCGGAGAAAAAGGACATGACATTCGTAGGTGCCCTGAGAAAAGGAATGGTAACGGTGCTTATCCCCTTTGCAGTAACACAGGATGCTACATGAACAAATGTCTCCAAGGAATGGGCGAAGTGTCGAGCACAACCTTGGAACCCATTGCTAGCCAACTTGTCCCCACCTCCTTCTTTCTACTCTACCCGAATCTCGGGGACGAGATTCCTTTTAAGGGGGGTAGGTTCTGTAACATCCCAAAAAGAGACTTTCTGTATTTGTGAAAATTTTAAAAATCTTTTATCTGATTTCCCTGTGTGGTTAAAAAAATTTGGCGTTTATTCGGATCTCTTCTTTTGGGTCCCTTGTTCAAAATCCAAAGAAATAAAATGTGAACCTTGATCAATAGCCAATACTAAAAATCGAATCTCAAATTTCCTTTGCAAACCCTAAAGTCTGAAAAATATAAAGATATATAACAATTAAAATTTAATTAACACTAGAAAGTTTAAGATCAAAAATGGAAGATTCGAATCAAAAGATAATATTAAAATGTTTGCCATCTAGTTAAATTCAGCTAATTTATCAATCTCTGAAAATTTCCAAGACAAAAAAGGAAACAAAAAGAAACAAAAAAAATTCTTGGGCAGCAACCCAATTCTTTCTCTCGCCGGCCCATTTCCTTTCTTTCCCCTGGCACCGAGCCGGCCCGCCCCGGCTTCCTCTCCCTTGTCTTCTTCCCCCATCCACCATCTTGTCCCCGCCCGACCGCATGGCCCCGCTACTCCTGAGCGCACGCCATCGCCCCGCACTGCCCCCGCGTCGCGCCACGCCTTCGCACGCCAGAGGCGCTGACCCCGTCACCTCAACAGAGCGAATGCCATCACTTCCCGCGAATCCCACCGGCCGTGTTGTCTTGTGCCCTGCATCCGTCGACTTCAATCCCTTCACCGTCCCGTCGTCCTGCACCTTGATCCCCGGCAGCAGCTAGAGCGCCCCCATGACTCCCCCTTCCAACCTTAAGTAGCCTCCGGCCTCCCTCTTGCACCGCAGTCCTCCCCTTCCTCCTTCTCCCACCATGCCCAGGCCGCCCCGGTCGCTCCGGCAAAGCCCCCGCCGGTCCAACCATGTCACGGTGCGCCCCGAGCAGACTCCTCCCTCCTCCCTCGAAGAATCGAACTCCGGTGCCCCGAGCTCGCCGCAGCAGCAACCTTCCTCGTCGCCGGCCAAAACCGCCCTTTCCGCCACCGTCGCTCCCTCGGTCAGTCCCGGGCCGATTCATCGCAGTGGTAGCACCTCCACGGCACCGTGGAGCTTCCTCAACCGTCGCCCAGACCTCTCACCGCCCGAGCAACCCCCTCCACGGTGACCCGATCGCGCCGCCGTCGGCTCCCGTCGCCGGCACGCCTCGGTCCCTCTCCGGCCCTACCGGCGCTTCTGGTGAGTTTCTCGAGGCCCCCTCCTGCTGACACAAGCCCCAATTCTTTCCCTCTCCCCTCCGGCCGCCGCCGCCATTAGTGGTCTCCCCGTCGTCCGCTCTCCGCCGCCGCTGGCTTGCCGCAGTGCCCCCTGGCCGGAGCCGCCACCCCCAGGGGAGTCCTCACCTCGTGTAGTTTCCATTTTGGTTAACTTCGATGCCTCCCCGCCCGCCGTTCGCCGGCGCCACCGCCTGCCCAGGCCGCCGCGCGCCTCCCCGAGCCCCTCCTCTGTTTCTTTGTTTTGGCTGTTATCTCCATTCGGCCGAGCCCTTGTTATTTCATTGCGCGCTCCCGTCAGCCCAGGGCTCCCCGACCACTTGGCTAGCCGAGCGCACGTTCACATCTCAGTCCGCAGGTTGCGAGTTCGACTCCGCGCTGCGCGTTTTATTCTCGTTTATCTTTTGCTCTTTTATCTTCCTCCCATATTGATCCATTTTCAAATAAAAAAACTGAGGAAAAATTTGAAGAAGCTAATAAACTTACTTAAGATTTAATATTGGGTTAACTATCATGTGTCTTGTATGTTGTTAAAAATCTAATTGATAATCAAGGGGCTCTTGCAATTAAAACCTATTAAGTTCATGACAACAAAGAGTAATGAAATAATATATTAATCCGTATATAAAACTAAAACAAGATTATGCATGACCTACTTTCAAATGGCAAGTCATTATCTTGGACTCAATGAATGTAAATATTAAAGTTGAATACGTGGAACTAATTGAAGGAGTTTATAAATTAGAAGCTCTAGAAAACTAACCATAATTCATTACTAACTGAATTAGCAGGATCATTGCTCTGAAATTAACTAACGTAAGAAGATAAAAATGTCGAGGGCGGCGGTAGGGCTGCGGTGCCGACGGCGAGAGACGGTCGAAGAAGTACGGGGAAGCTCAAAAATGCATTCTCGGTGTGAAGGGGATGCCGGCAGTGGGGTCGGCGAGGGCCGAGGGGCACGGTGGCGAGCCAGCGGCGTGCGGTGGCGGCGGTTCGGGAAGGAGCTCTGGTGCCGGTGAGTTGGGGTGCACGGGGGAGACCGGGAGCGAGTTCACGATGCTCCGGAGGTGGTGTGGGAGGGTGGAATTGAAGTGCGGTGGTGTGATTTGGCGGGAAAGGTGTCGCCGGAGATGGGGGAGAAAGGTGAGCTCGGCGGCGAAAGTGATTTCAGCTCGATTGGGCGCGGTGAGAGGGAGAGCTGAGTGTGGGGAGCTCGGAGGAAGCCTCGGTGGCTTTTATAGACGCGCGGGGAGGGCCGTCATCGGGAGGCCTGCTCGCTTGGTCTTATCGGCGAGCGGCGGTGCAGGCGGCGACAGGGCAAGGAGATCCCGCGAAGGATTCGGCATCATGCCACTGCGCCGCGCATGCTGTGGCAGAGCTAGAGCCACGCGCATGAGGGGACGGGTCAAGCAGTGCGGGGGAGAAAAAGAGGGGGAGGTGGCAGAGCTCGTGGCGCGGCGAACCATCGGTCGGAGGCGGCGGTGTCCAACGGTCATGGCGGGGAGATCCGCTGGTCCGAGCGCGAGGAAGCGGGCTGGGCTGCGGACGGAGCAGGGGCATGAGCTATGGCCCGGGGAGAGAGCGGGGTGCGGGGAGGAAGAAGAACAGTGGACGCTCGGGCAGGGGAATGAGGAGCAGGCCACGCGCGGTAGAAGTGGGGTTGGACTGGGTCGACTGGCCTGGTCTGGTCTCCTTTGTTTCTTTTTCTTTTTATCATTTATTTATTTAATCTTACTATCATTACTATATGTATATATATACTTATGTAATATATATATAGACATATATATTTGTTCCAATTTACCTGTTTGTTTACATATGTACTTTTCCTTTTACAACCATTCTTGTGCATATATATTTTTAGGTTTTTTTGGCTTATTTACCAAACCTTTTTGCATATGATTTATATATACATATTTTTATGCCCATTGTAATACTTTGTCATTTATCAAATTTTTTTGTATTTTAAATTCAAATTTCTCCCTCCTTTTATGGATCATCTTTTTAAATTTCAGTTCCCTATTATTTGAGCGTGTTTGTTCCTTTCTTGCACTTTTTAATTTTTGGAACTTCAACTAAATTTTCAGAAGTTCATCATAAACTCCAAATTCAAATAAAATATATTGCAAAAATAATTCAAAAGCTTCACATCTTTGAATTCAAAATTTCAGGATGTTACATGAATCCATCGAGCTAGCGGGAGTCCCTAGTTGAGGAGATGAAGTTGAAGCAAGGCAATGTTCGGTCGAGGCAAAGCCATCGAGGCTGAGTTAAACCATGCCAAGGCTAAACTATCGAGGTGTATTGGGTGTCCAGAGGAGGTCGAGATGCATGACCCTGAAGGGGTCTGAGGTACGGATCAAGGGCGCCCGAAGGGGGTTCAGGTTGCCTTGTAGTGGAATTCCGGAGGGGGTCTGGGCCTCTGAGTGAGAAAATCCCAAAGAGGGTCTGCAGTTCTTAGTCCCCACGCCACCTCAGACGAAGTTCGGGGAAGCGAGGTGGTCTAAGCCTAGAGGGTGTCCGGGGGGCACGGAGTGGTCTGGACCTGGTGGGGGTCCGAGGCAGAGTTTGGATCTCCTCATGGATAGAGTTCAGAGGACCTCAACACGAACGGAGTCCTAGGTGGAGTTCAGAGTGGAGTCCGGGGCGAAGTCCGGAGGGCCTTCGAGATGACACGGACCCACCCAATGACCTTCTGTGCCTTTATCTTCTTAGGCGATATGGCTTCTCGCTCAAGTTTTCATGGACGGTGTCAACTATCGTCAATACAAGACTGGATAGTAAACTTAGAATCACCCCCGGTTAGATGCGGAGACTGCCGAGGATGCAGAGGGACTCAAGGAGAAGCACACAAATGACCAAAATATATTCAATATGAATATCTTGGGTTACAAATGGTCTCTCCCTCTCATTACAAGAGGTCATATTTATAGGAGAGAGGGAGGCGAGTGAAGTTACAACTTTGTCTTCGAGGCCTAACTTACTCCTAAGGGTATCTACGTCATTTGCCCTCGCGGGCCCTACCATGTTTGGGACTCCGATGCTGGTTCATGACTGGCTTCGAACTCCGTTCGGGGTTAGCCTCGGACCCCTCTGAACTTGGTCTTGCTTACCTCGGCCCTGGACCCCTCCAAGGTTGGCCTTACGTACCTCTCCCGAGGTTGGCTCCGGACCTCCCAGGGTTGGCCTTACATACCTCGTCCAGAATTGGCCCTGGACCCTCCATGGTTGGTCTTGCGTACCTTGCCAGGGATTGGGCCTGGACCCCTCCGGGGTTAGTCTTACGTACCTCGCCTGGGGTTAGCCATGTGAACCTCACCAAGATTGACTTGTGAACTTAGCTCAAGGTAGAACCTCTAACAGGTGTCATCGCTTTGAGATGGTCATGGGCTCGAGGTGGCGCAAGGACCCTTCCCCGACACACTATATTGATTTGTTTAGAATAATTCATCAATTTCACGCTATTTAGACAAATAAATGGTGTTATAACATCTGCGCATAACTGTAATTACTTTTGGTGGGATCCAATCCAGTAGTATTAAACTAGTTGCATTCATGCGGAGTCTTCAAACAAAGTTGCAATCATGCATGTTAATTTACTACAAATAAAAAATATCTCTTCAAACAAAGTTGCAATCATGCATGTGAATTTACTACAAATAAAAAATATCTAATAAAATTTATTTGTAAAGTAGAGGAATTATGTTTAGAAAATTCCTTCTACGCCATCGAATGTTTTACTTTCCCTTGATCGATGTTTTCTTTGATGCCACCGAAAAAAATTTTGCTGCCCTTTCATACCACTTTCTTAGGCCATCCACAATGTTAGAGGTTGTATAGTCTCTAAGTTTGGATTCACAGATAGTCTCTAAGCTTAACATAATTTTATGCAATGTATGAAAACTATTACTACCTCTAAAATCAAGCCCACAATTATAATAAAAAATTATATTCTCTCTCGCCACCATTCCCTTTCACATTGGCCTCTCTCATGGTAGGTGAGCCTTACAAAAAATTTTATTACTTCAAGGCAGCCTCCAGAGCTAGAGGCAGCGCCACGCAAAATTACTTGGAAGCTATTGTCTGCAGTGTTTAGAGGCAGCTCTTAAGACCTCTCTCTTTAAAGGCCAAAAAAATTCCACACTGTGAATGCTCTTAATTCCATTAGTGCCATCGAATGTTTTACTTTCCCCTGATCGATGTTTTCTTCGATGCCACCGAAAAATTTTCTGCTGCCTTTTATACCACTTTCTTAGCTCCGTTAGTTATAGTTGCCATTGCACCCAAAAACATGTCAAATTGTCTACAAAATATCCACCTTGCTCTCTCCGTTCTCTCACCTGCCCCTGCGAGCCGCCGGCACCGGCCCCTCCCTCTCCAACAGGGCATCTTCCGTTAATCTGGAGTGGCTCAAGGCGGAGCTTGGGAGGAGCAAGGTGACTAGGTGAGCACTGAGCACTGGAGGTGCAGCGGCGGGATCTGGTCAAGCGGGAGGTGACGGATCCAGTGGAAGCGAGCGCAGGCTTCTTCACCTCGACGATGACGACAACTCCACCGTGCTGCTGCTCGCGCTCGCCAGCGGCGGCCCGGCTGGAAAGTTGGTCCTCGCGCCGGCAGCGGGAGGAAGCCGTCAGTGGTGGACTGCGAGGGAGAGAGGTGAGGTCGCAAGAAAGACGAGGACAAGGTGTAATGAAATCAGAATTCACTCGATTTGGGATGTACCGGAGGTGTTTTGGGATGAATCCACTCCAAACCAACACACCTCCTCAGATCTTCCTTTCTTACACTTGTGTATTGAATTGGAATTTGGAATGGATTTGACTTGGATTGAATTGGATTAGATAAGATGACGGCCTGAAACAGATGCAGATTTGGAACCGCTCCACCTCGTGGTCCTGCCATGGAGAAAGAAGAAGAAAAAGAAGAAGAAGAAGGGCCCTCCGGTCTGTTCGTAGTCCAATTGACAGGGGGCTAAAGCACTTGGATGAAAGTGGCATAAAAGAGTAGCCAGAATCTCTCTGGTGGCGCCGAAAGAAACATCAAATTCTCAATGGCAAATCAGGGAAAAGTGAAACATTCGATGGCGTGGAAGAAATTTTCTCAATTATATTTACTTGCCCATGCAGAACGCGAAGAGACACAGGGCTGAAAGGATCAGACGGACACGGATCATACATGTGAGGGAGAAATGGATGGATATGATTTTTAAGATGATGTGGCTCAATCAATGATGAGATTTCGAGCTATTGATTGCAGCTAGTGGGTGACAATTGTATAAGTAGGAGAATTTCTGGTGTAATTGCACAGTTAGATATTACAACATATTATATTTGTTATATAACTCTATTATCTTTCAAAAATATAGTTGTATTTATTATACAGTTTAATAGTTATAATATCTATACACGATTAATTTGCACTGTTATAATATGACCCACCAGAATGAGTGGTGTAGATCTTCTTTTTTCTCTCAATTAATGATAGATTTTTTGGGGGGTTTTGCCTTTTTCGATTTAAGGATTATTGCGAGATTTTCTAGATCTCTAAAGCGAAAAAGGTATCTTGAATATCGCCAGTTATTTATAGATATATAGATATAGGATTTGCATGCATGATATTCAATTGTAGTTGATGATCCCTAAAATCAAAATTATAAATTAGCCATCCATGTACTGTTTCAAAATTTTATTTTTTATGCCAAATTGTAGCTAGCCTCATTTGATGATACGTCACTGGCAATATAGAGATTAAAACTTAATAGTGAAAATGGACAATTAATTTGAACAAAAATGGAGCCATGTACATCAATAACATTTGTTCACAAGAACTAGATGAAAACACTTGAACTAATATATTGTAAAGGTCTGTAAATCTTGTCAATATATTCAGTGTCTACATCTGCACCATCTCCCTCAATATTTTTGAAAAAGACATCTACACCATCAATATCTAAGTCCATATTTGAAAAAATATATTCCAAACTGTTGTGACAAAATAATAGAGAAAATAGCCATGCCATGTAATCATGCATATACCTACACACACACACATAGGTTCTATACTCGTAGGAGTACATACTCATGCTTCTCATATAACATTTTAATGATATTGTTATACCTCTCTATTCTTTTGAGTATACTCTAATAATGATTACAAGATACTACAAAGTTAGTTCCATGAAAATTTTATTAAAAATCCATTTTTATAGCAAAATTTGTGTATATCCTCTTTTTATATATATGAAAAAGGTATATAGCAAAAATAAAAGGTTCTGGTAAAAATTTTTGAACTAAGTCGCATTAAAGTATCTTAGAATTAGTATTTAAATATACCAAAAGTGATAAAGATATATCAAATATTCGTTTGAGTGGTATATTGAAAGTGAGAGTACGTACTCCTAGGAGTACGGAAAAGGCTTCCATACACACACATATATATACATACATATACACACACATATACACACACAAACACACATATATATATACACATACACATATACACACACATATATACACACATACACACACAAACATACACACACATATACATACACACACATACATACGTACATTACGTACATATATATACACACAAATTCAAACATATATGTATCCATACATATATGTACATATACATACATACATATATGCATATACGTACATATACATACGTATATATACGCGTATATATATGTGTGTGTGAGACAAATGAATAAGCTTATTAATTTGTTCGACTATTGAGCAATTCAATTTATAAAAAATTGACTTCATGTTTCTTTGTTTAATTTATATCTTGCAAACTCATCCCTTAGGCATAATTAAGTTTCTGGTTAAGCTAAATGTTTCAAAAAACCAAATTTCAAAAAAAGTGTAACATCTAATATTCATACATGTTGTTTTTCCTTTTCCTTTTCCTTTTCCTTTTCCTTTTCCTTTTCCTTTTCCTTTTTAGTTCTATAAACCTAATGGTTTCATAAAGAATCCTGATGAGTTCTATATAAGCAAACCCCTTATATTTTTCTGTTCTGTTTGTCTCCAGGCAGTCCTGCAACAAGCTTGTACATTAATTGGAGCATTTGAATATGTCAACTAAAGGGCAGGAATTTGGCTAACACTCAAGTTCTTCAGCTAACTCTACAAGCCAAGCAAGGGCAACACATGATGGACAGAGAGTAATGTGTAGCCAAGGACAGACTTGCCGGGCAACCATGCATGTCCCAGACTGCCGGCCGGCAAGTCATCCTTGGCTGCATCCTGTTCTCTGCCTCTTCGTGCATGGTCCTCCCGGCAGTAAACCTAATTCTCTATATATTCATAGCTTAGCTACTCTCTATAGCTAGGTAGCTATCTTGTTCTCCTTGGGCTCACTCTTCTGAAGAGAACAGCAGCTCCTGCAAGGGTATTTATAGGCACAAGAAAGTTGACATAGAATAACATTGCAAGGTCGGCCGTCCTTTTGACGTCTATATATATTCCATCTTTCAGAAAGGAATCGTCCACTATATTGGAGGGTGGAAAGCATAAAAGCTTTTGTCTTTGGGGGAGAACTGGAGGACCTATCCACTTACTAGTGCAAGACGGCATGGTCTGCTGTCTGTCTGGATTTCCATCTTTTGTGCAAAACTTGTGTCCCAAATTTTAGGTCAGCAGGCATCTCAGCCTCTCAGGAACAGTAGCTATGTTGTTATGTGGCCAGCATGAGCCCAATGGTTTAGGGTTGAGTAAGGAATCAAGCGGCAACTTAACTAAGGTTAACACACTTGTTTTTATACCCGAAATACTCCTACATCCACAAATGTAGGTCATCGTAGGTAACATGAGGTTAAGCTTTTCAAGTTTTGACTAGTAATATATGTTAAAATATATAGATTGACTATATGAAAATAATGCAATTGGATTTGTATTGCAAAATACTTTCATAATATATATTTTTTTATTAGTATATTATGAAAATAAGTTATAGTCAAAGTCTTACGTTGGAAACCGTAAAAAATCAAAACAACCTATATTTATGAACAGAGGGAGCAGAATATAGATGTCAATTGCCATGAATGTTCTCAGGATTAGGGATTGTGGTGAATTGAATTTTGAGGTTGTAAAAAATGTCTCGCTCAAACGGTTCTTTGACGTGTTTGGTTTAGGGGTGGAACCAAATCCATCCTGGAGTATGCCTTGTCCCAGTGTTTGGTTGAAGGGATAGAATCAATTCATCCCGGACGAGATGATCCCACCCACATGGTTCAGTGAAGAATATTCCATTCATATGCTGTATTAGCTCGTTCGGCCAAATCGGGCGAACCTCCAGTGTACAAGTTATTTCTCTCTGAAGAGGGAGTACTAGAGCATGAGGTCATGGGTTTCATCCCTAGCCAGCCAAGTGGAAACACCCTAGCCCAAAAAAACAAGCTTTGTTTTTGGGTGAAACATAAGACCCACCGATAAATGGGTCCACCTATATATGGATATCATGAAACTGCATACTGGTCGGCTTTTGACAAAACTTATGTGATTTGTAGTTTCAAAGGAGCATCCAAAAAGATTGATTGATTTGGTAGTCAATAATTTTTTTATATAAAACATAAGCAAACATTAAATGGAAAGAAAATGGACATATCATTTGGACTTCAAAAGGTCAATTGGTCAAGTCGACTAAGGGCATCTCCGATCCACTGTATTTGTTGTTGTATCTAAAGCCGTCCACATCACCTAGCAACAAAATTATACTACTACAGAAAGCCTCATAGTAGACGCCTCATCTCAGACGGTTTTGTGAAACCGTCTCTGATTAACACTATTACAGACGGTTATAATTTGGAGGCCGTCTGTGGTATTTGTGGTTGGAAAAAGGAGTATCACAGACGGTTCTTACCTCTGAACCGTCTGTGATAATGGAATATCACAGACGGTTTTTATTATAAAACCGTCTGTGATATTCCAAATTATCACAGACGGTTTTTAAACATAAACCGTCTATGATACTCCTTTTTCCCGCCACAAACACCACAGACGGCCTCCAAATTAAAAGTCCGACAAATAGAGATTCCCAGATTTTAATTCAAGACAGATTTAATTCATTACAAAAGTTCGACAAACAGAGATTCCCATATTTTAATTCAAGGCAAATTTAATTTATTACAAATCTAAGAGAAAAAGAGATTCCCAGATTTTAATCTTCTGGGCTTCATATGCTTCTTCTTCAACTTCTAGAGTTGGAGGATCAGCCGCTGAGTTCTCGAATGTCGTGAAGATTGCCCTTGCCCTCTCCACTTCCTCCTCTAGCCTGGGTAAATCATTAGCATGGCCCATAATCTCAAAGAGGATGCCATGAAAATCTTCAACATACTCGGCCGATTCTGCTTGATCGGAAAGATTATCTATCACACTCTGCACTTTCGCAAGAGCTTCCTCCGCTTTGTGGACATTGTAGAGAAGAACAAGGCTGAGGGCGGTTTCCTTTTCGTGAGCAGCAACGAGACACCTCCGTCGACGGCGGATGATGAGGTCTAGTTGACGGACGATATTGGAAGCGAGTCGAGGAAGGAGAGTAGGGCGTGAGCGGAGGAGCTGCTCCAGGCGTAAATTGTTGGCCGCCTATGTAAAGTTGCAGCCGAACAACTCATGATGGATAGATGAGAGGAAGGAAATGAACAAAATTTTAGATGTCATTGTTGAGAAATGTACTGGTGATGATCGAAGAAGATGAGGGCGGGAGAGGACAGTTTAGATTGAAGAAATGGAATAGTGCGTGCAAATATAAGCATTATCACAAACGGTTCATGTTCGAAACCACCAGTGACGCTTCGTTAACCGCCGTCTCTTAATTAATATCACAGGCCGTGACGTTTCGTATATAACCGCCGTCTCATATTACTGCCTTATCCCGATTTGCCTCCCCGAAGCGTCTGTGACATGAAGCTTATGATAGACGGTTTTTTATAAAAAAAACCGTCTGTGATAATATTTATCACAGACAGTTTTAATAAAAACCCGTATGTGATAAGCTAGTTATCACAGACGGTTTTTAATTAAAAACCATCTGTGATATGGCTAAGGCATTTATTGCGCTGCTCAGACCGCATCTGTCTTCATTTCGATCCAGATCTAGCCACTTCTGCGCACTTTTTCACTCGGGAGGAAGCTAGGCGATTTCAGGCCAGTTAATTTGGTGGGAAGAGGCAGAGATTGAGCTTTGAAGATTCAGACTTTCCTGGTTGCTCTAGATATGGTTAGTAATGAAATTTATTTTTTCGTTAATTGCATTACAATTTAGGTCTAAGTAATCCATGAGTGGTTATTGAAGATGGTTAATTTGCAAAATTGTTGGTTATATAATAGCTATTGTGTTTATAATATGAATTGAGCTAGCAAATTAAGTCTCAATATAATAAATGTGGCCGGTATATATGTAGTTATAATTAGTTAATCTAGAGTTTAATACTAAGTTGTTATATATGTACGTAACGTAGGACCAAGCTGGATGTATGCCATGAGCCGTGTGAGTGAAGAGTACATTAATGGCGTTTCGCTTTTATAAGAGCCGCGAGGAGGATATGTTGAATAAGGGTGGAATATATGTGTTGTCCATGCACCGATCATGAGAATTTGAAAATGTTTAAGAACCGAGGGCAAATTGAAGCGCACTTGATTCGGAGGGTTTCAAAAGGATTATACGTGTTGGACCAGTCATGGCGAAGTGAATGATCATATGCGCGGAAGACATCGCCGATGAAGTGAATGATATGCCCCGGATGACATCGCGGTGAAGTGAATGACATGCCGCGGTGATGTCGATTGTGGCTCGGATTCGGATAAGTTGCACGACGATAATCTGGATCAGATGCTTCGCGATGTATAAGAGAACTATGATGAGAGAGAGTATGTTAAATTCCGTGGCATACGTTCAACAAACACGTGGCTCGACGACAGGGGCCAAGCCCTTCAAACATGATCGCAATTTTCGGGTATTCGCTAGCTACACATTAATTAATCATATACAACACTTAGTAGTAATGCCACTTGATTTAACACATTCTGTTTTTTGCAGTGCCACCAGCAGAAGCCGGGCAACACGTGTGGATACTACGTGTGCCACCATATGAGACTACTCCTCGATTCCACCAAGTTCACCAATTCTAAGGTTTGTCAATCTTCCCACATTTATTTCATACATGTCAAGTTTTATATGTGCGCGCGTTGATATTCCTATCGACAGGCTACGCCCATCTCTACATCTGCATTGAAACAGCCGGATTTTGCAAAAATTCAAGGAGAGTTCATTTGGTTTTTGTGGACTAAAGTCGTAAGATCAGATGGAGAGTTCCACTGCCCAGAATGATTTTTTATTATAATTCTAAGTGCAAATGCAGTGTAGATCTTTTACAATTGTGTATTTGTTAATGGATATTTTATTTCAATTCAATGAATTGATTTGCGAAATGGATGCTTTATGTTTGTGAAATGAAGTGCGTTGTCACTTGGATGTTTTATGTCTGTGAAATGAATTGAGATGTGAAATGTATCTGAAATGAAATTAGATGTGTGAATTGTATATATTTTATGTCTGTGATTATCTGCTTGTTTCAGAGGGCATGGCTAGCATTTCTGAGGCTAGCCAATAAACGAAAATATATTTAGGGGTTGAAGGAATATCACAGACGGTTTTGAGTAAAAACCGTCATGATAGTTGATAATCACAGCACGGTTTTACTCAAAAACCGCTCGTGATGATCGATATCATAGACGGTTTTAACTCAAAACAAATCAGCGATTATCGACTATCGCAGACGGGTTTTACTCAAAAACCGTCGTGATAGCTGATAATCACGCACGGTCCAAAACCGCCTGTGATGACCTTTGATTATCAGCGACCCATAAATACGCATTTGTTCACAAAACCGTCTGTGATGACATTTTCGAACCGTCTGTGATGACCTTTTCTGTAGTAGTGTTAGATACAATCACTCCAACTCTTTGTATCTTGACACTAAATTTATAGTTATCCAAATACTAGCTAGTAGGTCGATGATTTTAAAATTTTAAAAGTTATGTCGGATTGGATAATGATCTTAGAGTGGATAAACAAATTAATTTATTTATATTCGATCCATGCATATACTCAAATCATTTAAAATTTGGAAACTTATCTTTTGGTCACTACTATAAAATAGGCTATACTAAATGCCTCATCACAGACGGTTCATATGGAACTACCTGTGATGTAATTATCACAAATAATTTTACAAGCGTGAGCGTCTATATTACTAATGATAGCTAGAACTGTCTATGATATATAATTATCACAAACGATTCTTGTTAATAACCGTCTGTGATATTTCACATACAGTTATTAAAAAAACTATCTGTGATAATTGTAGACATTATAGACGGTTTTTAATTAGAACCATATGTGATATTACCATATACGATTATTAATACAAACTGTCTATGATGTATCTCCGCATGAATGTCGTGCGCTTTGTCTCCTCGATATGTCTCTTTGTTTTGACTCCCCGATGTGTCTCTTCGCCTCACACACCGAATTTATTCCTTGTTTTATAAAATGATCATGCGCCATGTACCGAAGCTGAATCCCCACATCGCTAATACACATATCTACTCTCAAACACAAACAAATTATGGCTCCGATGGCCTCGTCCTTGTCACTGGCATTGATGGCCAACTTGGCCATTCTGTACAAACACCTCGCCAACCGTACACTGGCGAATGCTGAGGAAGGACACTGTGCCAACAGTGTCCTCCCTCCTATGTCCGAGGATTTGTTAGAGCATGTGATGGCCACCTGCCGCCGTCTTGATATCCTCCTCCCCATGTCTACTGGTTGGCCTCCCACTTCCGGTGAGTTAACCTCGCCATCAACGTGGTCCTGCACAACGACGTTGTATATCTTTAGGACTTGAAGTGCTTAGTCGAGGCGGCAGGTGATCGAGTCAACTTTGCTGAGGCCCCTGAAGCAAGGGAAGAGAGCCTATGGGCTCAATCAATTTGATTCATCAGTCGGAGGGTCTTCAGGAGACACTCAAATGAGTGCGTCAGTGGGTGGACGCATTTCGAGCTTCGTTCACTGATGATCCTGAACTGTTTGATGTCGACCCCGTCGCCTATGAAGTTTTAAAGACGAAGATAGCATGCTATCTCCACTACTAGAAAAACTTTGATCTTAGTAAGAAGCGACTGGCCTAGGTTTCTACTTTTTTAATATTTGTAAGAAGCAATTGGCCATGCTATTTGGTCATGTGTAAATACAAAAATAAAAAATCGGTTGAATTTTCATTTACTGTCATCTATATATGTAAACTTTCTCAGTATAACGACATGACAGCATTACTGACTGGTAAAAAATAATTAAGTAATACATATTTACTCCTAAGGAATTACTAAATTTGCATTTATGTATATGAAAATGTGTCATGTATATGAGAATGTGTCATGTATCTGTAAATTTGCATTTATGTATATGAGAAATCATGTATATGTGAATTTGCATTTACGTATATGAGAATGTGTCATATATATGTGAATTTACATTTATGTATATGAGAATGAATTTGGAATGATGTTATTATCATAGATGGTTCTACTTTATAACCATCTGTAATGTATATTTATCATAGACAGTTCTAATTTAGAACTGCTTATGATGTGCTCAACCTATTTATATTCAAACTCTAGGGTTTACCCATGCCCCTTCTCAAAGACTTCATATAGCTCTAACTCTCCTCCAAGCATGAGCCGCCGCCACCTCCCCAGTGTGCCTCCTCCTCAAGCATGCCACCTCCTTCCTGGCGCATCCTCCCCTAAGCCAACTGCCTCCTCCCCGAGCCCACTACCTTCCTTCTCGGTGCACCTCCTCCCCTGAGCCTGCTGACTCTTCCTTGAGCATACCGCCTTCTCCCTGAGCACACCTCCTCCCCGGCACGCCTCCTCCCTCGAGCCCGCCGTCTCCTCCCTAAGCCCGCCGCCTCCTCACCAGCACACCTCCTCCTCGAGCACGTCGCCTCCTCCCTGAGCACACTGTATGTAACATTTTTCTTTCCTGGTTATAATATGGCAATGAATAATGTATCGTCATGCTTACACGTCCCGAGGATGAATCCCTGGGTTAAAGTTTCAATTATATCCTTTTGATGTCAATATTCCAAAGATGAACTGCTAATGCTCTAAGCATCAATTCCCTAAATAAAAGATAAGTCATATATAGATCTCAAGTCAATAACTTGCACAATTATAATTAATATGTTAAGTTTGATATCGCTGTCATTTGGAGTATGGATGTAGAATTTCAACGACTGTCACTCTTTCGCTAATGTTAATTGTATCGAAATAAGCACTAGACATTTGCTAGGAAAATGCTAGAAAGAGAGAGATTGTGGTTTAACATAATTCATTGTCACAATTAGGGCCCATGTAATAAGCACTAAAATGTCAAACAGAAAGATTAGTAACAATATATATAATATGGCACACATGCCAGTCTTCTAAATCATATTCATATAAACATAGACTAGTTAATATATCGCAGCTCAAACAGTTCAACTAAAGTATACATTTAAAACAGTAAAAGATATGCTTGTACATCAGATTTATCAATTAAATACTAAATTGTCTTTCCACCAAATCATAACACATCTACAATATTGCAACCTAAGCCTAATCGGTTAAAATAGTACAGAGAGGGACCACTTAACAAAACTTGGCAATACAATTTGGATGGACCATGATTCGATGAACAATGCACTATCGGAGGGAGAGACTTGGGTAATTCCCACTGGCTAGTCCCCTAGATTCTTCTCATTCATATTATTCGTATTAATTCAAACCTTGTACAACACCAAACAAAATAACATGACACATCAATTCTGAAATAAATGGATACTACAATTATCTTTGTTTTCAACAAAATCTCTACCATGTTCTTGCCCCAATGGTGCCTTCATCACCAAGGTAAGAGTATCACTTATTAATGATTTCTACCACTTTAACTTCACTGTCCGTATGACAACTCTCTACGAGTTGGTGATATCTGACGAAGAAAAATAATTTTACACAGCACACACCAGGTATATCTTGCAGAATAAAGAATGAATTAATAAATTCATTCTTTATTCTGCAAGATATACCTGGTGTGTGCTGTGTAAAATTATTATTTTTTACTTCAGATATCATCAACTCGCAGATGGTTGTCATGGATAAATTTTGACAAACCTCCACTAAAGAACCACCTATTACCATTAGTAATCACCATCTTGATTTTTCATATCTTCCCCATGCGCTGAAAGCAGTACATATATATTTCATGGCAACACTAGCATATATAGTCTTGCATACCTCACAATTTAGATGAGTTAGAGATAAAGTCAGATCCCATAGGTCCAGCGTATGATTTGCTTCTTGCCATTTGAAGCACAAGGGTGATATGAGGAGTTAGAGATAAAATTAGATCTCATATCACACTTGCACTTCAAAAGGCATGAAGAAAATCATACACTGGGGTGTGATATGGGATCTGACTTTATATATAACTTATTTAAATTATGAGATGTGTAAAACTACATATGTTAGTATTACCATAAAATATATATACTACTTCTAGTGCACGGGGAAGATATGGAAAATAAAGAATGATGATTAGTAACATCACAGACGGTTTTTTATTAGCCATCTAATATGTCGATATCATATATAGTTATATTTAAAAACCATCTTAATATGTACACATCACATATGGTTATTTTAAAAACTGTTATGATACGTATACATCACAGACGGTTATTTTTAAAAACTATATGTATTGTTACTTATCACAGATGATTTGAAAACGGTCTATGATGACCACATGTCATTACTGACCTATAAATTTAAACAGCTCATGAAATCGTTTGTGATGACGTTTTTGAACCGTCCGTGATGACCTTTTCTGCATTAGTGGGTGTAAATTCTATTTCAAGATAAGTTTAATACTATATATTCAGTATGGATAAGTATTTTATTGTCTAAATCTTATACCACACATCAGCATCTTATCATCTTCGAATGCGAATAGTTTTTTGTCCAATTCCACTGCCCACTTCAGATGGAATCCATCCAGAGCTCCAGAGTTTCTTGCGCTGGCAAAAATAAAAAACAGTTATTCGTTTATGTAATTTTATGATCTACCAAAAGGTAAATGGGAACAATCACTAAAGCTGCGGCCAGCAGCCCCCTCCGTAGAAATGGGGCAATGTACATGATGATCTAGTGATTGTAAGTCTACTGATACACAAAAGTATGAAACCTGTTGTACTGCAAAGGAATATATAATATTTTTTGTAGTACAAGGATCTGATTAGCAATTACATTAATTAGATGCATACCATGTATTACTTTGAAAAGATGTATGCCTTACTATTTTCTTAAAAAAAAGGGAGAGATAAACATCTTGCTAACTGGTCTGGTCCTTTTCTCCAAGACCCTAGAAAAAGGTTCATCCAGTAGTGAGTTTATCATGTGGTTGCTGCGAAGTTTAAACACAGATACGCACATTTTGCTGTTGATATTTATTGGATGATACCAACGCTTGTGGCCTTTGCATTTCTGGCCATCCACATCGACTATATATTGTTAGATCTTCTGGTCTACCTTCCGAAAGAACAAATGATGCTCAACACTGTGTACCATCATGACCTGATAGTGATGCCAATTGTTGTCTACGGCGTGCCAATAAAGATGCCATTTGTGGTTAACCCTTTTACAAAATTGTCACGGACAGTCACTGATATGTGGGAAACATACATCTGGGTCCATCATATCGCAGTTCACACTCTCGGAATCTGGACATATTTGGACCCCTAAACACCCGAAATTCCACTTTTGGCCCCAAATCAAAAAATTCCGTTTGGACCCTCCCACCGCGCGCGTTCACGAGCTGGTGCCACGTGTCCCAGACGCCGGTCGGCGGCGTCGTCGCGCTGGCGCGGGCGGACGCGCCGTCGGCGCGCGTCGCGCGGGCGAGCGCGCGACGCGCGATCCTTGCGCGCCTTGTCGCGCCTTGGATCAGCGCGCGTGCGGCGCGGATCGCGCGCGGCGGGCGCGCGACGCGCTGGATCGAACGCGTCGCGCTGTCGATCGGCGCGGACGCGATCGGGCGCTGGCGGCGGGCGCGGCGCGGTCGCGCGATGGAGCGGGCGATCGCGCGCCGGCCGGGACACGTGGCGCCATCTCGCATGAAACACGCGGTCGGAAGGTCCAAAGCGGAATTTTTGGTTTAGGTCCAAAACGAATTTTGGGTGTTTAGGGGTCCAAATATGTCCAGATTTCCACACTCTCAGCCATTGTATATCTAATCTTAAGAATACCAAGAATGGTGAAATATTTGGTGAAAAATGCAAATATGCTAAAAAATTCACATTTTCACAAAACTGAGAAGTTTCTTAAAATTTTCAAAAAAGATTTACGAGATGTAGGTGAGAGTATATTATTTTATCTCATTTGGAAGATATAAAAAGATAAGTGATTAGCAAATACGATTGAGTTTGATCTTAAAATTTTATTGATAATTTTTTAAAACATATGTGCCTGATTTTCACGGAATTTTTACCAATTCGCATTTTTCACCTGATACAACGAGCCACGAAGAATCCCCCGTTCGAACAGCCCTGAAGATTGATGGGCTCGTTCGTACGGAGGACATGCGCCACCACGTACCACACATATATCTTGAGGGATGCATTCATGCATGCTACGCATTCCTCATCTTCTGATGCGTTTTTGAGATAACCTCTACACGCATGAACACAATCACAATCTTGATTTCATGGACAGATAAATTAATTTTACGCTCAGCAGTCAGCACGATTTACCCATGTCCCATGGATCTACTTCCGTATGCGCTCCTGGGAGTCAATATATACGACTATTTGTTGGTTTAATTTATGTACCTTACTGGCCGCGATGCGACAGAAACCTAGCTAGCTAAAGTCTCGTCGTCTCGATGGATATATATCGATATATCTTCCGTGCTGTTCGGGGGCCATGCGTGATCAGAAGAGAGCAAGATGTAGCAAAGGATGGACTTGCCGGCTAAACGATCGATCGATCGATCTCGCCGGAGATAACGCCGGCAAGTCATCCTTGGCTGCATTCTGCTCTCTCTCTTTCTCTCATCGCGCATGGCACCCCCAGCCCAAACCAATTAGCTTCTCTCTCTCTAGTAGATAGCTGGATATTTCTATTTTCGGATGGGCCAGATATGTACGTAGGAGCAACCACCGGCCGGAAAGACCGATCTAGGAGAGAGGAAATCAACAATGTTGCCGTTTCTGCAGCGGTCCTTGTTGGGCCGGGAGATTAGGTCAGCGTGC
This sequence comes from Dendrocalamus sinicus, assembly GCA_036346575.1. NCBI lineage: Eukaryota > Viridiplantae > Streptophyta > Magnoliopsida > Poales > Poaceae > Dendrocalamus > Dendrocalamus sinicus. The sequence goes on along the minus strand of CM070662.1, from coordinate 11,791,322 downwards.
CTCTGGACGTGTAGAGGTTGTTATGTCTATTAGGTTGTTATTGTGGTTAAGGGTGAACATTAATTAGATAGTGCTTAAATTATATTTGTATCTATATTTTCTTTCTCGGATTCAAATATGAATTGGATAAACGCCGGATACAAATATAGGCCGGACAAATATCGGATATGAATTTGGATCGGATTGTATTCAAAATTGGATCAGATTCGACTACTTTTCGGATTCCAATAATTATTTGTGGCCTCTCCTATTTAAACATGCCACCAAATTATTTTAATATTTTAAATTGATAAATAACTGACTCAGTGACTCTTGGGAGCTTGGAGCACAAATGTGGGTATGTGATAAGTTTTTTCTACGTTACTTAAGGACCAGTGTGCGAGCTGTTGTTGCAAAGCCTTTTCGTACTACCACAAGTCTAGAATGAAACAGACCTGACCAACTAATTAGTAACGCCTCAACTTCGGTTTCACCATCTGATGGAATGTGGGTGTGGTTGGAGCCACTGGAGGCCCACACGATGCAAATAGGGCCCCCACTTAGTTGTAGCTATTTGGTGGTAAAACTTTAGTCAGCGGAATTGGGTTGGGGCGAAATTTTTTAAAGGCCTTGTGAAATTCACTTAGCAGCACGTCTAAGGAAACATGTATTGGAGGATAGTATAAGTTGATTATCTCTTGTGAGTAAAGTTGTACCATCTCTGCAAAGTGTAAAACTATTCAAATGAAACTACCACAAAACAAGTTGTGGTGCAACTTCATCCATCTCATCTTATCACTCACCCAAGTCTAAACCATTTTAGTTTCATTTTGAAAGCCATTTTCTTGTTTGCAGTGGTAACCCATGTCGTCATACTACTTTTATGAAAAACACACTCCCATACCATGACAGCAATGTTTGTGTCATTTTTGTCCCAATAAGTGAGCAAGTCTAAGCATAAACATTAACTGCTAATGACTTGCCAAGGGCAATTAATTAAGTTAATTATCTTAGGGCTTCAAGGTAACAAGGTATCAATCAATCAAGGATGAGTTTAGTGGGGTAATAATTGACAGTTAACTAGGCATCAACAATTAACATATATTTCCTGAAGTAAAAGCATGCAGGTAATAATTCTAAAACAAAATAATTGCATTTCAAAACTAGACTCAATATGATAAATTGTAAGTACTTGCTGGCTCATTTGATTGGTTCCGATCGGGGTGAGCAACGTACTCTTTGGAACCTAAAATCTAATACGTGGAAAACAATCAAATCCAAATAAATCTAAATAAAATCCAAATGAACTCTAAATTGAAAATTTTTGGTACTATTAGACAGATTTTGAATGTATATGAATTTAAAAACAAGAATCAAATCAATCAGAGTTAGTACCAGAGAGGCAGAGAAGCTATGGAAGTTTGCTGGGAAGGGAAATCAGAGGAAAAGAAAAAAAAAGGAGGCCACATGTCAAGTTATGAATGGTGGAGTCGATGGTTAGGATTTTAATTCAGAGGGGGTTAATGTGGGGTCCCCTGGATAGGGTTTTCTGAATTATTTTTTAACCAAATTAACGGTGGGACCGTGCTGCCATGACTCATAGTTTGGTTTTTCATTTAAAAGGAAAATATGGGGTGTGGGACCCATATGTCATTGGACGAGAGAGGGAAGCGGTAGTTGTCTTGTCTTCCTCCTCCGTTGTTACAGAGAACGAACAGATATGCCTGGGCACGGCGCCGGCGACAGGGTGGTAGCGAGGCACATGTGAGGGGCAAAATGGAATGCTCGCGACGTGAGGAAGCTAAGGGTGGTGTTGGTTTAGGGAATAATACACCCAAGACAGGCCGACGGCGGCGTTAAGCGGCGACGGCGCGATAGTGATTGAGAGGAAAATCTAAGCGTGTCAGAAGGTAGCGCAGGGAGAGTTGATGCTGCTTTACGAATGAATCACATGGAGTCTCACTGGTTGCGATGAACAATGGCGAAGAAGCTCGACACGAGTCGCGATTTCTCATGGACGCGAGCTCGACGCGCGCTATCAAGAACCCGGGCTCGTCACGCGCGCGGCGATTTCACGCGGGCGACGGACGCGACAGGCTAGGGCAGAGGCATGTCACTTTGGCAAAGGTGAAAGCGAGCAAGGGGTTCAAGATACGCCAGGGAAAAGAGGAATCGCGGTGGCGAAGCCTTTGAGGAGCGGTGGTGGCACTGGCGTGCAGCGTGCGGTGCAGCCAGAGCGCGCGCGGCGCGTCGAGGAAGGAGAGGGAGGTGTTGGTCTGGCCTGGGCTGTTGGGCCTAGAGGGAGCAGGCCAAGGAGGGCCTAGAGGGAGTGGGCCTAGGAGGGCTGTTGGGCCCTGGGAAATTGGACTGAGAGTTCGGTCCAAAATTATTTTGATGTTTGGTTTGAATTTGAATGGATTTTCAATATTTTTGCAAATTTTGATTTGGCTTAAACGAAACAAGAAGTTTCCTTTTATGATTTTTTTACAAAATTTGAGATGTTACGCCGCTTCTGCACACCACATCCGGCTTCACATCACTTCCACATGCCTAGCCTCCCTGCCTCTCTAGCTGGGCGCACCTCCCACTCAATCGAGGGCTTGCAGGAGGAGCTCACGCCCCATGGATAGCCCCACCACAAATGCAATCATGCTGACGAGGCAAGTGTTATCTACGGTGGCAATTACCTCTACATTAGTGAACGAAAATGGATGACATGTTAGTGTGACGAGTGGGCTAGGTATATCAAGCCCGTTGCATATGACAACACTGTTTAAAAGCGACTATTTGTTGGTTTAATTTATGTACCTTACTGGCCGCGATGCGACAGAAACCTAGCTAGCTAAAGTCTCGTCGTCTCGATGGATATATATCGATATATCTTCCGTGCTGTTCGGGGGCCATGCGTGATCAGAAGAGAGCAAGATGTAGCAAAGGATGGACTTGCCGGCTAAACGATCGATCGATCGATCTCGCCGGAGATAACGCCGGCAAGTCATCCTTGGCTGCATTCTGCTCTCTCTCTTTCTCTCATCGCGCATGGCACCCCCCAGCCCAAACCAATTAGCTTCTCTCTCTCTAGTAGATAGCTGGATATTTCTATTTTCGGATGGGCCAGATATGTACGTAGGAGCAACCACCGGCCGGAAAGACCGATCTAGGGAGAGAGGAAATCAACAATGTTGCCGTTTCTGCAGCGGTCCTTGTTGGGCCGGGAGATTAGGTCAGCGTGCCTCTGGACGTGTAGAGGTTGTTATGTCTATTAGGTTGTTATTGTGGTTAAGGGTGAACATTAATTAGATAGTGCTTAAATTATATTTGTATCTATATTTTCTTTCTCGGATTCAAATATGAATTGGATAAACGCCGGATACAAATATAGGCCGGACAAATATCGGATATGAATTTGGATCGGATTGTATTCAAAATTGGATCAGATTCGACTACTTTTCGGATTCCAATAATTATTTGTGGCCTCTCCTATTTAAACATGCCACCAAATTATTTTAATATTTTAAATTGATAAATAACTGACTCAGTGACTCTTGGGAGCTTGGAGCACAAATGTGGGTATGTGATAAGTTTTTCTCGTTACTTAAGGACCAGCAAAGAGCTGTTGTTGCAAAGCCTTTTCGTACTACCACAAGTCTAGAATGAAACAGACCTGACCAACTAATTAGTAACGCCTCAACTTCGGTTTCACCATCTGATGGAATGTGGGTGTGGTTGGAGCCACTGGAGGCCCACACGATGCAAATAGGGCCCCCACTTAGTTGTAGCTATTTGGTGGTAAAACTTTAGTCAGCGGAATTGGGTTGGGGCGAAATTTTTTAAAGGCCTTGTGAAATTCACTTAGCAGCACGTCTAAGGAAACATGTATTGGAGGATAGTATAAGTTGATTATCTCTTGTGAGTAAAGTTGTACCATCTCTGCAAAGTGTAAAACTATTCAAATGAAACTACCACAAAACAAGTTGTGGTGCAACTTCATCCATCTCATCTTATCACTCACCCAAGTCTAAACCATTTTAGTTTCATTTTGAAAGCCATTTTCTTGTTTGCAGTGGTAACCCATGTCGTCATACTACTTTTATGAAAAACACACTCCCATACCATGACAGCAATGTTTGTGTCATTTTTGTCCCAATAAGTGAGCAAGTCTAAGCATAAACATTAACTGCTAATGACTTGCCAAGGGCAATTAATTAAGTTAATTATCTTAGGGCTTCAAGGTAACAAGGTATCAATCAATCAAGGATGAGTTTAGTGGGGTAATAATTGACAGTTAACTAGGCATCAACAATTAACATATATTTCCTGAAGTAAAAGCATGCAGGTAATAATTCTAAAACAAAATAATTGCATTTCAAAACTAGACTCAATATGATAAATTGTAAGTACTTGCCTGGCTCATTTGATTGGTTCCGATCGGGGTGAGCAACGTACTCTTTTGGAACCTAAAAATCTAATACGTGGAAAACAATCAAATCCAAATAAATCTAAATAAAATCCAAATGAACTCTAAATTGAAAATTTTTGGTACTATTAGACAGATTTTGAATGTATATGAATTTAAAAACAAGAATCAAATCAATCAGAGTTAGTACCAGAGAGGCAGAGAAGCTATGGAAGTTTGCTGGGAAGGGAAATCAGAGGAAAAGAAAAAAAAAGGAGGCCACATGTCAAGTTATGAATGGTGGAGTCGATGGTTAGGATTTTAATTCAGAGGGGGTTAATGTGGGGTCCCCTGGATAGGGTTTTCTGAATTATTTTTTAACCAAATTAACGGTGGGACCGTGCTGCCATGACTCATAGTTTGGTTTTTCATTTAAAAGGAAAATATGGGGTGTGGGACCCATATGTCATTGGACGAGAGAGGGAAGCGGTAGTTGTCTTGTCTTCCTCCTCCGTTATTCTGAGAACGAACAGATATGCACGGGCACGGCGCGGCGACAGGTGGTAGCGAGGCACATGTGAGGGGCAAAATGGAATGCTCGCGACGTGAGGAAGCTAAGGGTGGTGTTGGTTTAGGAATAATACACCCAAGACAGCCGACGGCGGCGTTAAGCGGCGGCGCGCGATAGTGATTGAGAGGAAAATCTAAGCGTGTCGGAAGGTAGCGCGAGGAGAGTTGATCTTGCTACGAATGAATCACATGGAGTCTCACTGGTTGCGATGAACAATGGCGAAGAAGCTCGACACGAGTCGCGATTTCTCATGGACGCGAGCTCGACGCGCGCTATCAAGAACCCGGGCTCGTCACGCGCGCGGCGATTTCACGCGGGCGACGGACGCGACAGGCTAGGGCAGAGGCATGTCACTTTGGCAAAGGTGAAAGCGAGCAAGGGGTTCAAGATACGCCAGGGAAAAGAGGAATCGCGGTGGCGAAGCCTTTGAGGAGCGGTGGTGGCACTGGCGTGCAGCGTGCGGTGCAGCCAGAGCGCGCGCGGCGCGTCGAGGAAGGAGAGGGAGGTGTTGGTCTGGCCTGGGCTGTTGGGCCTAGAGGGAGCAGGCCAAGGAGGGCCTAGAGGGAGTGGGCCTAGGAGGGCTGTTGGGCCCTGGGAAATTGGACTGAGAGTTCGGTCCAAAATTATTTTGATGTTTGGTTTGAATTTGAATGGATTTTCAATATTTTTGCAAATTTTGATTTGGCTTAAACGAAACAAGAAGTTTCCTTTTATGATTTTTTTACAAAATTTGAGATGTTACGCCGCTTCTGCACACCACATCCGGCTTCACATCACTTCCACATGCCTAGCCTCCCTGCCTCTCTAGCTGGGCGCACCTCCCACTCAATCGAGGGCTTGCAGGAGGAGCTCACGCCCCATGGATAGCCCCACCACAAATGCAATCATGCTGACGAGGCAAGTGTTATCTACGGTGGCAATTACCTCTACATTAGTGAACGAAAATGGATGACATGTTAGTGTGACGAGTGGGCTAGGTATATCAAGCCCGTTGCATATGACAACACTGTTTAAAAGAGGGGTTTGTGAAACACTACTTAGAAGTAAGTGTGGGTCTATACAACTGATACTTCAAAGTGTAGTTTTATCAACAGCAGTGTAGTTTTGCAAAATATACTCTAAACAATGATGGTTTTCACTGAGAGTGTATATATGTACATTAGGCATGCGTAAATCGGACTGCACACATGTAGTTGAAAGTGCTGGACGGTCCATAAAAGAAATCGAAGGGATAGCATACGGTGGAGGAACACAAGCAAGCAGGGGCTGCAAGAACTGACTGGCCGGCGTGGACGAGATCAGGCTGCCTAGTCGTCGCCGACGATGAATACTAGGGTTATCAAAAACCAGTTTTAAATTTTAACCAGGAAAAGGGTCCGGTAAGACTGGTAGCACTGATTTTTAAAAATTGATAGCTTTCAGGTCAAAAATCTCAATTAATAATTCAAAATTCCAATAAAAATCGATCAAAATTAGTGTACCTCAAAGAAATATCGAAATAAATCGGATGAACTCAGAGTAAAATAAAATATTTAAGATTGGTCTGTACTCTAACCACGGGCGTCCAGCATAACTGATTTTCAGTGATTTTCGTAAACCTGCAGGGCGCTTAGATAGCAACCACGGTGGTTCCTTGTGTTTTCGCCATGCCATTGGTGGGGTCTTTTTAAAATATTATTAAAAAGAGGTCATTTAATAAAAAAAACTTTTATAAAATAAAGAATCAGAAACAGGCTCGCGAATGCCGGGCTGCAATGAACACCATAATAAGTACTAGCCTCAAAGGCGCGGCGACACGCCGCGCCAGCCACCGTATGTACCAAAGTAAAAGAGGCGATAATTCGTGAGGAGTTTTTTTAAAAAATCAAAGACAAATACGTAATTTCGGGGAAATAAAAGGTTTTTTTGCAAAAAACCGAGGACATGTAAGGGCCTGTACGTAAGTAAATAAGGACCTATACGTAATTTCGGAAACCGCGGGGCGCCATCAAAAAAATTTTTAATGGAAAAAACCTGCAGGGACCTATTCGCGAGGAAAAAGGACCTTTACGTAATTTTCAAAAAACCTGAGGAAATCACCTCTCCCGGCCGTACGCCAAATTCCCCGCCACGCGCCGGCCGGGCAACGCGGGCGGGGCGACGTGGATCGCTGGGTGGGCCGGAATCCCCCCAGCTTTGTATAGCGGTAGCATTACGGATGTTGCGGTCAATAAGGTTCACGCGTACGATCCACGACGCAACGTCAAAAGGCTAATGAATCTATACGGATCATATGTAAATATGTATGTACATGCACGAGAATACTGTATCAACAAACACATCGATCATTAAACATTTGTAGCTTATGCACGTACGGAATTAATGAACCGTGTCATCATCCCTTAATTATGTCACCCTAGGAAAAAATTAGAAAGGTAATATAGTGCATGTACTTGTATTTTACATCATTTGATAGCTTGCTGCTTATGACTTTTAGATTTTGCTATATTAATTATTTTTCAAACGGTGTGTCTCTTTAAGGTGGAGTCTATAAGTCGATTATAGTAGATACGGTACCAACTTCAGCTCCACGATCAAAATCGCATGTAACTCTCTTTGTATTATCTCTCGTGAATAGTCAGAACTCAAAAGTTATAACCATACCCTAAAAGAACCCACCCTATATCTACTACTGCTTGTCCTATCATCCCTGCTCCAAGCGGCTTCGGCTTCTAGCTTCCCAAAGCTAGAAACCACTTGGAACCCTTCGGCTTCTAATTTTGACACTTTTTTGTTTTTTTTTGCTATTGCTTTTTTTCCTTTTTCCTTTATATTGTCCATGGAGATATCACGGTATTTTCATTTATTTGTCATTTTTCTTTATTTTTCTTCAATTAAATGACTAAGAAAAAACTAACTGTTAGTATAGTGCAATTTCAGCAATAGTCGAAATCCGTAACTATAAGCTGCTTGAAGGAGCCAACGGAAGTAGCATTAATTTCAAAACAAATAAAAATATAAAAATAATTAACATCTATATAGTATATATTATAATTTAAAAATTATGTAACTTACTGATTAAAAAAATCATCCGAACACCTTCCTGTCCATTGATCCCTTCATTGTTTGCAACAGAAGTGTGGTAGCTCTTTTGTACGGAGCCGAATGGGCAAGCCTGCACGTGTGCAATTAATTAGCTAGGGGATTAATTAATGAAGCGATCAAGTTATGTGTAGGTACTAACAAATTAATCGGCTATGTATGTGTAGCTGCTTTCCGTATATTTTTGTGGAATTTCTGCAAGCCAAACACTACTACAGAAAGTCTAATACTAGACGGCCAATTACAGACGGTTTGATAAAACCATCTGTGACCAACACTAACACAGACGGTTTTAATTTGGACACCATCTGTGTTGGCGGCGTTGGAGAAAACGAGTATCACAGACGGTTCTTACCAATGAACCGTTTGTGATACTGAAGTATATCACAGACGGTCTGTATTAAAAACGTCTGTATTAAAAAACACAGACAGTTTTGAACAAAAAACCGTTTGTGATAATTCACAAACGGTTTTTTTTATTAAAAACCGTCTGTGATAATGCTCACTGAGCATTTATTGCGCTGCTCAGACCGCATCTGTCTTCATTTCGATCTAGATCTAGCCGCTGCTGCGCACTCTTTCGCTCAGGAAGTAAGCTAGGCGATTTCAGGCCAATTAATTTGGTGGGAGGAGGCAGATTTTGAGTTTTGAAGATTCATACTTTCCTGGTTGCTCTAGATATAGTTAGTAATGAATTTTATTTTTTCTTTGCATGTATTACAATTTAGATCTAAGTAATTGGTGAGTGTTATTAATTGAAGATGGTTTGCAAAATTGTTGGTTATATAATAGCTATTGTGTTTGTAATATGAATTGAGCTTGCAAATTAAGCCTCAATATAATACATGTGGCCGGTATATATGTAGTAATAATTAGTTAATCTATTTTTTAATACTAAGTTGTTATATATGTACGTAACGTAGGACCGAAGCTAGATGTATGCCGCGAGTCGTGTGAGTGAAGAGTACATTAATGGCGTGTCTGCTTTTACAAGAGCCGCCGAGGAGGATATGTTGAATAAGGGGGTGGAATATATGTACTGTCCATGCACTGACTGTGAGAATTTAAAGATGTTTAAGAACCGAGGGCAAATTGAAGCGCACTTGATTTGGAGGGGTTTCAAAAAGGGCTATACGTGTTGGACCAGTCATGGCGAAGTGAATGATCATATGCCGCCGGATGACATCGCCGGTGAAGTGAATGATATGCCGCCGGATGACATCACCGGTGAAGTGAATGACATGCCGCCGGATAATGTCGATTGTGGTTCGGATTCGGATAGGTTGCACGATGATAATCTGGATCAGATGCTTCGCGATGTAGAAGAGAACTATGATGAGAGAGAGTATGTTAAATTCCGGAGCTTGATGGAGGACTCAGAAAAACCTTTGTTCATGTGCTGCAAGTATACGAGGTTGTCGGCCGTGCTTGAACTGTTGAAATTGAAGGCAAGCAACGGTTGGAACGACAAGAGTTTCACGGTGCTGCTAGGTCTTTTAGCGGACATGCTTTCGGAGGGAAATTAGTTGCCTAAAACCACGTATAAAGCCAAGAAGGTTCTTTGTCCGTTGGGAATGGAAGTAGAAAGAATACATGCATGTCCGAACGACTGTATCCTCTACCGTAAAGAGTATGCAAACATGCATGTATGTCCGGTGTGCAACACATCCCGATACAAACGTAACAATCAATCAGATTATGGCGAGGGAACAGAGGCGAAGAAAGGACCTCTTGCTAAGGTGGCATGGTATTTTCCTATAATTACCCGTTTGAAAATGTTTTTTGCAAATCCAAAGGAGGCAAAACTGCTGCGTTGGCACTCGGAGGAGCGCAAGAAGGATGGAATGCTAAGACACCTTGCTGATTCCGCGCAGTGGAGAAACATCGATAGGAGTTTTGTAGACTTCGGTGCAGAACCAAGGAATATAAGGTTGGACTGAGTACAGATGGAATGAATCCTTTCAGTAGCATTAGCAGCCGACATAGCACATGGCCCGTGACTCTCTGCATCTATAACCTTCCTCCTTGGTTGTGTATGAAGCGAAAGTATATTTTGCTGTCGATACTTATCCAAGGGCCAAAACAACCTGGGAATGATATTGATGTGTTCGTAGCACCGTTGGTGGAAGATCTAAAAGTACTGTGGAATGAAGGGGTACAGGTATGGGATGCATACAAACGAGAGAACTTCACTCTGCGCTCCTTATTGTTCTGCACCATAAATGATTATCCTGCCCTTGATAACCTATCGGGCCATAGTACAAAAAGTTTCAAAGCTTGTACTCACTGTTTGGATGGTACGGAGAGTGTGTGGCTGAAACACTCACGCAAAACCGTCTACATGTGTCACCGCCGGTTCCTTCGGAGGGCTCACCCATACCGCAAAATAAAGAAACAATTTGACAGAGAGAAGGAAGACGGTTCAGCTCCAAGGCATTTAAGGGGACACGAGGTTTATGATATGGTTAAGGATTTAGATGTTGTCCTCGGAAAGGGACGTAAATTGAGGGCTCATGAGAAGAACACCTGGAAGAAGGGATTAATATTTTGGGACTTACCTTATTGGGAGTACCTAAATGTTCGACACTGCATCGACGTCATGCACGTAGAAAAGAATGTATGCGACAGTTTGATTGGTCTCTTACTGAACATTCGTGATAAAACAAAGGACGGCGTCAATGCACGGCTTGACTTGGCTAATATGGACATCAGGCCTGAGTTAGCACCGACACGCACTGATAATGGACGAACGTACCTTCCCCTGCGTGTTACACTCTGTCCAAGGCTAAGAAAACAGAACTGTGCCAGTGCTTGCATGGTGTCAAAGTTCCGTCTGGTTACTCCGGCAACGTGAAGAAACTTGTTTCGATGCAAGATTTGAAGTTAAATGGCATGAAGTCTCATGATTGTCATGTGATGATGACACATATGCTCCCTATTGCAATTAGAAATATTTTGCCGATCAAAGTCCGAGAGACAATCATGAGGTTATGTTATTTCTTTAACACAATTGCTCAGAAGGTCATCGATCCCCAAGGACTAGATGCTCAGCAGGACGAGGTGGTGATGACTCTATGTCACCTTGAAATGTATTTCCCTCCTTCATTTTTCGATATCATGGTCCATCTCATTGTTCACATTGTGTGGAAGATAAAAATGTGCGGGCCCGTATTCTACGTAGCATGTACCCATTTGAGAGGTTCATGGGAATTCTCAAGTCGTACGTACGGAATCAATCTCGGCCGGAGGGCAGCATCGTCAAAGGTTATGCAAGCGAAGAGGTCATTGAGTTTTGTGTCGATTATATGGCTCAGATTCAAACGATAGGTGTGCCTCAATCTCGTCATGAGGGGAGGCTGAAGGGTATCGGAACTATCGGAAGGAAAGCAATCACCACAGATATGGACACGTATACTCAAGCCCATTTCACGGTCTTGCAACACATGACTGAAATGGCGCCTACAATTTGAGAGCACAAATTAATCAATTAAAACTTGAGCTTGTTGCTAGTCTTAATTGATACATGCCTTTTACATTGTCATACATATTCATGTTTAGACTGTTATTGATTCTATTATTGATGCTTGTTGCTTGTTGCTTCATATTGCTACCATTATATATGTATATATGTAGGTATATATATGTATATGTATGTATGTATGTATATACACATATATATGTATTGTAATCGCCTATATTGAGCGAAATAGATAGATATTGCACTTTCTTATCTTATGGTATGACACTTTCTTATCTTATCCTAATAGACCCACAAATTGAGCAACATGTCATCCGCGCATTCTTCAACACCATCGCCGGAGGCGTCCGCTCCTACATCAAGACGCTAAGGAAGAGGGCTATCGAAGAAGCCTGAGGGCCGATTTACCATCACAGCGGTCGATGGATCTGGGGTCCCTCTACAACCTAAGAAAGCAGTAAGCGCATTCCGAACATTGATCGGAATAGTTGCATAAGAACGAATTGAGATCACATTCAATTTGTGGAAGAACGTGCCTGAGACTCAGAAACGTGAGCTGTGGACCGAAATTTTGGCATCGTTCAAGATCCCAGAAGAACACCAAGACGCCGTGCAACGACAAACCTACCTAGCGGCGTGCAAAGCATGGAAGAACTTCAAGAGCACGCTTGTCAAGAAATACGTGGAGACGGACGAAACGTCTTTTCATAAATACCCACTCCTGGAACCACAATGGGAAGAGTTCAAGGCGATGAAGACGTCCGAGGATTTCAAAAGTACAAGTACGACGCACAAGGCCCTCCAGGCAAAAAACACACACCCCGACAGACTTGGCACAACTGGGTATGCGGGTAAAATCCCGCAGTGGAGGACGGAGGATGAACTGGCAGCCATGCAGGACATCGCCCCGCCATTTAGCAATATCCCGGATGCCCGCGCTTGAAATTGGATTAGAGCAAGGTCATCTACAACGACATCGGGGGAAGTCTCCTTTCAAAACCCTTCAGACCAGCAAGTGTCCCAGCGCCTGGTAAGATATCGATCGAACTACGTAGCTTGTAATTACTCCACAACTTCATACGAATTGAAATGACATGCCGTGCTCTTGCAGGAAGAGCTGAGTTTTGAATCTACCCTGAGATCATTCCAGGGAACAAGGGAGAATGATATGCTCTCTGTGGCCCTGGGAAACAAGGAGCACCCGGGCCGTACGAGAGGCCTTGGGCTTTACGTTCCTTGGAAACATGGTTTCCAAGATGACTCCGAAATGTATCGGCGTAGGAAGAGAACTAAAGCCGAGCGTGAGGAGTGGCTACGAGAAGAGATCAAGGCATCTCTTAGAGAGGAGCTAATGGGTGAGCTGGCTGATGTAGTCAGAGATGAGGTGCGGAAACATACAGAAAGTCAGCACGCTGCCGCTCCTGTGCTAGCTAGCCCGCACAACCGTCCGAGTAGTTGTGCATCCAATCCGACGGAAAGCGAGGCCAAATTTCCTGTGGACAACATCCAGGTAATAATTATTATCTCTCGAATGTTTTCTCCATTGATTGGCCTATTGGAGTAGCTAATTTTGTATCGTTATGTAGGAGCCTATGAAGTGCAGACTCCAAGTGAGATGTGCCTCCGTTCCCTTGTACGCTGCTTGGGGCCAGGCATATCAGTCTGCTATCGGGGCCATGGTGCACGGTCAACCTTTAGCGCCAGGCTACGCAAAAGTTAATGTGGATGGTGTGCATGCCAATTTTGAGGTCGTCCTGCTACCGAAGGCCCCCAACGACGAGATTGTGACTCTAGGGCAGGCCATTGGAACATTCATCCAGTGGCCCAAATGCGACATCTCCCTGGAGGTTTCTTCACCGGTGGCTGGACCAGAAGGGCAGTGCGAACCAGAGCTAAATGCACTGGTGCTATCTCCACAAGGGTAGTACGAAGCAGAGCTACCTGCACCGGTGCTATCTCCACGGGTGCTATTCTCGCCAAAGCAACTTGCACCATATGTACCATTACAGTCGACTACCATAAAGTCGACCTACAGTCAAGACAGTAGCCAGGGCAAATCAAAGACGAAGGATGATGACGATATCCCATACCTGTCATTGGCCCACAAATTCGTGCAAGGCGAGCCGATGATATTCCCGGAAGAGCACCTATTAACCCTAGGACTTGGTTGCCAAAGATTCCACGCTTGGTATATGGAACAGTCCAATAGGCCAGAGGCATAACGGCGCTCAGGTATCACTGTCAAATTCAAGCCGGAATATTTCGTGCACGAAGTTCAGGAATGTGTCTTCACGGTGACCTTTGACGATATATTTGGTCTTTTCACGCTCAACGCTCTCGACGCCTCACTCGTTCGATGCTGGACGCTGTAAATCTGTACAATCACAGTCTCTGTTCACGTAATACCGATATATGACACAATTTGTTGCTTTTCTGTATATATATAGATTCATGTTGACCGAAGCTAGATCATCGAAATCACCAATTGGTTTCCTGGACCCACGCTTGGTCGCCATTGATACCATCAACGAGGATGCATCGTTCGTCGAGAACTATATTACAAAAATACTGCTGGCTCACCGCGATAAGGAATTTGTTCTTATGCCATACAATGAGCACATCCATTGGATTTTAATTGTAATTATACCAAAATGAAACAAGGCTATATACCTTCATTCTCTAAGTAAGAACAAATCCAAGTACACAGCTATCGCCCAAATACTCGATAGGTAAGTACGTTGTACATTGTACTCTTTCTTTCCTTCCGAATGACTAATCTAACTTTTTTGAATAACGAAGGTCGTTCGCCACATATGTTCAACAAACATGTGGCTCGACGACAGGGGCCAAGCCCTTGAAACATGCTCGCAATTTTCGGATATTCGCTAGCTACACATTAATTAATCATATACAACACTTAATAGTAATGTCTCTTGATTTAACACATTCTATTTTTTGCAGTGCCACCAGCAGCAGCCGGGCAACACGTTTGGATTCTACGTGTGCCACCATATGAGACTACTCCTCGATTCCACCAAGATCACCAATTCTAAGGTTTGTCAATCTTCCCACATTTATTTCATACATGTTAGGTTTTATATGTACGCGCGTTGATATTCGTATCGACAGGCTGCGCCCATCTCTACATCTGCATTGAAACAGCCGGACTTTGCAAAAATTCGAGGAGAGTTCATTTGGTTTTTCTGGACTAAAGTCATAAGATCAGATGGAGAGTTCCACTGCGCAGAATGATTTTTTATTGCTCGTATCAATCCGGAATCGAGCGCAGTGTAGATCTTTTGTAATTCTGTATTTGTTAATGGATATTTTATTTCATTTCAATTAATTGATTTGCGAAATGGATGCTTTATGTTTGTAAAATGAAGTGCGATGTGAATTGGATGTTTTATGTCTGTGAAATGAATTGAGATGTGAATTGGATGTTTTATGTATCTGAAATGAATTGAGATGTGAATTGTATGTATACATGTTTGATCTGCTTGTTTCAGAGGACATGGCTAGCATTTCCTAAGGCTAGCCAATAAACAGAATAAGATTTAGGGGTAGAAAAGCATATCACAGACGGTTTAAAAACCGTCTGTGATATTGATATATCACAGACGGTTTGTAAGTAAAAATCGTCTGTGATTATAACCTATCACAGACGGTTTTTAGTTAAAAACCGTCTGTGATATTGATATATCACAGACGGTTCGACAACCGTCTGTGATAACATTCGATTATCACTAACCCATAAATTCAGACGGTTCAAAAAACCGTCTGTGATGACGGTTCTGAACCGTCTGTAATACGGTTTTCTATAGTAGTGAAAGAAGCCATTATGGTGTTTGACCGCTCGCTTTAGACTAAACAAATGGTTATGTACGGACCAAGGTTATAAAAACCGATTTTGAATTTTTACTGAGGCCCAGTAGGTCCGATCGCATCAATTTTTGAAAATTTTCGATAATTTTTGGATCTAAAATTTTAAATTTTAAATAAAAATCAGTCTAAATTAGTGTAAATTGAAGTAAAATAAAATATTTGAGACAGTTTATATTCTAACCAGTAGAATCGATTTTCAGCGATTTTGAGCCAATTTTTATAATCCTAGCACGTACACCCTTTTCGCGATTTCACCTTAAAGTGCTATAAAGTGGTGTTTAGCAATATCCACGAAGCATCTAACTGGCATATGTACCTCTCTCTGGAGTTGAAAACCTAATCTCGCTTTTTCTACGGAGACACCGAATATATGCCGTGCGCGTCTGGTGAACATTTCTCACTTTAATCATTTTGACACACAATTAATCTTCCAGTTACTTTCGGCAAAATAGCAATAGAATATCCTGAAGTAGTATTTTTAGTTTGTGCAATCAAGCATCCAACTAATTAGAGCTAAGCAAAATTTTGTTGATTTAAGCCTTTCAACTATTGCGAGTGTACTTCACGTTAACAGTTTATATATAACCTAATATAATTAAGCATGCATGCATAGATCTTGATTTTTCAAATGGAAAAAATAGTTGTGATCGATGTACGGGTGGGAGTACTTGCCTCTTTTTCTTTTGGAAGAACGTACCGCTTGGACGATGGACTCACTGCCTAGGGCATACGCACATCTGCACATGAATTAATGATACATACGCATGTTAGCATGGTAGAGAAGAACATGGTAAAGAAAGATAAACGCATGTTAGCATGTGGTAGAATAAAATACGTACAATTGGGGGGATGTCCGTCTCCCGCCTCCGCAGCTCGTCGCCGCCGCCTTGTATGAACCCGAGGCCCGTGGGCCGTGGCCATGAGCTCATCCTACAGATTCGCTATGCGCTCCACGAATCCGTCGTCGTCGTCTTAATCACCGGCGGGAGAGGCTTCCGCGGCGGCGGAGCCTGCAGCAGGCAGCTCCGTGTACGGCGGAGGTAGCCATGTCGGCGATGCATGGCGCCGCTGGGCGGCCTGGCTCGCGCAGATGTCGCTCTCGAGGTGCCGCCACAGGTGCGACGTCCCGTGCTTCTCGCGGCTAGCTTCTCGCGGCTCTAAAATTTTAAATTTTAAATAAAAATCAGTATAAATTAGAGTAAATTGGAGTAAAATGAAATATTTGAGATAGTTTGTACTCTAACCAAGGGTGTCCAATAGAACCGATTTTCAGCGATTTTGAGCCAATTTTTATAACCCTAGTACGTACCCCCTTTTCGCTATTTCACCTTGAAGTGCTATAAAGTGGTGTTTAGCAATATCCACCTAATTGGCATATGTACCTCTTTCTGGAGTTGAAAACTTAGGGCATGTTTGGTTGGTGTCTAACCTTGCCATACCTAAGCTTAGGCAATATGTGGCTGCCACAGAAAGTGTGGCTAACAAAATCGAAGCCACACTTATGGCAAAGTTTGGCAAGAAACTGAGTCTATGACGTGTGGGGCCGGGTGCTAAGAAAGTGTGGCATGTCACAGTTACGTCAGTGAACCAAATAGTTACCTAAAAATTGTGGCACACCTAACTTGTGGCTAGGTAACTTCTGGTCATGAACCAAACAGGCCCTTAATCTCGCTTTTTCTACGGGGACACCGAATATATGCCATGCGCGTCTGGTGAACATTATATTTCTCACTTTAATCATTTTGACACACAATTAATCTCCCAGTTACTTTCGGCAAAATAGCAATAGAATATCCTGGAGTAGTATTTTTAGTTTGTGCAATCAAGCATCCAGCTAATTAGAGCTAAGCCTAATTTTGTTGATTTAAGCCTTTCAACTATTGCGAGTGTACTTCACGTTAACATTTTATATATAACCTAATATAATTAAGCATGCATGCATAGATCTTGATTTTTCAAATGGAAAAAAAAATAGTTGTGATCGATGTAGGGGTGGGAGTACTTGCCTCTCTTTTTCTTTTGGAAGAACGTACGTACCGCTTGGACGATGGACTCACTGCCTAGGGCATACGCACATCTGCACATGAATTAGTGATACATAAGCATGTTAGCATGGTAGAGCAGAACATGGTAAAGAAAGATAAACGCATGTTAGCATGTGGTAGAATAAAATACGTACAGTTGGGGGGATGTCCGTCTCCCGCGTCCGCCAGCAGCTCGTCGCCGCCGCCTTGTATGAACCCGAGGCCCGTGGCCATGAGCTAGCTCATCCTACAGATTTGCTATGCGCTCCACGAATCGTCGTCGTCGTCTTGATCACCGGCGGGAGAGGCTTCCGCGGCGGCGGAGCCTGCAGCAGGCGGCTCCGTGTACGGCGGAGGTAGCCATGTGGGCTCGCGCAGATGTCGCTCTCCAGGTGCCGCCACAGGTGCGACGTCCCGTGCTTCTCGCGGCTAGCTTTTCAGCGTTCTGCCGCATTTCCTGCATGTCGCATTTTTTAAGCTGCTGTCGCGGTCGAAGTGCTCCCACGCGGCAGAAACCACGTTCTGAGCGGCGGCGAGGAGAGATCGACCGGCCGGCCGTCGCTGGCTGGGGATACAGACAGAGAAAGAGAGAGTATATATTCGGCTTGGCCAGCACGTTCCGCACGTGTGTGTATGACGTCTACATGTGGTTGGTTGTGCATGGCTCCTTTTTTTTGTTGCGAGGTATGGCCTTTTTTAAGGATAACGCATGGCTTCAATTCAGCTCAAGTACTCTACTTACATAGTACTAGATCAATGGAAAATAGTATGAGTTAGTATTGCACTACTCTATTCGGTCTCTTTTGTAAGACGTATTTTGATTGGGCACGAGGAGAATTTGAGAAATCCACGGGAGAAACTAAATCTAGTGTCCTTCATTAAATGCTTTTAAAAGAGAAATAATTCCATTTCACCCCTAAAGTCTTGCTCAAGTTCAAAAATAGACCTCTAACTATAAAACCGAATACTTTATAGCCTCTAGAAACCGATTGAAATAACTCTCAACACTTGTTTCATAAGTGGTTTTTGATCTATTATCTGCCATATCACCATTTTTGCCATGTGAACAGACATATTGCCAATGGAACCTACATGGCAACCTCTACCCCTCCTGCGATGTCCCCCCCTTTCTCTCTCTCTGCTTAGCCAACAAGAACGACGTCCCGGAGCACCGCCGCCTGACCAGTCCTCGTGCGGGACGCTGCCAAGACACGCGGGCCGCCATGTAAGCACATCGCCGTCCATGGTTCCCTGAAGATCCAGTCATCCCCATCTTTCTATCCTTTGTTGCTCGATTTCTTCCTTGTATGTTAGCTCGATGGTTGCTTTCTTTTTTGCTAGGATTTGGGGATTCACTCTCCAGGTTGCTAGCATACTAGCATGATTCATGTAGTGATTGATTTAATTTGATTGGGTGAATGACGTCGACAATCATTACTATTATAAAAGAATGAGTTGATGATCGTCGTCCCTTTCTCCTCTAACCGCTCCATTCTCATCTTCTCATCACTCTCTATTTTTCAACTGATTAAAGTAACCCTCTTCTATAGCATGATTCTCTATATATCCAATAAATTTCGTTGCAACGCACGAGCGGGTGACTAGTTATAGGTAAATCTGGCCACGTGCTTCGCGGAGCCTGACCGGTCTTCAAATTCGACTTGCCGGTCGAGGAGCCCTGTCATAGGCAACCGATACTTTTATTATATATTTGTGAGTTTATGGATAGAAGTGTATGTATAAACACTATTTTATGAATGTCACACTACTAAAGAAAATGTTATTACATGCGATTCAAAAATGTCATCACAGACAGTTTCATAAGCTGTCTGAGTTTATAGGTCAGTAATGATAAGAAGTCATCACTGATGGTTTTCGAATCATCTGTGATGCAAACTATCATATACGGTCTATAATAGTTTACTATTACAGACAGTTATTAACTCAAAACCATCTGTGATAGTTGACTATCACAGATGCTTTGTAGTTGAAACCATTTGTGATAGCTCATGTATCACAAACGGTTTGTAGATGAAACCTTCTGTGATAGATATATATCACAGGTAGTTTGTAGATGAAACCGTCTGTGATAGATATATATCACAGACGGTTTGTAGACAAAATTGTTTTTATATTCTTTTATAGTGCTAAACCTATTTCTGTTTGTTGGCTAGCCTTAGGAAGTGATAGCCATGCCCTTTGAAACAAACATAAATACAACAAGTACATGTATACATCCAATTCACACTCATTTCAGAAACAAGAACATCTATTTTATAAATTAATTAACTCAAATGAAATAAATTACCAATTTATGAACAAATACGCACATGTACCATTAAGTTCAACCTGATCCCAATCAACTTCAATGTACATTGTGGAACTCCCCGGCTTGGTTTATGACCTGAGACAACAAGCAGTATGCAAACTGTCCTCGAATTTTTTGAAGCTTGGCCTGTTCCAACGTAGTTGTAGCAATAGCCGTAACCCATCGCTATGAAGATCAAAGTCGTGCATACATATAAATTAATAAGTATAAAATAATTATTGTAAGATTGATAAACTTATTGGTCACCGTGGAACCGAGTAGTTGCACGTTATGGCAAATATAGTATCTACAGATATTGCCTGACAGCTGTTGGTAGTACTACAAAAATAGAATTAGTTAGTTGATAGGCATTCTTTGAAGTGTAATATAGGATTAATGTGTATTAGTAAATACTAAGAAATTTAGATTGTGTCGCAAGACGCTGATCCCTCCCTTGGATCTCCCTCCAGCAGCAACGTACGTGGCAAACGAGCTACGTGATTCTAAAAAGTTAACCTTAGCCATTGCAAAGGAATGAAAGACTACAATGAAGTTATTTACGAAGGAAATATGTTTACTTTTCAATTACTTATCGGACAACTATGAAGTCGTGTTCGGCCCTCTTTAGGGAATCAAGATATATAATCCTATTCCATTTTAGGATAATTACAAATAGAATCGAGTAGAACCTACATAGGTATGTCACCATGGTCATTAAACCTAAGTTCGTGTTACTTATAAAGTACATTGACAAATATAGCTACTAGTGTAGCACTTACCCCTGGTTGTAGGGCAAAGGTATGAATTTCTTATTGCGGTGAGCTAGCAATGATGTTGTCATGTAAGTTTCAATGAAGGATGCATCCTCCTGGATGGTTTGTATGGAGACCAAGAGAGGGTCGAGGGAACCTACTGATGATTTCCTTGATCTACCATTAGAAATAATGTGTGTGTATGTGTATATACAAAAGCAAGGAGTTATATATGACAATTATCGGTATTACATGAACATAGACCGTGATTATACACACTTACAGTGTACAACATCACATGATTGAGGCATTGAGGGCATCGATGTTGAAGAGAAAGAACAAGTCCTGGAATGTCACCGTGAAGACGCAGTCTTAAACCTCATGGTGAAGATGATGTGGCTTGAAATTGACGTTGACACCTGAGCACCGTTGTCTATCCATCTTATTGGCCTGTTCCATATACCATGCATGTAATCTCTGGCAAGCGAATTCTAGGGTTAAGAGGCGTTCTACTAGGATGACCAATGGCTCGCCTAGCATAAATTTCTAGGCCAATGGCAAAAAAGGGATATCATCGGTCTTCTTTGGTTTGCCATTGCCGCCTCACCGTTTAGAGGTCGACTTCATGGAAGTCGACCAAGCACGAGGTGTAGGTGCATGTGATGCACCGCGCCCTTGTCACATCAGTGCAGGTAACTCGTGTGTAGGTAGCTCCCATGGACTTGGCACCATTGCAGGACTTTCCCATGAAGTTGACACCAGTGCAGGTAACTCCAGTGTAGATAGCTCTCGTGGACTTAGCACCATTGTAGGACTTTCTCGTGAAGTTGTCACCGGTGCAGGTGACTCTAAGTAGATGTCCCTCTTGGGCCACTGGATGAATGTTTTAATGGCTTACCCTAGAATCATGACCTCATCGTTTGGGGTCTACCACGCCCGCTGCACCACCTGATCCTTCTGCCTCGTCGCACATGCCCCATCCCATCACAACCCCTGTGCCAGCCATCACTGCTCCCCTGCGTCTGCCTCTGCCCATGCCAGTGCCACCCATGCCATCATGTCGCTCCGCCACTATAAAAGCCACCTTGGGCTTCGCATTGCCTCCTCACACCTCTCTCTTCACTCCCCTTCACTCAATCGAGCTCACCCCCACAAAAACTCACCAACATGCTCATCTTCTTCCCTTTCGGCCAAAATCACCCCCTTAGTCGCCATTTCCTCTCTAGTGGACCTCGTTCCAATTATTTCCATCTAGAGCATCCTCATGCCCCCTCTTACCATCCCGGTGGTCAATTAGGGTCGCCGCCATCCCCAACTCATCATTGCTGTGGTCCTCCATCATGCCACCTCAGGTCCTCATCGTTAGACTGCCTCAAGCCTCCCCAAGCCTCATCAACCTCTCCGATGAGTTCCCTATGCCTCATAGATGCTCACCGAGCCCAAGATTGCCTCACCGTGTCACCGGATGCTCGATTGCCTCGGAATCCGAGCTCTGCCACTGTCTTGTGTTGTTGAACCACTGCTGTGGTTCATTGTTGGCCATGCCGTCGCCACCCGTAGGACCACCGTGGTCTCGTCAACCCATCTTAGAGGTTATCAACGCTCATCGTCGCTTGCTTCGCAGGCAAGGAGCATGGCAAATTCACCTCCTCCTCTGAGAGCAGAGGAGGAGCATTGCAGCCAGTCGTTAAGTAATAGCCATAATTAATTAAAGTTAATAACACTCATTAATTATTGTTAATTTAGCCACTGACATATGGGCCTAATCAATTAGGAAATTTAATTAAAATTATATTTGAATTTTGAGCCACCGATGTGTGGATCCTTAGTAAGTTGTGATCCTACTTGTTAGTCACGCCAGCTATTTATTTAAGAAAAATAAATCGAAAAGAAATGGGATCACTGACGGGTGCATCTAATTAATGTAATTGCTAATGCGATCCTTGTACTACAAAATTATTAAATATTCCTTTGCAGTACAAAAAGTTTCATACTTTTGTGTATCATTAGACTTTCAATCATTAGATATCATTACATTGCCCCCTTTGTACAGAGGGGGCTGCTGGCCGCACCTTTAGTTCTTGTTCCCATTTACCTTTTGGCACGTCATAATTACATAAACGAATAAAAATAATGTTTGTACAGCTAAAGAAAATCCAAGAAAGATTCGAAGAACTTTTTTTTGACAGCGCAAGAAACTCTGGAGCACTGGATGGATTCCATCTGACACAGTGGATAGTCCAATTGGACAAAAAAACTATTCACATTCGAAGATGATAAGATGCTGATGTGTGGTATAAGATTAGATAGTAAAATACTTATCCAGTTATCCATACGGGAATATATAGTTTTAAACTTATCTTGAAATAGAATTTACACCTAGACATAAACTTTCAGTTTTTAAATGATCTACGTATATGCATGGACCGAATATAAGTAAATTAATTTCTTTGTCCACTCTAAGATCATTATCCAATCCGAGATAACTTTTAAAAATTTTAAATGGTCGACCTACTAGCTAGTATTTGGATAACTATATATTTAGTGTCAAGATACAAAGTGTTAGACGATGTGAATGGTCGTAGATTAAGAAATGACGAATAATTGACATTTTGGTTTGTTTTGGGTTTTGCGTTTGTAAAAGACTTGGTCGTTTGCTGTTGATATCCTTGCTTTCGAGTGTTTTTGCTCAGTTAGGAGTGATTACAGTCGTCAGACACTGTTACGACCATGACATTAGAACACAGACAATCTTACAACTACGGCTTGAACACGGCTACGACCACAGTAGTTGTCGACCATGTTCAGCTTACAACCACGTTCAGCTTACGACCACGGCATGCTATAATCACGTTCAGCTTACGACCACGGCATGCTACTACTATGTATGGCT
This sequence comes from Dendrocalamus sinicus, assembly GCA_036346575.1. Classification (NCBI taxonomy): domain Eukaryota; kingdom Viridiplantae; phylum Streptophyta; class Magnoliopsida; order Poales; family Poaceae; genus Dendrocalamus; species Dendrocalamus sinicus. The sequence goes on along the minus strand of CM070662.1, from coordinate 11,767,955 downwards.
TCGACCACAGCAGTATGACTTCGACCTTTCGACCACGTCAATATGACTTTGGTTTTGCGACTACGGTAGCTAATCGTAGTTGCAGTACTCTTTCATGGTCATAGCTACAGTACTCAATAGTCGTAGACTTTATTGGTCGTTAGTCGAGCGCTTTGCCGTCGATGGTCGTAAGTTATGCAGACTATGTTCATGGTCGTAGGTTGTGCAGACTACCTTCATGGTCGTAGGTTTTGCAGACTACCCTCATGGTCGTAGATTTTGCAGACTACTTTCATTGTCATAGGTTTTGCAAACTGCCTTCATAGTCGTAATCTTGCCTGTCTTGTCGATATTCGTAGACTTCACAGTCTGCTGTTCTGCCTACAGTAGTCGGAGGCTTAGCAATCGGTTGCTGTTGGCTTCATAGTCGGTATTCGTAGACTTTCATAGTCGATACGAGTGCTTCACTCTTGATATCATCGAGTACGTCGAGTACTCAGGTTGGGCCAGTGGCTAACTGGTCGGTGTGGTGGTCGATGATGGATGGTCGTTGTTTGAAGTACTCGTAGTCGGAGGACTCGGTACTAAGTAGAAGTTATTTCACAACCACGATGAGTGGTCGGATGTCAGTGGTTTGTCTGTACTCGTAGGCTTCGAGTATGTGTTGCGGCTGTGTTTTTTGATTGATACTCGGTAGTCGGTACTAGATAGTCGTCAATAATAGTGCGAGTGATTCTGAGTACTTGTGGGTTACGAGTACTCTGCGATAGCGGTCATAGTGTGTGAGGTTTGAAGGGTTGTTCTAGTTAGCGATGGTCGTAAGCATTCTGGTGCGGTCGTAAATGACTTAAGGGATGGTCGTAGGTGTTTGGTTCTTGTTTGGGGATAGACAAGGGTGTGTTTTGCTTATGTGTGATGGTTACGCTCAAGTTGAGATGAACTTGTACCGAGAGATGGTTTCTTTGATCTTTGCATGTGCAGGTGGACATGGAGGCGGCCATGGTTGGTGACGAGGAGAACTGGTACTAGGAGGAGGTAATCTGAGATCCAAGCAGTCGGGATGTCACACGAGGTGGTCGAGCTCTTGCTGGAGCACATGGAGGTCAAAGGTAGATACTGCGTGAAGGCGTGGAGATGATTACGGTCTGTGACGAGGAAGACCGGGACTAGGAGGGGGTAATCTGAGGTCCAAGTGGTCAGGTGGTCATGCGAGGTGATCGGGCTCACGCGAGAGCACGCGGTGATGGTGCACGATGAAGATTCCAGAGAGGATATCCTGGAGGCTTTGTCGTGTGTGTCATATAGAGTTGTGGATGGAGTCCATGATCTGTATGAGTTGGTTAAAACCCATGTTAGAAAGGGTTTTAGGTCCCTTGATTTGAGGAAGAGATAAGATCACGTGTCCAGGTGAAAAAGGACACTGTTTGAGGTGTTCGGTTGTAACACGCTGTCTGCGCTGGCCTATAAAAGCAGGGGAAGATGCAGGTTAGTGTGTGGGTTTTAGGGCTTTCGTGGAGAAAGTTTTTAGGGGTGCCATGAGGTATTTTGCAGCTAAGAACACGATGATGAAATAATAGATCAAATTCTTTCCAGAAAAGGTTCCCCGGCAACTTCCAAAGCATCGCTCCATTTCCTTTGTTTCCTATACTCTGTGTTGTCTTCAGCGTGTACTCGTTCGGGCGGTGGTCGAACGGCTAGGGACATCAGGCGCAAGGAGGTCACGACTATGTGAGTCATTGTCGTACCGAGCAGGCTGTCGATCCGTTGTCTTGCCGAGTGATTGAAACAGATGCGAGATCGATCCGAGCACTCGTAATTAAGCAGTCGTACACGAGCGGTCGTAAGCGAGCGTTCAAGTCAGAGTGGTCATAACGAGCAGTCAAGCAACAAGCGATCGTATCGTGTGGTCATAATAGGCAGTCGGCGAAAGCGGCCTATGACCACGTACTGGCAAGCGGCTATGGTCGGTACTTCCACTTGGTAGCACGCAGTGCAGTTGGTACTTCCGCTCGGTAATCCAGATTACTTTGTTTCTGTTTCTCTACATTGTGTTTTGATTTTAGGAGTTAAAAAGTAGAGACAATCATTCAACCCCCTCTGATTGTGCCATACAATCCTACACAAAGAGTTATGACGTGATTGTATCTAATATTGTTGCTACTGATGTAGAGGGCTTTAGATACAACAAATACAGTGGATTAGGGATGCCCTTAGTCAACTTCGACCAACTGACCTTTTGTAGTCCAAATGATATTGTCCATTTTCTTTCCATTCAATGTTTGTTTATGTTTTATATAAAAAATTATTGACTACCAAATCAGTCAATCCTTTTGGATGCTCCTTTGAAGCTACAATTCACATAAATTTTGTCAAAAACCAACAAGTATGCAGTTTCACGAAATCCATACATAGGTAGACCCATTTATTGTTGGGTCTTATGTTTCACACAAAATTGTAGGTCATTTTGACTTTTTACAGTCTCCAATAAAGTAAGTCTGTGACTATAATTTATTATCATAATACACTAGCAAAAAAATAAATATACTAGCAAAAATAATAAATATATGTATTGTGAAAGTATTTTGTAAGACAAATCCAATAGTATTATTTTCATATAGTCAATATATATATATTAACATATATTAAACATCAAACCTTGACCACACTATTTCTAGTATAAAAAAAAAGGGTATTAACCTCTACCTAAGTTGGCACTTGATTCCTTCAAATTTGGATGTTTATAGCACTGTATATACAAAAAATTCCAAATGTAGCCCCCTACGCACCAAAATTCCATTTCTGGCCCCCTTTGCGACCGCGGGACCATCTGGCGCCGACACGTGTCTAGTCGTGCAGTCCGGGACCGTACGACTGCACTGTAGCTGAATCGTGCGGTCCGAGACTGCATGATTGCACTGTAGCAGGAGATGTGCGGTCCTGGACCGCATGTTACCAGCCGTGCATTGCCCGAGCGCACAATTAGGTCAGTTTTTTTGGTTGCTTTGTATTTGTAGGGTATAAATACAAATTTTATATGTATTTATAAAGTTATGTTTAAAGTATAATTATTTTTTGATATACAAAATGATGTTGAAAAAAATAAGATTTTGATGTAGAGTCTTGTTTACTTGTTTGTGTAACTTTTTTGTAATTACAAAAGGTAAGAATTTTCTTTGGTAATGTATTTATCTGTACAGTACAAACGAAATTTGTGATATGAAAATTGAGGTGCAATATTTTCTAAAAATTAATTTTGAAAACTCGTTACGCAATGTAGATAATATATGTAGGAAATATTTTTTAAGATTTTTCAAAATAAAAGGGCAGATAAAGAGTAGGCTGGTCCGTTTGTGACTTTCGTAGATTCTCAACGATATGAAATATGTTATATTGACAGTAATATATTGTGATCGTCGTATGTTGTTGCAGTGCGAAAATTTTGTAGAAGAATTTTCGATGAGTCATTGAGGTCTCAACCACTCGTACTTACGGAGGTAAGTTATCGTGTGAAGTGATGATTGATCTATTTTTGATTTTCGTACATTATTAATGGTAAAAAATATGTTGAATTGGCCATAACAATTTGCGATCATCTTATGTTGTTTCAGTGGAAGCAATTTCATGAAAAAATTTGTGAGGACAACTGGGATAGGAACAATTGGACGAAAGGAAGAAAAGTGATATTGAACACGTGAAGAAATGAATGCGAAAAGATGATGATATTTTATGTTGGTAATTAAAGTAGATTTCATAATAAACATGGGAATGACACGGCGTATAGGATTTGGTTAGGTGCATAAGAAACAGAACCATGTACGATGTAACAAAGTAAAGTAGTTGTACGATATATATGCGCCTTCTTGGCATGGAAATAAATTAGACATTGAGGGGAGTAGTGCAGAATGGCCCGACCTACTACGTAAACTGGGGCCATTTTCCCTTCCTTGTGAGCTCGGCGTTGAAATCCTCAAATGCATCTTTGGTCTTGGCCGCCATTTCCCTTTTCTCTCATGCTCCCTGTCGCGAGCCTCGTGCTCCCTACGCATGCATGCCTCGAGATGAGCTTTTGTCTCTCGACGTATATGCTCGGTTTGCTCATCATTGCAGTACTCCTCGCGGATCTCGCATGCCCTTTTGTCATTCCACTCCTCGTAGTCAAGAATCCACTGGTCATGTGGGTGGATCTCTAGGTCGATCCACCTGCGGTAGCCACATAGCGGTTCTGGGGACTGCGGGTAGATGAGAGAGGTCGTTAATGCGTGATTTAAATGAGAAATAGTAGGGGGAACATATTGTATCTGGTCCTTACCGGCTGCCGATAGCTGATTGTGTCTAAACGATGGTCAAGGTAGTTAGAGGAGTAGTTCGCAAAACCCCAGTAACGTATGCCTAAGCTGAGCTGCTGCATAGACTTGAAGAATTTGCATGGATCTCTGCACCAACAGAGGGGCGGCGTCTCGCCCTCCGGCGGGTGTTGCGGCGAACATTCGCTTGGTACGTTTAGTATAGATATGCTCCTACGGGGGGCATCGTTAGGGGGGTGTGACCTCGTGGCACGCTTCGCTTGTTTGGCCCTGGCCGCAGCAGCCCTTGCTTGTTCATCGCGAGCCGTAGCAGACTTTGCTAGGTTACGGGTCTCCTCCCATTACTTCATCATTTTATCCCATTGCTTCTTCTGCCTCTTGTCCATCCCAACATGGGCAAGGAAGGTATGGTGAAGTGTTCGATTGTGTAGTATTATCTCACAAATGAATTCCACCTCATTTTATAAGCCAAAGGGTAGGCATAATGTGATTTATTTTTGGTCGCTGCGCAAAGCTACCCTCTTTTGTTATATCACTGTGCAAAGCTATCCTCTTTTGTCATGTCACTTGGCAAAGGTACCCTCTTTTGTCATGTTTCTGTTCAAAGCTATCCTATTTTGTCATGTCACTGCATAAAGCTGACCTCTTTTGTCATGTCATTGTGCAAAGCTGCCCGCTTTTGTCATGTCACTGCGCAAAGCTGCCCGCTTTTGTCATATATCTATGCAAAGCTGCCCTTTTTTGTCATGTCACTGCGCAAAACTGCCCACTTTTGTCATGTCTCTGTGCAAAGCTGTCCTCTTTTGTCATGTCTCTGTGCAAAGCTGTCCTCTTTTGTCATGTCAGTGCGCAAAGCTGTCCTTTTTTGTCATGTCACTGCGCAAAGCTGACCTCTTTTGTCATGTTATTGCGCAAAGCTGCCCGCTTTTGTCATGTCACTGCGCAAAGCTACCCTCTTTTGTCAGGTTGTCAATCAGTACATGTGATCCTGGTTGCACTGAGATGACAATCCGTAGAGGCCGTGTCCATAATGAACCACGGAGTCCATGGCCACCAGACTATCTCGCCCTCGTGGAGAGTCTTGAACATGTTGTGGAACTCCGGGTACACATGCCTCGGTCTGTCCTTGGCCCACCGCAACTAACCATGTGTCCAACGCGTACCCATTGTGGGCCCATGAACGGGGTCGTCGCCATCACCATGGTCGTAGAACTGCGGACTAAACTCATAAGGGTGCACGACAATACCAAAATAAGGCCTGCCAATGGGGAAGTGTTCCCATGACCACAACCGAAGGACAATATAGCAGACGGCTAGGACCGCCTCGATGGCTGCAGTACACTGCGAGGCATCTCATAAGCCTTGGTATGTGGTGCTAAAAACTGCAGATCCCCAGCTATAGTGTGGCACCTCACCAGGCCAGGAATCCGTCAAGGACTCAGCTAGGTGTATGTAGCTAGGCTGAACGAAATCTCCAGTGGGGATGGCACTACAGCAGCACCACGTAGGGTTAGACCTATAAGCATCAACATGTCCTGAAGAGTAACCGTTATCTCACCCCATCGGAAGTGGAAGGTGTGAGTCTCCGGCCTCCAACGATCAACGAGTGCGGATAGCAACGCCGCATCAAACTAGAACGCATGCGGTAGATTCAACATGCAGGCAATGGGCAGCAGCCCGGTGTCCCGCGGTAGTGGGATGTACCGCTGGTCTAGAGGCCAGTGCTCTCAGGGGCTCCTAAGGATCAAACTTGGAGGCCCAGCACCCGACAACCACACTAGGCATCGGTGCCGCTCATCCCAACGAAGGCCTAGCAACTCGTACGCCATCTCCTGGCAAAGAAGGAAAACAAGTTAGTCTAGATTGATAATAAAATATGCAACAAATGACCACAGACTTAACAACAAACGTAATGACAGAAAAACATACAGAATGTACCAACACATACAGAAAATGTACACACAAATATGACCCACACAATGAGTTCAGCACAGTGCAAAGGTTGCAAGGTAATGTGCGCAACATAAAGACATGGAACCAACAATGTAGAGTACAGCTCCTCACTAATTGAAAGGACCTCGCCAACATATGGTAGGAGTGTATCACAACGCACAAAAAACATGGAAGCAACAATGAGTACAGCATAATTTTGTGCTTGCTACTATAGAGCATTGCTTGATGTCGCCCGATTTGGGCACTGGCTAAAGGAGTGCCCAATCGTCTTGTAGAGTTTGCACTTCGAGTGCCGAACCCGATCTCCACGCTAGCTGTCATCCATGTCATTGTGGATGCGACGCCCATGTCGTCTTCCACGGCCGACATGCTTCAGTGCATCGTTCGGCACCCACTTCACCTGCCTTGGCCATAGGTCCCTGTAGTGCATGTCCACTCTGTAGGAATGGAACTCTGCACTCCAGGTTTGATACAAGTGCTGTATGTCATAATACTTCAAGATGTAATGCATCGATGCCTACTGGCATACCGCGCAGGCCGCGTACACATGGGAACAGGGCTTGTGTAGAAGCTAGGGCTTGTTGCGAGTGCAAGTTGCTTTCTCATCAATCATGCATATCTGCTTGCGATCCCCTCTAGTGTGACCCATGACGTACTTATGCCTAAGGAAGACCTCGAACTTCTTCCTTAGGCCATCCATGATATGAGCAATGTGGGAACAAGTCTTCTCCATCTTCTTGTCCATGTAGGCCTGCATTACCTCAGAGAATTGTCTGCTTTCATCCATATGTTTCTTCACCATTATGGCTCTATTGACAAAGTACCCCACAGAATGGTTCCAAGTCTCCTCCATGATTGCCATAATCGGTAGGGATCTTACGCCCTTCAAGACACCGTTGTACACCTCAGACATGTTAGTTGTCATGATTCCATACCTTGCTCCACTGGTGTCATGTAACAAAGACCACATCTCCAAGTCAAGTGCATTTGACTGAACCCATTGTGTGAACTCCCTAACTCTTATAGATCCTCCCTCCACGGCCCCCAGCTTCAGTCTGGTCGGGACGCAGCACATGCTTGCTAGTCTCCTGATCGAGCAACCTCCACAAGGTCTCAAACTTCCGCTTCTGGTTCTACATATATAACTTCTTGAACATCTTCATTAGGTCCTTGCTACGGAACCTTCTGTGGAAGTTCGCCGTAAGATGCCTCATGCACCAACGGTTCTTCATATCATTCCACTGGAAGGGGGCTATGTCCCGTTCTGCATCGTTCGCAACGTAGACAGCAAGCCCGCATTGCGGTCCGAGATGGCACACTTCAAGACAATCTTGCACTACGGCCTGCTTCATATTGGCAAGGAACCACAGCCAGCTATCGGTATTCTCATTCTCCACAATTGCAAATATTCTCATTCTCCACAATTGCAAATGCCACAGGGAGTAACTGGTTATTTGCGTCAACTGCAACCACAGTTAGGATAGTACCCTTGTACTTGTCGGATAGGAATGTCCCGTCCATCGTTAGCACTGGACGGCACCATCTGAACCCTTCTATCGCCTGACGGAAGGCACAGAACACTCTGTCAAGAATAAAATAATTCGGGCCATGTGTAGGATGAACCCTCTCCTTCCTATTAATGTACGTGCCTGGGTTTGATTGTGTAATTTGATGCAGTATTCTTGGAACCAAGCCATATGCCTCCTCATACGTCCCAAACATACGCTACAGCACCTTCTGTTTCGCCCGCCATACCTTCTTGTAGCTGACTTCGAACCCCACCATATTCGCTACATCCGTCAATAGAAGCTTCGGAGAAATAGACACATCTTCCACGATGAGGTGGCTTACCAGCTCTGCAACATACGATGATGTCATGTTGCGGTGCCTATGTACTGGCTTAGTAAGCTCGCAACTGTGATCCTTCAGCACCATTATCCGAAAGTCCGTGCCAACGCCCCTGAACCGATGTGCATGGACTTTGCCAGGACAGGACCCATCGACACACTTCACGATGTAGGTGTCCGGGTTTGACCTATGCACTCGATACGTCCGGCTAATGTTGAGGTGTATATAGCAATAGCCTGCTGAGCAGCACTCTTGTTACAGAAGCACTACCCCAAAAAGAGTGTGGCCTCATTGAACCCCAAATTTGCCTCCTCTGCCTGTGGCAGAACTAGGGATGCCGTTGCGTTGTCGTCCAACCTGGACGACACGTACGCAACATCGGTGCTCACAACACCACCTACCACCCCCTCCAATTGTAGCTTCGGCATCTTCGTCCTCTCTAGAACTACCTGTTTCCACATCCTCGTCCTCCTCGCTGCACACTTCTTCCACTTGGTCCGTTAGGTACTCTGACAATCAACATGAGCGGCCCACCACCTCTCCACACCTTCGTTGGCCCAGAAATTCTCCACACGCCTCGTGAGGTCTTCATCGACCACTTCCTTGCCAACATGTTCTCCCACACCAGCGATCTTCATGACCGCCGGAGATGAACCCAGGCACTACATCTCCACCAGTGGCATTAGAACCAGCCATGGCGGATGATTATGTCTTCTCCATGAAGTCAACATACACCATTGGCCTGGCATATATCGCAGTTGCAGGGTTGCACATGACCTCCATGTAGTTGGCCCAAGAGGCGTCACTGCTCACCTTGAGAAGTTGCCACATGGTCTCTCCTGCAACACCCACACTGAGGCATACACAGCCTGGATCTGTAACTTCTTCCTTGCGGTGTACCAATTGAACGATGAATGGACACACCTCCGTAGCTCAGACAAGCTCATGGCGCTCAGACCAGGTGCCCGGATCACGGTCCGGTCATAATTTGACAGGTCCGCCCTGTACAACCCGTCGCGTACGAGACCACTCCCGTAAAACATGAACAAGTCTTGAATGTCACCCATGGCGTACCTAACATAAGTGCATAATCAACCATCTTAGTACACAACATGCAACAATCGTACCATCAAACACCCACTACCGCACTTTAAGATTTACATGTTAATTTCATACCTCTTCCTATCACCTACAAAATCGATGAGTAATTTTTTTTATTTGCCAATCTAAATTTTATTTTTAAGGATCTTATGTACAAATTGTAACATACAACCAATTACTAATTTTTCTTCATTTCTTTCCTAAAATTTTACTTAATGCGGGCTTCCAGTTACGAATTTGTATGAATATTAAATTAATTTTTCTTTTATTTTCACTACTACTTTGTATTGCATTTTTTTCCAATTAATGTAAAAATCCAATTACTAATTTTTCTTCATTTCTTTTCTAAATTTTACTTAATGCGGGCTTTCACTTACGAATTCGTACATAAATAAAAAAATCTTTGTAATTTCATGTCCTCACTTTATTTAATTCTACTATAACTTTGTATTACTGTTGTTGTATTTTAATTCTAATGTACCAAATTTATTTCCAATTTATTTTTACCACCTCCCACATTGTCTTCAGTGGTTCCCTAAGCGTACTAATTGTATGTTTCTAATCCTGCTACTATTGTTATCACCTACAAATGCTCTAACATAAATATATATTTTCTCAATGTCTACACATCTACAAGTTCACAAAAATTAAACAACATTACAATACGTATGTTCACAAAAAACAAAGTACAACATTATATACACTACAATACATCATGCGTGACATATGGAAGTTTTGCTACAAATACACAGCGTATCAAAGATTGACATAAAATAACATTAACAAAAGACGGTTTGCTTAATTATGGGCTAATGACATAGATAAAAATATAGTTGTACAGGCACAAAAATTACCTCTTCTTAAAGCTCACGAGGTGATCTACAACTTTTGTACTTGCCAAATCCGTTGATTCCAAACGAAAACAACTCAAAATTTCGTGTTTTCACTCCTCACTTTCCTTCCTTCACTTGCTCTCTCGTTCTGTCTTCACTCCAACTGCAAACGAGCTTTGCCTTGCGGTGAGACCATATGCACCTGTGTACCAATGTTCAAGCTATTTAAGTGCGCAAATTCACCAAGCACGGGGAGGGGGCATATGTATGTGCTGCAGACGTGTGTGCAAGCGGGCGTAGAAAAAGGGCAGTGCATGGGCAGCTCAGTGCTTTCAGCAAGCGATTGGATAGCAGAGAGAGACGTGCAGTCGGATGCCTCGGTCGTGCGGTCAGAGCCCCACTCATGCGGTCGGACACCGTATCACCCGTTTGCTACAGTCGAGTCGTGCAATCCGGGGCCGCACGACCTAGCTCCAGTGCTAGTCGTGCGGTGCCTGACCACACGACTGCCACGCGTCAACCTCCCGTAGTTCTGCGCTCAGTTATGGGGCTAGAAATGGAATTGTCGTGCACAGGAGGCTATAATTGGTATTTCTGATTCAAACAGTGCTAGATATATCCAAATTCTGATTCTTTGCTCATCCCCCGCGCCTCCCCCCCACCAAAAGAAACAAAAAAACTTTCGGCGCACATAACAACGTAACTACTGTTCCTGATAAGATGCCTGGTGACCTGAAATTTGGGCCACAAATTTTGTACAAAAAAGGGAAATCCAGACAGACAGCAGCCCTTGCCGTCTTGCACTAATAAGGCAAAAGCTTTAATTCTGTCCACCTTGCAATATAGTGGACGATTCCTTTCTGAAAGATGGAATAATATGGAGGTGAAAAGGACGGCCGACCTTGCAATGTTATTCTATGTCAACTTTCGAAATTTGGACACTGTTGGACCCCTAAACAATTCAATTTCCATTTTGGCCCTTCTGAAATAAATTCCAAATCTATACCCTCCTCACCGCGCCTCTCGCTGCCGCCACGTCGCCCGGCCGTGCGGTCGGGGACCGCGACGACGCTTCGGCGCGGCGCCGAGCGCGCGACTTCCGCCTGCAAGCGCCCTCGCCCGAGCGCCGATCCGCCGCCGAGCGCGCGCCCCGGTCCCGCGGTCGCACGAGCGCTGCTTGCTCCCGACCGCATGTCCCCGATCGCAATACTCGTGAATATTTGTATGGTTTCGCAATTTTGTAGTTATAAACTGAGAAAAATAGATAAAATTGCAATAATAATTTATGTTCATTGTTAGTTGCAGATGTAAAAAATTTGGATAAATTTTTTTAAAACGATTAATCATAGAACGATCGCTTAGTAAAGTGGTAAGTGATATTTAGGTTTCGTATGGTTTTTAGGTTTGCAATCACCATGTTATTTGTATGTTTTGTCAATTTTGTAAATGTAAACTCGGAAAGAATCTGACCAAGTAGTAATAAAAGTTTATATTCATTATAACTTGTAGATGCCAATAAAATTTTGGTAAATTTTTTTTAGGAACAATTGACCGTAGAATGATCGATACAAATAGTGGTAAGTGACTTTAAGGTTTGCTGTGTTTTTAGGGTTTGCAATCTCCGTGACTATTTTCAGTTTTGGCAATTTTGTAGTTATAAACTGGATAAAAATCAGATAAAGTTGTAATAAAAGATTATGTTCATTGTAAGTTGTAGATGCATAAAAAATTTTGGTAAATTTTTTGTAGGAAAGATTGACCGTAGAACGGCCGATACATAAAGTGGTAAGTGATATTGTGAAGGTGAGTAACATGGAATGCGATACATAAATTTTGGTACATTTAATATTGTTAAATGAGGTGCTACGTGAATCATGGAATGCGAAAATACTAGATATTAAATTTCATAATACAGTTGGGAGTAACATGCCGCGTAGATTTTTATTACATGCATAACATATAGCATGATATGCGACTAACCCACCCAATCGCTCAGACGACCCATCAGTGTGGACCGGGCCACTTTCCCTTCCTTGCCCGCTCGGCGTTGAACTCCTCCGCGCCTCTTTTGCCTTAGCCGCACTTTCCTCTTTCTCTCGCCCATCTCGCGAGCCTCCCGATCCCTACGCTGCACGCTTCAAGATGAGCTTGCGTCTCGCACAGATACGCAGGTGTGCTCGTGCTTGGCGCTCCTCCTCCAAAGAACTCCTTCTCCTTTGTGACATTCCACTCCTCAAGTCGAGGGTCCATTGGTCCTCGTGGTGGATCTCAAGATCGATCCATTTGCGGTAGGCACATAGGGGCTCCGAGACTGTAAATAAAAGAGAGATATTGTTAGTGCGTGTTGTGAAGGAGAAAAGGTAGGGAAAATGGTGCATGTGGTCGCTACTGCCGCCGATAGGTTGCGTGTCAAACGGCGGTTGGGGTAGTCATCGAGTAGTTTGCGCAACCCCGCATCGCATACCTAGACCGATGCGGTGCTTAGACTTGAAGAACTTGCACACGCCCCGCACCAACAAAGGGAGGTGTCTCCCCTCGTGGTGGTAGTTGTGGCGAACGCCGGGGACGTCCGGATGGGGTTGTTGCTACGCGGGCGCCTGGGGACCTTTCATCGTAGCACGATGGGCTTGTTCTACTCGGCCTGTAGACGCCCTTATTTTCTCATCGCGGGCTGCAGCTGACCGTGCTATGTCACGGGTCTCCTCCCAATCCTTCACCATCTTGTCCCATTGCTTCTTCTTGCCTTTGTCCATCCCGGTTGGGTGAGGGAAGCGCGATGGAGTATGGGGTTTGGATGTGCAATGTTCGCTGGGAAATGGAATGCATACCAATTTATAGGGGCCGTTTTGTCTCTACTCATACGTGTAAAGATGGTCCGCGTGGTCGTAGCAGTGAGTAAAGATGGGAGTGCTGCGATATCACCAAAAAGGCCCCGCTTTGTCATGTCACCGCCCAAAGCCGCATCTTTTGTCATCCCACCGAGCAAAGCTGACCTCTTGTTGTCTTGTCACCGAGCACACTGCCCTCTTTAGTACTCGCCCCCGCCCAAAGCCGGCATCTTTTGTCATCCCACTGAGCAAAGCTGACCTCTTTTGTCATATCACTGAGCAAAGCTGCCCCGTTTTATCATGTCACTGCGCAAAGCTGGCATCTGTTGTCATCTCACTGAGCAAAGCTGCCTCGTTTTGTCATGTCTCTGAGGAAAGCTGCCCCGTTTTATCATGTCACTGCGCAAAGCTGGCATGTGTTGTCATCTCACTGAGCAAAGCTGCCCCGTTTTGTCATGTCTGTGAGCACAGCTGCCATGTATTGTCATCTCACTGAGCAAAGCTTGCCTCTTTTGTCATTTGACCGAGGACAATCGCTCTCTTTAGTAATGTCACTGCCCAAAGCTGGCATCTTTTGGCATCCCACTGAGGACAACTGCTCTCTTTAGTAATCACGAATTGGCTATACTCATGCCTTTTGGCATTGTTTAGGTGTTTAGCTCTCGCCAATGGCCTCTTATCTCTAAATACAGAGCATCAGTGCACACTCAGTCACCCAAGCTAGAAATGATGTCCTCCTTATTCAAGCCACGGGAACCAAGATGATGGCCTCATTCGTAAGAGGTGTTATTTGATCCAATATTAAAATTTATTTCATTGTCAATATTATGTACATCTGTCCCGGTATGCATTTTATGCTTTCTTATGTAATGCCTTTTGAATGTGATGTGTATCATTGCACTTGGGACTTTCAGGGAATGACTTATTGACTTTGACACTAGCTCAGAGACTGAAAATGGATAATTGATGAGATAGGCTCGTCCCTCAAGACTGCAGAATTTGTGCATTCACTCTCTTACGTGTACGTAGAAAATTGTACCACACGTCATTCGCCAAGTTAAAGTATTAGCCTAATATGTATATGTCGAATGGCCTAGCCGAGTCATCAAGCACTCGGTAGGCGGTAGCTCAACAGCAGCCCGCTTTGTCTAGTCACCGAGCAAAGTGACCTCTTTTGTCATGTCACCGAGCAAAGCTGGCCCTTTTGTGAGGTCACCTCAAAAGTCGGCATGTTTTGTCTCCTCACCGAGCATGGTGTGGGGTCAAGATTTGTGTTGTCTGTGGTCTTTGTGCGTGAGGCTGCCCCACACACCTATAAAACGAGCCATCCTCACATACTCCCGGCCATGTTATCAGTCACCTCCGAGTAAGTTGTTCACAACTGTAGTTTTATTTCGTGCTCACTCCCAAGACTAGGCAATGAGTCACCAAAGACGTCTTCATGGGCACCCACGGTGATGTGCCCAAATTGCAACTTGGTGGTTAGGCGAGGACATCACAGCACGCCAAGAATCCCGCGACACTACTACAAGTGCCCCAATCACTCGGTGAGTCATATTTTTCGGGTTGGTCCGTGAGATACGAGGGCATCCGCCTCTCGTTGGTCCGGCGAGTCGGGCGCTGTGCGGAGTGGGCCCCGCTGCGTCGAGAGCGCGGCCGCCGTCCGTCGCCTCCGTGATGACGATGCCCGCGCGACGTGCTATCCCGTCGCAATTGCTGCAAGTCGAACATGTGGTTAGACATAAATGGTAAATGAGTGCATGAACAAATAGTTGCGAATTGTCGAACCGCCGGGCCGAAGCGCGTGGAGGCCGAGCGACCGTAGCTTTGCCGACTCTCGACGCCCTCCGGTTCGTGGCGGCGATGTCGACCTCCGTGATGACGTCGCCCTCCGTAGCAGCGTGCTATCCTGTCGCAATTGCTGCAAGACGAAGATGTGGTTAGACATAAATGTTAATGAGTGCACAAACAAATAGTTGGCAATTGTCGAACCGCTGGGCCGAAGCGCGTGGAGGCCGAGGATGGCCGTGCTGATCCTGGTGCTGACGGAGGCGCGGAGGAGGTGGTGGTCCTCGCCCACGCCCGCCACCGCGTCTAGCAACAACGTCATCTCGGCGACCACAACTCAAGCCCCGTATCGCACCCTTGCCATTTCACGATGTCGCGCATAGCCTACCCACCGAGTTTCGTTATTGGACTTCCTATGTCGTATAGCCTCATTAGCCTCGATGTCGATACGATGTATCCGGTCCACTGCAGTGAAACAAATATCGGTTCAAATGTAATCTCGCATTGCGTAATGACACAAGATTTCGCATCGCCTCGTCGACCGCGCCGCTAGATGACGGTGCGACCTTCTGTATAGCCGCCCGTGAACAAAGATGAGGTGGAGGTCGTGGGGCTCCTCAGTAGTAAGCCTACGGCGGTGCGCGCAGCGCACCAGCCAAGGTATGCCCCAGACGCGCTGGGTCGCTGTGGTCGTGCGGCCGTGTCTCATCCACAACCATCGATGCGCATGGTCGGACCACATGTCCGCCCACGTCCGCCGTGTGGCTCTCCGCCTTCGGTCGCCGCCTCTCTCTCGATTGCTCGCAAGTCCATTGAGACATTACACAATTCGTGCGATCGACATTGACACTAATGCAGTAATTAAATTTGGGGTGTATTGACATACCGGTGGAACTCCTCCGCAAGAGGGCGCCCCGCCATGGGAGGGACATGCTTGGTACAGCCCAACTCGCCTCATGACTCGGTGTGGGCTGACGGCTCGACGCATCTTGCGAACACCAAGCGGCGGTCGTCATCCAGCACTCGATCTCGCCAGACCGGGTATGACAACCCGTGGGGGCCGTGTTCGCAATTAATCAGGAGACCATGGCCACCGCCCACGCCGCCAAACGCCGTGGCTCGAACCTCGTGGAAATCCGAGCACGCACGCCTCGCTCTCTCCTCGCCCACCTCAATCGACCATGCGCCCAACGTGTACCCATTGTGGGCGCATCAATGGGGTCGCCACCACCATACAATCGCGGATGAGGTCATAAGGGTGCACACGACGACCAAAGTCGGGCTCGCCAACGGTAAGTGTTCCCATGACCACAATCGAAGGAGAAGGTAGCAGCGGCTAGGATCGCTCGCGGTCGCGTGACGCCGCGAGGCGCCACACAAGCCTCGGTATGTGGAGCTAAGGACCGCCGATCCCCAGCTATACCGTGGTCGCGACCGGGCCACCATCCGCCAAGGACTCGCTAGCGGTATGTAGCTAGGTCGCACGAGTCTCCGATCGTGCTAGGGAACAAGACGCATTCAACAGATATAGCGGTATGCAACGGCGCGCCCGCACCGCAACCTCATCGCGTCGCAGACAGGTCATGAAGCGACGGCCATCCATGTGGCACCCGGCTGCGTTGTCTCGATCGCATGACCGAACCGGTGACCCAGACGGACCTTCCAATCTGCGCCTTCGGGGTGGCACCAAAGCAAAGCACCACGGAGGGGTAGACCTGTAATCATCGTGGACGCCCCGCAGCAGAACCGCCATCTCCCACCGGAAGTGGAAGGTGTGAGTCTCCGGCCTCCATCGATCAACGAGCCGACAACGATGGCGCATCGTCATCGGAACCCATGCGGTAGATCCAACATGCGGGCAATGGGCGCAGACCGTGTCCCGCAGAGGGATGTACCGAGGGTCGAGACGCCGCCTTCTCTGGGGCCCTAAGGACGAAGCAAGGAGGCCCTGTGGCGGTGCCGACAACCACACATGGCATCGGTGGTGCTCGTCCCAACGGGCTCTAGCACTCGAACGCCATGTCTCGCCAAAGAAGGATAACAAGTTAGTGTACATTACAACAAAATGTGCAACAAATAACAACATAACTCACAACAAATGTTATGACAGGAAACGTCACGAATGTACAAAAACATACGTACAATGTGCACACGAATATGACCCACACGACAAGGAAACATATGGAATGTGCGAAAATATACATAACATGGTAATGTGCAATACATAGCTACACCATCGAGCCAACAATTAAGCGTACACCTCTGAATAATACATTACATATGGATTGTGGTTGGTACTACGGAGCGTTGCTTGATGACGGCCTGCTTGGGCACCGATCGAGGAGTGGCCAAAGGTCTTGCATAGCCTACACTTCGGCGCCGAACACGATCCTCTCGGCTGCTCTCATCCATGTCATTGCGGATGCGACGGCTTTGTCGTCTTCCACGCCCGACATGCTTCATTGCATCGCTCGCACCCACTTTATCTCCCGCCATAATTCCTGTAGTGCATGTCTACCCGTAGGAATGGAACTCTGCACTCCAGTTGCATACAAGTGCTGCATGTCGTAGTACTTGGAGATGTACGTGTCGACGCTGGTTCCATACAGCGCATGCCGCGTACACATGGGAGCATGGCTTGTGCGTAAGCCGGGCTTGTTGCACTGCAAGATGCTTCATCACCAATCGTGCATACCGCTGCGCTCCTCTAATTTGACCCATGACATACTTCGCCTTAGGCGGACCTCAAACTTCCTCCTTAAGCCATCAATGGGTTGAGCAATGTGGGTTCGAGCCTTCTCCATCTTCTCCGCCCATGAAGGCCCGCATGACCTCGAGTATTGCTTGTTTTCCTCAACGTGCTTCTGCGCCATCCTAGCTCTATTCACAAAGTACCCGACGGTACGGTTCCAGGTCTCGGCCACAATTGCCGTGATCGGCAGGATCCGACGCCTTCAATACACCATTGTAAACCTCGGACATGTTGGTTGTCATGATCCCATACCTCGCCCCACCGGTGTCGTGCAACAAAGACCACATTTCCAAGTCAGGTGCATTGGACTGAACCCATTGTGAGAATACCCCGACTCTTGTGGAGCCCCCTCCACGGCCCCGCCGCCGCTGCATGCACATGCTTCGTAGCCTCTCGATCGAGCCGCCCGCAAGGCGCCGAACTTCCGCTTCGTTCTCGCATGCATAGCTTCTTGAACATCTTCATGAGGTCCTTGCTACGGAACCTTCGTGGAAGTTCGCTGCAATATGCCTCATGCACCGCCGTTCTTCACATCACCACGGACGGGGCTGCGTCCCATCTCGCAACGCTCGCAACGCAGACATCAAGCTCGCATTGCGGTCGGAGATAAGGCACACTTCGGCCTGTCTTGCACTACGGCATTCTTCAAATTGCAAAGAAACCAAAGCCGCTATTCGTATTCTCGCTCTCCACAATTGCAAATGCCACCGAGTAATCGGTCATTTGCATCGGCTGCAATCGCGTAAGGATAGTGCCCTTGTACTTGCCGGATAGGAACGCCCCATCTACGGTTAGCACCGGACGGCACCACCAACCCTTGTATCGCTCGATGGAAGGCCCGAACACTCGTCAAGAATGAAACAGCCGCCCTCCGTAGGATGGACCCTCTCCCCTGTTTATGTAAGTGCTCGGTTTGATTGTGCAATTTGATCCAGCATTCTTGGGACCAGGTCGTGCGCCTCCTCGAACGCCCCATACATACTGTGGCAAAGACCTTTAACCGCCGCCACACCTTCTTGTAGCTCACTGTAGCCCGCCTCGCTCGCTATCGCCGCCATCGAACCTTCGGGTAATTGACACATCCGCCGACGAGGTGCGTGACCACCTCCGCAACATAACGTGATGTCATGTTGCGGTGTCTATGTACCGCCCCGCAAGCTCGCAATCGTGATCTTGCAGCACCGTTATCCGAACTCCGTGCCAACGCCCTTGTACCGCTGTGCACGGACTTTGCCACCACACGATCCGCCCACACACTTCACAACGTCGTGTCCGCTTTGACTTGTGGACCCGATACGTCCGGCTTATGTTGACGGCATGTCTAGCAATAGCTCGCTGGACAGCACTCTTATTACGGAAGCACGCCCGTAAAGAGTGCGCCGCTGAACCCCATTCTCCTCCTCCGCTGTGGCAGAACTAGGGCTGCCGCTGCGATGTCGTCGATGCGGGACGACACGTCACGCACCGTCCGTGGTCACAACACGACCTACCACCCTCCAGCTTGCACCTTCGCCGCCCTCGCCCTCTCCGAGCTGCTGTCTCAACCTCCTCATCCTCCTCGCTGTCCTCTTCTTCCACCCGGTCCCCAAGATACTCATGACGGTCAATACGGCGGCCCACCACCTGTCGTGCACACCTTCGTTGCGCTGGAAATTCTGCGCACGCCTCCGCCGTCTTCATCACCCACTTCTCGCCCACATGTTCTCCCGCGAGAAGGGTCTTCATGACCGCCGCCACTTCATCTCCACCGGCGTATCCAAACCAACCATGCCCGATGATTCTCGCCTCTCCACGAACTCGACATACACCATTGGCCTCCCATATATCGCAGCATCGTGGTTGCGCACGACCTCCATGTAGTTCGCCCATGACGCGTCATTGGTCACCTTCGGTTGCCATATG